>PVHT020000521.1:37049681-37118395 GCA_004024745.2 Catagonus wagneri | reverse complement strand
AGGTGAGAGAGAGGGAGGGGAGGTGAGTGAGGGGAAAGAGGTGAGTGAGAGGGAGGAGGTGAGTGAGCAGGCTGGGGAAGATTCAGGGCTGCATGTATGCTCAGGACCAGCTGATCTTAGCCCCCAGGTTCCCAGGCGGAAATGCCCTTACTCCCAGGGGAGCTCACACCCCCGCATACCTCTCACTTCCTATTCCTTGGGCACAAGCAAGCCTCCTGGAAGCACCTAGAATCTCAAAGCTCAGAACCCAGGTGGCGGCTTGTGGATGCCATCTAGCTACACTCTAGCATTTTGCAGACAGGCCCTGAGGCCCAAGGAAGTCAGGGGCAGAGCCGAGCAGAGCCTGGGTGTCCAAAGTCTTAATGCACCATTGACTTTTTCCACTTGATGTTCTAGAGGCGCCTGATGGATTTCTGTGGGAGGGGGTGGGCTGCACGAGGGATCCTGCGCAGTGGCCTCCAGCCAGGGCGCAGGTCCCCCCTGCACCAGGGCATGTGTGCTCAGGACCAGCTGTCTCAGCTCCAGTGCTCTGTGCCCAAATTGTCTCAGCCATGGGACTACCATTCTCAGAGCCCACCTGTGAAGGTGGTCTGAGGGTGAAATGCAATGGCCGTGCAGAGCCCTGAGCACAATGCTTGGCACATGGTGAGGACTTGATGCCTACTCTCATGCTTGGGCATGACTGGTGCTCAGTTCCAGAAGGCTGGAAGCCACCTGTCTACACCTGTGAGCAAATGCGTTGCATTTCAAGTGCCCAAAGTAGAGCACCGGGAGCTTGCAGGGACACAGTCCTGGGTTGTCACCTGAAGTGGAATGCTGCCGTGCACTCAGAGAGCGCAGCCAGGCTGGAAGGAGATTCTGAGCCACCCAGTGAGGGGCTACATCCTGGCTCTTCAGAGCAGAGCAGGGAAGGCTGGGGGTGGGTGAAGGGCACGATCGGGGTCTTCAGATGGAAGGGTCGGTGCAGAGAAGGGGGTGACATCCACATTGCTGTGACTTGGTCAGAGGGCTTTCCTGTTTTGAGGCTCAGGTTACCCTCTATCTGGCTCACACCGAAGGTTCCACCCTGTGGAGACAAAGAGGAAATGGACTCTGTCTCAGGTTTTCAAGAACTCAGAGCCTTGTGGGTGATGTGTGGGTTCACAGGTCATGGGACATCCATGATGGCAAGGATGGAATTCTGTTTTTCCAGCCAGGGAACAGTGGCTTGTTCGGGAGGACCTGTCCCGTCAGAGTGGAGTGAGTAAGCTGAGACTCACAGGCCACACTGGGGCTGAGAACAGAGCTGCCAGCTTCTGGTTTTCTCATCAAAGGGAAAAGAAGTGATGACCCAAGGCCTTCTGCTCTTTGGCCTCCCCTTCTGGAAAGTGCCCAGCCAGGGGAGCAGACTGGAGCTTCTCTTGCCCTGAAGCCTGAGAAGAATTTTACAAGAGAGTCTGGTGGCCGAGCTCGCTCTGTCTCTGTCTCTCTCTCCTTTTCCTCCCCTGCTTCTCTCCCTCCCTTCTCTTCTATTTTCTCTGCTTAAAAATGTTCCCCATCCTGACCTCTGACAATTTTCCTCACTTCCCCTACATTCTCCTGAGATATCTCTCCTGGCTTATAAACAGCAGGAGCCCACACTCCCAGGCCCAAAGTGGATTTTCTCTCACTCTCACTTGTCAAACCGAAATTTTGACATGAATAAACCATCTCAGTGTGGGACCTAATGAGCAGTGGGGTCAACCCCAGGGTCAGAGAAGCACTGGCTTTTGGTGTTGTCATTAAAATTCCCTCTGTTCCTTCACTGAACACAGAGCCACTTCTGACCCCCAAGGACATTTGGGCTGAAACTACAACCTGTGCTTAATGCATGAGTTGAAATTCTTAATCAAGTTGTGGAAGAACAATCAAAGGTTTTTACGGACGAAATCACAGGTAAAGAAAGAAGACTGAAGTGTCTGTTTAAAACAGTTTTTTAAGTTATTTTTGAAAAAAAAACTTTGTTTAATATTTGGATAGTAAGGAAGTTGACCTTTGACACGAGGCAGGAGGAATAACAGAAATGAGAAAGAGGAAAATAGGGGAAATGGGTAGAAATAAGGTAATGTCCACATTGTGGTAACTGAGCACAAGTTCTGCAAAATAAAAGGCATCCGCCATAGGATTACTCTGGGGCATTATCCTGACCTGGTTTGGCCACAGTTGCTTCCTCTGTGAAGTGAGGAGGTTGGGCTAGATGTTCTCTGAAGGTTCCAGTAATTGTCAGCCAATGCCATTCATTGAGTGAAGAAAAGAATGTATATGTATGTATAACTGGGTCACTTTGGCGTACAGCAGAAATTGACACAACACTGTAAATCAACTATACTTTAAAAATCTTTTTAAAAAGAGAGAGAAGAAAATGCCAAGCCTATATGCCAGACTCAAGGAGGTTAAGGTTAATTTTCTTTCCTTTTTTTTTAACAGCCACACCTGCAGCAAATGGAAGTTCCCAGGCTAGGGGTCAAATCAGAGCTGCAGCTGGTGGTCTACACCACAGCCACAGCAATGTGGATCCAAGCTGCACCTGTGACCTACACCACAGCTCATGGCAATGCCAGATCCCTAACCCACTGAGTGAGGCCAGGGATGGAAACTACATCCTCATGGATTTTAGTCATGTTCTTAACCAACTGGAGTCACAGTGGGAGCTCCCAATACTAATTATTACAGATTTATGATTTTAGGATTGAAAACCATTGAGAAATAACTACAAAATTCAAGATGGTTAAGAGGTCACCTTGCAGGCCAGTGACAAAATTATGACACAAAAATCCACAGCTTGTCCTACAAATCGTAGCCAACTGTAAAATATAATGCAAGAAGAATGTGACTCAGACAGAAAGTAAAACCTTCAAATACCTAGGAATCAAGTTATAAGACACACTTGATCTCTAATAAAGAAGTTTATGGAAGGTCACAGACAGGTTACATTAAGAGCAGACAAAAACATGTAAAGGAAAACCTTGCTCTTAGAAAGACCTTCTCAATCACTCACATGTCATTTTCTTTCCCTTAAATTAAGTCTGTGATTTCAATGCAGAATCAGTTACACAGATATACACTCGGTTTAACTTGAGGGAGTGACCTTTTTTTTTTTTTGGCTCTTTAGAGCTGAACCTGCGGCATATGGAAGCTCCCAGGCTAGGGGTTGAATCGGAGCTGCAACTGCCGGCCTACACCACAGCCACAGCAACACAGAATCCGAGCAGCGCGTGTCTGGAAACTACACCACAGTTCACTGCAACATCAGATCCTTAAGCCACTGAGAGAGGCCAGAGATCAAACCTGGTTCCTCATGGATACTAATCAGATTCGCTTCTGCTGAGCCATGACGGGAACTCCTGATGGAGTGATTTAAACGTTATTTTCTAAGAGAGTAGCTGTGTGTTCTGAAAATGAGTGATGAGGGGGGCTGGACTATCCTGACCGCTGGGAGTGGTGTAGTTCAGAGCGTGGACCAGTGGCAGAGACAGACAGAAAGGTGGATGTAACAGGAACAGAACCACTTCTCGCCCATGATGAGCAGAGCGCATGGAGAGCTGATAGGCTGGAACTGAGGTGCTCTGAGGAACATGCGAAACGCCCGCCTGTTCTCCTCTTGGAAGGTCAGGGGGCCACGATCATCTGTGATCGCTTCATGTCACTTGGGATTTTGTTTCTTTTCTGTGCAAGACTCAATTTTCTAAGAGAACAGAGACGGGCACTCAGACACGTGCCTTCTGTGTGAGACAGCACAAGACTGGAGAGGGGTGGCAGGTCTGCGGGCTGAGAAAATTGTGAAAATTCACTTTTCTGCATGGGGCAGGAAACTGTTTTCATGGCCTGACTAGGAACTCAGCTGAAAGTCACAGCTTTTCAGAATAGCCTGGATTCCAAGGCTGATAGAATTAAGGGCAGCACTGCCCAGGGATACAGACACGATTAGGTGAACACACACAGAGAACAAACATCTTTAAGGAAAACCGAGTAAAAAGCAATCATTGTGAGTAGCTGTAGATTTCAGCTATTAGCTGAGAGGGCACAAATTAAGAAGCAAGCCAGAAAGAATTTTTCCAACACAGAAGATGAAGGATTAATGACTTTAAATATTGACTTTCAATATGCATGGAGTGCTTAGAAGTCAGCAAGAAATGATGAACAGAAAAAACAGAAAAATGGGTAAAGAGCAAGAGATAAAAGTGACCAATGAACATTAAAAAAAGTTCAACCTTAGAAATAATTTTAAAAAGGTATATGAAAACGAAGTGAATGTTATTATTTACTCATATGCTTTGCAAGGACTGATACAATGCATAATAATCAGTACTGGCAAGAATATCAACAAATATCCTTTTGTGCATTGTCTGTAAGAAGATAAAGTGGTTCAACCATGTCTAGCATGGGTAATTGTGTGAAATTCATTAAAACTTGAAATATGCATATATGTTGAGATTCTAGGAATTTGTACAAAAAGTAAGCATTACATAAATTTCCAAAGATACATGTATACTCACACAAATATGTGAGACAAATATATTTGGACAGATATTAAAAGAACTTCCAAGATAATATTTAAATAGAAAGACCCACAATGGAGCTGGTTACGAAGTGTGATTCTGTATTTTAAATTTAAAACAAATACTTATATTATTTTAGGAGGAAAGGAACTAAGATACTTTGAATTGTAAGTAATAGTTATAAATGAAGGGTGGAGTTATGTGGAGTTTTTTTAATCTATCATGTTTACATTTCTCTATTTTTGAAATTGATGTGTAAGTATTATTTTTATAATCAGAAAAATTATAATAGATTTAAATGAAGGTAAATGATAACATTCAAGTCATAGAAAAATTTCAGTGTATTTTTCCACTAATTTTTAACCAATATGAACTCTTTATTCCTTTAACATGGATTCTTAAGAAAGGTTATAACTAACCCACTAACGATTATAACTAAGGTTATAACTAACGATTCTGGATCTTCCTTTCTTTAAAAAAAAAAAACCAAAACTTTAACTTGTATGACCACACCCACAACTTATGGAAGCTCCTAGGCCAGGGATCACATCTGAGCCATAGCTGCAGCAACAGCACTGGATCCTAAACCCACTGTGCTGGGCTGGGGATCAAACCCACATCACCACAGGGAAAACATCAGATCCTTAACCCACTGTGCCACATCAGGAACTCCTCAAAACCTTCTCTAATGAACATCCTCACCTGTGAGAGACTGTCCTTACTCTGCTTTTGGAACAGCTTGACTCCCCGCCCCACCACTCACCTTGGATGCTCCAGTCCCTGCCTCGCCTGGACACCATCTGCATAAGATGTGGTCACACGGGAGCACCTCAACCCCAGCTTTGAAAGAAACACAGGAGAGGGACAGCTGGGGCTCAGGGAGCCAGAAAAGACAGTGCAGTTACAGCCACTCCTGCAGAGAGAATCGCAGGCTGTGAGCAGTGGCCTGTCCCCGAGCTCCTCGGGCTTCTAACTTTGTCCCTTCGTCCCTCCCATCAGGTCTCTGGGAACCTCCGCTCTGGCACCATGAGGCTCCTCCATGTCCTCCTGGCCACGTTCCTGACCCTCTTCCAGGTACTGCCCGGTAAATACAAAACTCGATGCCCCATCTGATCGTCATTTTATTTTCTTCTTCCCTTAGTCCACCATAGTCAGAAAGTAAAGCGTTAGAGCTGCTCAGAGGTCACCTCCACACCCCAGAATAAGGCACCGAAAAGTTAGAGGGTCTCTGTAGGAGCCGGTTGTGGCTCCGTGGCAGGGAAGGTCTTGTTGGCTGGTCATCTTTTACTGTCTCCCTTTCCTGCAAACCATCTGGACAATCTGAGACCCAAATCAGTCGAAGCCTCTTGTCTGGACAAGCTGGTGTGGAGACAAAGGTCTTGAGCAGAGATACTTCCTGTCAGTCACATCACAGTGTGACCTTGGGTTTGCAGGACGAGGCTTCAGTCTGATGCGCCTGTGAGAGTGGGTGGGTTTGGTGAGGTGGGGCATGCACTGGGCGATGGTTACTGATGGAGCAGCAACCTGACCCCATGGTCAAGACCCAGGCATTCCCCGGGCAGGAGGGCCCGTTTTGCCAGTGGTCACATGAGCAACATTGACATCTCATGTCAGACTGAGAGAGCGAAGGGAGTGAGGGGAGGCTGGCTTTTGGTGAGTAGCTGGGAAAAAATGGGGATCCCATCCGGATGGTGAGCTCGCCCGCTGCCCTCATGGAACTTTCATCTTCCTACAAACATCTTTTGCTTTTCCAGACAGCACAAGGGCGCTCAATTTTCAAAGACCCTGCTATCTTCGGGGTGGGATCTGCCTGAAGCAAGGGACGCCCAACTGTGAGCCCTTCCGAGGACCCTGTCGAGCCTTCACCGTGTGCTGCAAAATAAAGAAGAGCTGATGGAAGCAGCCCAGGCAGGGAATCCCAGCCACAGCTCCGAAGCATGGCTCCTCTTAACCAAATAAAAGCAAACCTTTCTCCAGTCGACCCAATCAATGATTTTATCCTTAGGGTTGATTAAAGGGACAGCCGTTTTCCTAGAAGGGGCAGGAAGTAGGAGCGAGACATTTGTAAGAATTAAATTTATTTTATGCTTTAAAGTTTGCACAGCATTTTCATTCCCATAACATATGTAATCCTTAAACCATTGTCGTTGTTGTTTTTATGGCTGCACCTGAGGCATATGAAAGTTCCCAGGCTAAGGGTCCAATCAGACCTGCAACTGCTGGCCTACACCACAGCCACAGCAACACCAGATCCTCAACCAGCTGAGCAAGGTCAGGGATCAAACCTGCCTCCTCACAGAGACAATGTCAAGTCCTTAACCTGCTGAGCCACAACGGGAACTCCCTGCGGTGGTTTATCCATCCCATTTCGTGGATGTAGAAACCAAGACTCGAAACTGTTAAATAACTCATCCAGGGTGAACACAAAGGCAGGTGCATAAGCTAATATTCCCCTTCTGGCTGTTGGACGGAAGTCTATTTGCATGTTTCCCTGATAATCTAGTGAGGCTGGGTGAGAAATTCAGCACAGCGGGTGGGGTAACGCAAGGCCAGGTCTGGTCCAGGGACCCACCGCCACATGAGTAAAGCGCTGAGCACATGCTATGGGGCCAGGATGGAAACACCTGTGTGCAGAGACGCTCCAGGAGCGTCAGCCATGCGGAGAGGTGGCAAGAAGCCTGTTGGAAGCCAGGATTTCCAACCGCAGGTCAGAAGACTTATGGCTGAGGCTGGAGTCGCAGGACAGGTGTGATTATTTTACATCTTCCCTGTTCACTCTTCTTGTCCAGGGCATGACCTCTGCTCTAGTGTCTGAGTAGGTCATCTCTCCACACTAGATGTCACTGTCCTTCCTCTGGCAAGGGACGAGCCTGGATGTCACCATCGTTTTCTGCAACTGATGAGGCAGGTTTTGGGGGGAGGAGGCAGGAAACAGGGAAACAGTGGGAGGTGCCCAGGACAGGAAGCTGAGAGACAAAGAGGAAAGATAAGACACACTGACATCGGATTAGATCAGAGAACTCACTCCAGCTGTGTGCCATTGAAAACAGTACCTTTGTTAAGGACGGCTAACCTGCTCCTGGTTGCAGGAGGGCCATCATCACCTTCAATATCCTCCTTGTGACTGGTTCTAATTAATTACATAAATGTTAAGACGAATTATCAATCATTGTCTTGAGAAAACAGCGAAGGCACAAATTCTGAAGACACATTACAGAAAATGGTTCATTGAGGGGAGTTCCCGTTGTGGCTCAGTAGATTACAAACACAGTTAGTATCCATGAGGACTCGGGTTTGATTCCTGGCCTTGCTCAGAGGGTTAAGGATCCAGCTGTTGCTGTGAACTGTGGTGTCGGTCGCAGACGTGGCTGGGATTTGGTGTTGCTGTGGCTGTGGCGCAGGCCGGCAGCTGCAGCTCCAATTTGACCCCTAACTTAGGAACTTCCATATGCCCTGGGTGCAGCCCTAAAAAGCAATAATAATAATAATAAAATAAATGATTCATTGTGAGTAAAAGGGATTATTTTTTATGAGGAGCCCAAGATTTTCCATTTGAGAAAATTGGAATCCCACTCCCAACTCCCCAGAAGTCTATGTTAGGGTTCGCTCAGCTACAGTCCAGTGACCAAGGAGAGAAGCAGCAAGTTAAGTACAAGGTAGGGGTAAGAGGCTGGATGGCTGTGAGCATGACCAACGCCATTTTGGGCCCATCCAGCTCATGTCCTCCGCTGACCCTACCCTGGATCACACTGTTCGGTGAATCACTTCTCTGTGAATCACTTCTCTTGGTTAATAGATATTGTTTAATAATTATTAGGATCAGGTAGCCTCTATGCTCTGTTAGTCCCCAGACAATGATGGAAACCTTCTTCTGACGTATTCCCAGCAGCCACGAGACCAGTTACCCTTCCATAAATCTTATCTTAGGATGCTAGTCTCATTTCCAAGTGCCTACTCTGTATTTTAGGTTAACTCTGAAATTGTCCCAATGGCCCCTTGGAGGTGCCTCCGGATCCTTGTCCAACCACCCCCAGCCCGTGAAGGAGTTTCCCTGTAATAAATGATCAATTGATTATACAGAGAGGCCTGTCTCTGTTCTTAGTCTCAAGATGAACTTCTCAGGTTGGTGGTCATTTTTTGTTCCTTCCATCCTCCAGCCATGGAAGCCTCTCCCTCAAGACAGGGCCTAATTTGGAAAAATAACTTTTTTTTCTAGTAATTACTCTATGTTGTGTTTGTTTTTAAATTAGAGTATAATTATTTATGGTGTTGTGTCAATTTCTGCTGTACAGCATAGTAATCCAGTCATATATATATGCATATATATATATATATATATATTCTTTTTCTCATACTATCTTCCACCGTGGTCTATCCCAAGAGAATGGATAGAGTTCTCCATGTTGTACAGTAGGACCTCATTGCTTATCCCTTTTTTTTTTTTTTGCTTTTTTAGGACCACACCTTTGGCATATGGAGGTTCCCAGGCTAGGGGTAGAATCCGAGCTGCAGCTGCCGGCCTGCACCACAGCCACAGCAACGCTGGATCCCAGTTGCTCTGCCACCTACTCTGCAGCTCACAGCAACGCCCCATCCTTAACCCACTGAGCAAGGCCAGGGACCCAGCCGCATCCTCATGGATACCTGTTGGGTTTGTTTCCACTGCACAACAATGGGAATTCCCTATCCATTATAAATGTAATAGTTTACGTCTACCAACCCCAAACTCCCACTCCATCCCACTCCCACTCCCCTCCCCCGAGAACCGCAAGTCTGTCCTCTATGTCCCTGAGTCTGTTTCTGTTCTGCAAATAGGTTCATTTGCGCCATATTTTAGATTCTACATATAAGTGAGATCATATGGTATCTGTCTTTCTCTTGTTTTTATTCAGGCTCTGGCTAAGGAGGAAAGCCCCTCGGCTTCCACCTACCCTGGAGCTAGGCTGGCCTCAGCAGTAGAGACAAGAACATGAGGTTTTATCGGTCATAAGACACCACGTGGCCTGGACAGGGCCCTGACTCAGCAGGATCACCCCTGGAACATAGATAAATTTCCCTGGGCAGCCTCAGCGGGACCAGTCCTCACAGCAGTGACTGTGTCTTAAGATAGGTTTCAAACGCCTTTCAGGATCTAAAGGGAGAAAACAGCCTTGGAAGACAAGTTGTAATAGGTAGGTGGTGGTTTTCCTTCTGTAAAGTCCCATTCCACTGAGTGCTGGCGTGAGTACTGGGAAAACCAAAGATTGTATTGTGAAGGTGCTTGTACCTGGAGTTGAAGCATCAGATTGTACTAATTCCATGTGAGTAAATGGGGTGGGGGCAGAGTCATCCACACTATTCATAAGTTTCCATAGAGTAAGTGCTCCATCACTTCTAGTTGTTTTAATTTTCACTGTTATCATCATTATTGTTCATTGCTGGTCCTTGACCCATTGAGTGCTAACAAAAGAAGTCCCTCCAGCTCGGCGCTGAGCAATGTTAATCATTGCTCTTGTTTATCTCACCGACGTCTGCAGCTTAGTAAATATTTTAATTACTCTGGATCACAATTGGACATTCTCTTCTGCATGCAGGCACCCTGATCAGACCCATAAAAGAAGCAGCTCTGAGCTATTTTCCGTTCAACCACACTCCAGTACCATCTGTCATCTTTCCAGGAACTTCCGAATCAGCACCATGAAGCTGTTTTACCTTCTCATCATCGCTGCCTTCTTCATCTCTCAAGTGATACCAGGTAAGCCCCCCCTTCTCATCTCCCTGCCATACCTGAGTCCTATCTCCTTTCTCCAACCTGCTCCCCTTTCGGAAGGATATCTCTGGTTACCCCAAATCGGAGGAGGGATACTGATTTGGGAACCGTGAGAAAAGAGAGAATTTCTAAAGTGCTTCACTGATTTGCATCCTTAGGCTGTCTGAGCTTGAGGCACTGAGAAGCAGCCCTGAAATCTGTGGGGGCAAGAATGGGAGAAAACTATGACCAGCTCTCTGGTCCAATCTGACACCATACACATAGGCTCTCTTTTCTTAACGCTCCACCTGCTGGTGTGTGTCTGAGCTGAGAGCAATGCCCAAAGTTTACCACATGCCTCATCCCAGAGGTGTTGTATTCGTCGCTGTAAGAGCAAGCAAAGAGGAAGAAGATTAGAGGTTTTTTCAGGAGGATGAAATTCATATATGCGAAACGGTGGCACTGGAGGAAAAGTTACAGATATATTCTGCCCCATATCTTCAGCACGGGGCAGTGAGGATGCGAGCAGAGAGAGAGGCTGAGGTCTGACTCTCTGCCCGATCATCCCCTGCATCACAGAACTTTCAGTTACCTGGGACAGCTTAGAGGGAACCACCGCCACTGGACTCGGGGGAGAGAAGACGCTAGAATGGGTGAGCGCCAAGAGGGGCTGGCAGGTCACTGAGCGTCGCGAGCCTGCTTCCGGCAGAAAGTCAGCAGTCGTCCTTCACCACCATGTTGTGCTTTGGACTCACACACCTTAGTCCTCTGTATGCCTTTGCTCTCTCCTTCCTCCAATAGTTTATCTTACTATAAATAAACTCACCATCAAATATACCATCTCAGGGCTCCTTGTGCCTTTCAGGGTGTCAGGTCACTGACCTGGCAGATAAGGGGCTCGGTGAGCAGGAGCTGGATGGAGCGTCTCCTTTCTGCTTTGGGTTAACGAGAGCCTGCTTACAGTGGACCCACTGGGTATGGTGACGTTGTTGCGTCCCTCAGATGAGTGACCCCAGATCAGTTTCCTCGCTGGACTGAGTTTCCATCCAAGGGAAGAGTAGATCCCGGTCTGTGCAGGAATCTCATGCGGAATAATAAAGAGAACTCGAGGATCCTCACACTGAGATTCTAGGTGCAGCCCTGGGACAGAGATGTTTGTGGTCCCAGGGATGGGTAGCCCTTTGAAGGAGCCCAGAATGGGCGTTAGCCACCCAGTCAGGACCACATCACCAACCTGACCTGGAGGTGGGGCTACAGGGCCCCTGATAAGCGAGCTCTCTGCTGGAAGCCCAGTTCCAGCCCCTCCCTCACAGCCTGTGGGTAGGACAGACAGGTTCAGGAAAGTAAAAACTGGGTGGAGGTCCATGAGTGGTGGGGAGTGGGGGAGTGCGACCCCACAAGGGGTAGCCTTGACCCTGCCGCCAGGCTGAGGCCAATGAGAGCCAGCCCCCTGACCACTACAGTCTGGGTTCCAAAGTTGCCGACCTTTGCTAATGACCCATAGTGGACAGGCTGGACCAGAGGGACTGTGCAGGCCCTTACATTTCTCTCCCACCTCCTAAGAGGCAGGAAAAGCAATCTTCTTCAGGCCCGGCTTGGAGCCACGTGGCATATTTCTTTTTCTCTTTTAGAAACCTTTCTCATCTCAGCTGGTACCCTGATTATTCTAGGTCCCTGATTGCTACAGGGGCTTGAATTGTAGATCTTTAATTTTATTTTTAAGACATATCTGCTAAGCCCTGAAGGCAGGGTTAGAGTCTAAGCCTGGGAACTGCAAGTGAACCTCAGAGGGTGGCTGACATTCTTCAAGTGTTTGGGGTGAAATGTGTGAGTATATTTACATATTTCAGTAACTACACATGCAGAGTCTCCTGTGCCAGGCTGGGGCTACAGTACCATCTTATTTTCAGTAGGATCCTGCCCCGGGAAAATAAACACACAAACTTACACAATTTTGCTTCCAAAAGACATTATGTGACGATTCCACAAGAGCACAATTGCAGGTCCTATGATATATCCACCAAGAGGAGGGTTTGAAGTCTCTGATCCCAGCTTCCCAATTGCAGTACAAAATTTTCTTTTCATAACAAGCTCTCAAAGACTGGCATTGTCCTCCCGTTTAATAGCAAGTAGGAGGCGCTGAGTGGGGAAGAGGAGGTGCATACGACAGAGCACTTCTAGGAACAATGCATTTGGCAGATCTCTGGCTGGACTGAGTTATTTCTTGTCGCTTGTGGTGATCTCAAGCCTGTCTTCCAAAAACAGGTTTTGTTCTTTCTACAGGTTATGAACACGGTAAAATGGCTGGCTTATGTGACTTAAGTACAGGTGTATGCCTGAGGAGGAAAAAAAATTGTATTATTCGCATGCCAGGAATATGCCCTGGTAGGAGCTTCTGCTGTGTAAGAACAAACTGAAGAATCCATGTTTGATGGCACTGCCCTGAATTAAGAAAACTGAAGAATTCATGTTCCATGGATCATCCCTGAATTAATGGAAGAATTCATGTTTAATGGAACTACCTTGAATTAAATTGGAAAGTTGATCTCATATTATTTTCTTTATTCCTTGACTCCTTTATTTTGTTCACACCTCTTGAACACCTAGTGTGTGCTAGGAACTGTACCAGTGGCAGGGGATATGGGTTCAAGATCTCTTCTGATAAGAAACTCACAATAGGGAAATCTTATCCAAGTTGGGTGAATCAAAGATGTCATATATGGTGAAGGCCATCTGTGAGTTGGGTTTTTGAAAAATGAATGAAAATTGAAGGATAAGTGGGATAAATAAGTGTGTCCAATGTGAGGAGAACAAAAGATGCCAGAAACTCTTTAATGAAGAGTTGTCCCTTCTACATTTATTCAGGCTTTTCATTCATATTCATGTGATCCTATTTATCTTTGGGTTATAATTCAATATGTTATTATTTTTTTGGATGAATTTGTTTCAACTCTTTCAGGTTTCTCTGGTGACTTTTCAGTATGTTCCATTATTTTGAGCACTTCCTTACTTTCTGGGATTATAAGATGCTCTGCCCCAATCCTGGAGTCAGTTAATTCCTCAAGGATCCCTGTTTCCATTTACTGGAAAATGGTGTTTAGAAACCAAGATCTGACCATTCCATGTACTCATTGCTACTGAGATGTCACTGCTTCCCATTTCTCTCAGCGGCTAGAGTTGGGAAACATACATATGAACGCTGATTCATTTATATGCACATCTCTCTCTATTTCTTATTTGTCTATCTGTAAATTCACTTTAAAAAAACCCATGCTCCTCTTCCAGCACCACAGTGGCCCATCTCTTCTTCCCTCTTTTCCTTATTTATGAGCTTTATTCTTCCATCAGTGAGAAATTTGGCATTTCATTTACAGTGTGTTTTCTCACATGTTCAACTCTGATTTACATGTATAGTTTTAGAGCCGCTAGCCCAGTTTGCTGTGAATGAATCCAAAAGCTAGAGTACAATTTCTGGTAAGGTCTTTTTGTCTTTAGTGTTGGACTATCCAATCAAAACAGTTTTTCTGAGTTACTTGGGTCAGTCCTTTCTTCCCCATAGTCTTTAGTGTGGTCATATGAGTAATATAGTTTGATTCAGATTTAACAGTGTGCATTCTAGGCTTCCCATCTGCATTAAGTTGATTATTTTTTAAAAGTATGAATAGTCATCTCAAAAATTGGTGGTGTAGCGTTATAAAGTGTTTGCGAATGCAAAGAGCCAGGAACATACTACCACACTTCTATATAAGACAGCTCCATCACCCGCTAATGCCCTTGGACTGCCCTTCATAGACAACACCTCCTGTGACCCCTTAACCCTGGGAGGCCACTGATCTGGTTTCCAACCCTATAGCTATGCTTTTCAAGAATGTCATATAATAGAATCAACCAATATGTAGCCTTTAGACCTGGTTCCTTAACTCATCAAAGGCCTTTAAAATCCATCCATGATATTGCACGAATCAATTTTTTTTATTGATGCATAATAATCTATGATATGTGGTAGTTTTCATTGTGGCTCAGTGGTAATGAACCTGACTAGTACCCATGAGGACAAAGGTTTGATCCCTGGCCCCACTCAGTGGGTTAAGGATCTGGCATCACTGTGAGCTGTTGTGTAGGCTGCAGACATGACTCATATCTGGCATTGCTGTGGCTATGGTATGGGCCGGCTGCAGCAGCTCTGATTCGATCCCTAGCCTGGGAACTTCCATATGCCACGGGTGCGGCCCTAAAAAGACAAAAAAAAAATTCTATTTAATGATGTAGTTAATTCACTAGTTGAAGGACCTCTGTATTTACCATTTTGACAATTATAAATTACGCTGCTATAAGCACTTGCATACAGATTTTTGATATGAGCATACATTTTCAAATGGTAAACACAAGTTCAGCTTTACAAGAGACAAACTGTCTTCCAAAGTCGACTTACCATTTTGTATCCCCAGCAGTGGTGCTGTTTCAAAATGGAAGATACTAAGTTATTGCTGAAGATTTAATTTCCCAGCCTAACCAGCAGGCTTCCACTGTACAACTCAAATCCTATCTGTTCTGAAAACCATTCCTTGGGTTCTAAGAAAATGGTTCTAAATGAATCTCACTTTTTGTAAAGGCACCTTTGGAGCAAAGGAAATAATCACAACCTCTTTAAACCTTGCTTTTCTGAAAAACAGTGTCTCTGTCATCTGAGTCTTGATTCTAAGGCTTGATACCTAAGGGCCAACTTAAATCTTCCTGCTCCTTCAGGCCCTTCTGACCAACTTCTTTTCCTGGCTCTTCCATAATCAATTGGGAGCCTTGGTTTGATACCCAAGAGTTAGTTATTAAGGGGATGAAAATAAGAACAAAATCTCAGCTACTTTTCATACTATAAAACACACACACATGCACACAACACACACACACACACACACACACACACACTCAAAGCTCTTATCCCCAATCCATACATTTATAGGTATATATAAAGAGGTTAGAGGTGGCTTGGAAAACCAAGTTACAAGTGCAGAAACTGAGACCTAGGAAAGTCCTGTCCAAAGTTAATGAGCTGGTGAGTGGTATGACCAGAGTGAGAACTGAAATCTCCCAGCTCCAGTTCAGTGACCCACCACACCCTCAGAAAGAGACCTTGCAGGACCCACATGAGTGGTAGTGCTTTAATTAAGTAGAAATCAATGGTGGTTAGTGTCACGTGCTGCTCTGGAGTCACCTAAGCGCTGAAACTAGACCCTGCAGCAGTGTTTCCTCCGAGCTTTGCATTCTGCAGGCAGGATGGAGCACCCGTGGGTTTTTTGATGCTTGCAGACACCACCCATTTTTGGACACTGGAGGTATTTCATCTCTTTTTTGCGCCCTGAAAAGGAAGAGGAAGTGAAAAAGAAAACAAAAACAGAAAAATAAAGGCATGTTTAACCAAAGCGACTGGAATTCATCTTGCATAGCCAGGATCTACAGCTCAGAGGAATATAGCTGGCTCTTTCTCGTTTGGGTATGACCTGTAAGCTTAGAAGTTTCTTGGTTTTTTCGGGGGTTTTTTATATTTTTTTAATTGTAGAAAAAATTCAGAAGAAAAAATATGCGATGATATATGAAAATTAAATGAAATTCAGATTCTAGGGTCTGTAAATCATTTTATAGGAAGACACTCACCCTTGTTCATTTATGTCTTGTCTATGGTCACTTTCATGCTACTGCAGAGATAAGTTGTCATGACAGAGGCCTCATGGCCCACAGAGCCTAAGACACTTATTACCTGGCCTTTACAGAAAAAGCTTATTGACCTCTGTGGTACAGTGTCTTTCCTTTTCAGATAAGGAAACTTTAGAACAGACAAAGCAAATAGCTTGATTAGGCCACAAATTAGGAACAGACTTCATTTCACATGTGTTTCATAAAAGCTTCCTAAAGTGCCCTCTTCTCCAAAAGGACGCAAACTCACAAACACATGGCACAAATTAGACCCTAAGGGTTGGCACGAGCATGGTCATTCCTAAATACTGTGTCTCCCATTCCTCGCGCCTGAGAGGCCTTTGTGAATCGATACTTTAAATGGCACCAGTCCTCTAGTGCACTTGGGAGGGAAGCTGGAAGGAAAATGGCAAGAGATGAATCAGGTAAAGTGATGGCAGTGACTCAGAAAACAGTGTGAGAGGAGAGAGGACCTGGAGAATGTCTGCAGCCTGTGTGAGCAAGTGACAAAGAGCCTCGAGGAAACAGTGCATCAGGAGAGTTTTCGTCGGAGTTGATGGCTTTTAGGGGTGCCGTTGTGATGGGCGGTACATTCAGCCAGGAGTTGGGAGACCTGACTTACGAGTCCTACTCCACCACAATTATAGTTTTCTCTGGGGAGCTGCAGATTCTCTTAATTTTTCAGCAGAAGGCAAGATAAAAATAACTGTATGTACCATCATAAATTACGTATGTAACTGATACATATTTATATTCATATGATAAATATGAAAGAATTTATAAGTATGTTATATTCATATATTTTAAATTATATAAATATGAATGTATCCTTGTATATCCATATCCACATCTACATCTTCATTTATATTTATATTTGTAACCACACCCCCTCCACACCCGCATCGTCCATCTGTCATCTACCTTCTCTACACTTCACCAAATAGGTCTGAGACTCTACTTCTTGGCACAAAGTAGGATGTACCTTTGCTGACGTTAAGTGGGACCTGGGACTTCCTCGATTAATGAATTTTGGGGAAAAGTGATGTGTCCAGGCAGAGCTGGAGCCCTCGGTTGCCAACATGAGACTTCAGAGCCCTGTCCGGATTCAGCGCCCCATAGCCTTCCCGGGGGTGGGGGAGGGGCTGCTCTGCCAGCAGGGTCTGAGCAGCTACCATGAGCAGAGAACCCCATGACTGTGATGGATTGGTGCCCTCTGAGAAAGAATTAAACTTTTGCTCTTTTCAGATACCAACATTTGGAGGCTGCTGTCACCAGGGTGCAAACTGACATGTGCTGACATATGTGTGGGGTCACCAGGGAAAATGCAGGATGCCCAGCTTAATTTGAATTTCAGATGAACAGTAAATAATCTTTTAGTATAAGTATGTCCCGAGTGTTGCATGGATCATACTCAAGCTAAGAATATTCGTTGTTTATTTATGTGCGTGCGTGTGTGTGTTTGTGTGAGTATAATTCAATCCATAAATTTGTTTTCTGGGATTGCTGAAGATGTAATAAAAACATGGTTTTTGGATTCAAGCACATTTGGGCTTAATTAAAGTTAAAGGTTTCACTACATGCAAACTGCACCACTCGAAACAAGTTACTTCATTTCTTAATGTCATCTGTAAAATGGAGCTAAAAATACCTACGCTTTAAATATTATGAGTACATGTGGGACAACACATTAAAATTTTTGTTCTGTTGGTAAAGAGGAAGTGGCCAACATTATTTGCTATTATCATAGTGTTGTTGGTGTTCATGTGGGAATGATTAGTAAGCTGTAAAGTCCCTTGTAGATGCTGTCCATCACCACTACGACTTGTGAGTTTACTATCAATTGGTTAAGGGTAATCATGGGGAAATATTTTCATTTCTTTAAGCTTCTCTTTTCTTATTTGTACAATAGGGAATGTTGTGCAGGCCATACTTCTTTCAGCTATGATGCTATTCAGTTGTTACGTATTTCAGTGCATCACTGGATGATGAACCACCTTGACTCTTCCTGCCCCAGGCTCCAAGGTCATCCAGTGTATCATCCTACCAGTTGGATCCACAGCTTACCTGATGTTGTCTGGATAAGACACACAAGGAAGAGAAAGAGAAGGTATAGTAGTCTCATAATGGGAAATGAATTTTCAGGATTCCAGGTAGAACCAGCAGTGTCGATGGTGCACATCAGTGGGTGCACCAGATGATCTAGGAAAGAGTTTGAAAAAGTCAGCTAGAGATAACCAGCTTATATTCCTGCTGAAGAAGTTCCATGAGGGTCTGGGTATGATTTGAGGATGTTTCATCTATGGACAGGTGGCCTGTCACAAAGGAAGAGGTTTATAGAAAGTCAGCATTTCCTAGTTGATTCTCGCTTCTGCTTATCTCTCTGAGCTTTGGTGCCTTTTTTGTATTTTTTGGGAAAAGAAATCATCAAAAACTGAATTCTTTTTCAAATCATCCATTTATTCATTCACCTTTATTGCATGTCTCTGCACCTGTCCATTTCTCTTTTTGGAATTAAAAAAATCCCACCATCCCATGCCTTTTAGATTTAGAAAAGGAAAAGAATTTTTGGAAATTGAAGTGAACTTCTCTCCTTTTATACTCTCATTATTTTTGCTACCAAAAATTTTTTAAAAGGATAATTTATCTATTCCAGGCACATTCTTACCATGCCAAGCTCTTTGCATAGACCACAACCAGGTGAGGCTTTAAGGGCTAGAGTATGTCTTAATATAGGTGTTACATCAATGCATTCTTGTGGTAAATTAGTCAAAAGCACAGAAATGTACAAGGTAAAGCATTGAAATTTCTCTCCATCTCTTCCTTATCTCTATCTCAGTTTTGCTTTATAGTGTTTATATGTCTCTCTTTTTCACTACATGTAGATTTCTAAAGTAACAGGTGCTGTTTTATTATCTCACATTCTCAGCACCTTGTACAGTGCCTGGCATAGAGCAGGTAGTTGAATATTTGTTTATATGAATAGGTAACCATATGGGAGAATCAATTTATGAGTGAATGAATAAACAGATGGATGGAGGAAATAAATGAGGGAGGGGAGAAAGAGAGGAGAAAAGGAAGGAAGGAAGAAAAGAAGGGTACCCTGCAAACCGGGGTTCCCAACTTATATGACAAAGCCACTCAGGTTGGGAAGTCAAGAGATAGATTACCACTGAGAGGCAGACATCAAAGAAATCATCCAGTCCCTGAAATAAGCCATGATCTTTGGGGGAATAGGGGGAAAAAAGGGAATTTCACTTAAAGATCTTTGGAGTCACGTAGACCTCGGTTCCAAGTCTCCGCTCAGCCACTCATTCATTAGCTGAGAGATGTTGAAACAACTTTTAAAGCCCTGTCTCTCCTGTACATCAGATGATGGATACGGTACCATCTTCCTATGCCTTGTCTCAGAAAAAGTGATATGGGAGGAGTCAGTGGCTGAGCGCTACTGCTCTATTCAGAGTTGTGTTCTTAACTAGGATCATTGCTAGGAGTTTCAGCCAAACCAGGAAAGGGGCTTTTAAAGCAACTCCAGAGCCCTGGAAACCATGCAAGATGTTTGTTTCTTCCATCCGGGGGGCTGGGGAGGAGGCCTGGGATGACTAAGACAAAACTAGATTTGGGATTCCTTTGTGGTGCAGTGGGTTAAGGATCCCGAGTTGTTACTGCTGTGGCTTGAGTCACTGCTGTGGCATAGGTTTGATCCCTGGCCCAGGAACTTCCACATGTTGAGGATGTGGCCAAAAAAGGAAAAAGGAAGAAAGAAAAAAGAGAAGGAAGGAAGAAAGGAAGGAAGGAAGAAAGAAAGAAAGAGAAAAGAGAGAAAAAAGGAAGAAAGAAATACATCAAATTTAAAACTTTAGTGAGGTCAAATTGTGCTTTTTTTAAGCCCTTGGAACTAGAGGCTGGTGGTGAAACTTTGGCCATTTTTGGCATGGCAGAAAGATGGTGTTAAAAAAAAAAACCTAGAATTGTAGATGTGTACACACAATTTTGCATTTTACTTATTTATTGCAACCATAGCTTAATAAATTTTCATGCTTTTATAAAATAATATTAAGCCTCCTTAGCCTCCTTTACCCTCCATCTTTCGTAAGAGGGAGTGGGACTCATTTTTCATGACCACCTACCATGTGCCAGGAATCTTCAGAATGATGTCTTAGTTCACCCAGCTACCAAGTGAGGTATTTTCTTTCTATAGGTAAATGCAAGTTGTACAACTAGTGATACAGCCTAGATTTGAACCCTGTCTCTCCACTTTCAAAAGTTTTACTTATTTTATGATTTGTTCAGCTGAAAAAAAAGAATTATAACATTTTCTGGGGGAAGGAATGTAGCTATAGTGAGATAAGTTGTGTGTGTGTGTGAGAGAGAGAGAGAGTCAATGGAGAGCTGTGATTTTCTACATGTGAAAACAAGCTTATAAAAAATGTAAAATTTTTCAGATTTCCCAAAGGGATTTAAAAAAAAAAAAAAAGTGGAGTTCCTGTTCTGGCACAGCAGAAACGAATCCGAGTAGTATCCATGAGGATGCGGGTTTGATCCCTGGGTTAAGGGTCTGACGTTGCCGTGAGCTGTGGTGTAGGTCGCAGATGCTGCTCTGATCCTGTGTAGCTGTGACTGTGGCGTAGGCCTGCAGCTGTAGCTCTGATTTGGCCCCTAGCCTGGGAACCTCCATATGCCGTGGGTGCGGCCCTAAAAAAAAGCAAAAAGCAAAAGAAAAAGGGGGGGTTTTCTAAACTACCCTTTCCTATCAAAGAGGGAAAGGACCCAGCCTGGTGAATCATGTGAGTAAAGGCTGGTGCTCCCTGAACAAACTGATCGAGTAAATTTTACCATCCAGGAATTCCCACCGTGGCTCAGTGGTTAACGAATCCGACTAAGAACCATGAGGTTGTGGGTTCGATCCCTGGCCTTGTTCAGTGGGTTAAGGATCCGGGGTTGCTGTGAGCTGTGGCGTAGGTCGCAGATGTGGCTCGGATCCAGCATTGCTGTGGCTGTGGCAAAGGCCGGCATCTATAACTCCTGTTAGACCCCTAGCCTGGGAACCTCCATATGCCATGGGTGTGGCCCTAGATAAGGCAAAAAGACAAAAAAAAATTACCATCCAAACTGGGACACACTTCATTTAACTTTTTATTTATTTTATTTATTTATTTTCTTTTTACAGTCTCACCTGTGGTATTTGGGAGTTCCCAGGCTAGGGGTCCTACCAGAGCTGCAGCTGCCAGCCTGCACCACAGCCATGGCAGCTCAGGATCCGAGTCAAGTCTGTGACCTGCACCACAGCTCATAGCAATGCCAGATCGTTAATAACCCACTGATTGAGGCCACAGATCGAACCCACATCCTCACAGACACTATGCTGTGTTCTTACCACAGTGAGCCACAATGGTAAATCCCACTTTTAATCTTTTGCTAGCATTTGAGTCTTGCACTAAATGGAGATCAATTTTAATTTAGTGATATTGACCTAAAAATAAATATTTGTAGGTAATCTGTTTAAGTAAGTCATACTTAATTCTACACAGTAACTATGAGAATTTTACTTCCTTGGCCCCAGCAGCAATACTTTTATAACAACAACAACAACACTAGTAATAGAAGAGAAAGTATAGACTAAAAGCTTTGGCCCACATTCTGATCTCCTCTACTTTCATCCTTTTTATTGACTCCCTAAATATGATTCATCCATTCCTACCCCTTCTTCAACTACAGGTGTCTCTCTCCTAAAAACTTACCTTGCAATTGGCTTCTCCACCCTTCTCAGGCTGATCTGCTGCCTGTCTATTCATGCAAGGACATCTGAGAGCACCTGTCCATTACCACATAATTAGGGGCCAGATCAACAAAGGGCTGAGGTCATGCAAGATACATTATGATCTCTCACTGGTAGGGGTCGTTTGGGGGGAGGGGTGGGGGACCAGCCAGGTTTGAGTGTCATCTCACTCCCCTGCGAGTGAGAAGAGGGAGTGGTCATTGCAGACACTCCTTCCAAGGGTTTTGCTGAAAAACTAAGCAACAACAAGATCAGGCTGATCGATGCTAGAATGTCAAGGAAGAGGTATTCAGTTTTTAGGGATTCAGTAGAGAGGGTCAAGAGGTAGAGCTGGTAAGAGTCCCACTCATGAGTAATTGAGAGAAATGCGATCCAGGACCCAGGCTGGCCTTAGACCATAGTGTGAGCCCATTAGTTCATGATTCACATGGAAGAGCCACTCTCTTCTTGCTGCTGAAATCAGAAGAGTGTTTCTCCCATGCAGGAGTTATAAGAAGACACTTAGAAATGTGGTAACAACAAAGCAGTAACAGATATCTCACAGTAAAACTTAAAAGTTAAGAAAAATTGAGATCCCAATAAAGAAGACGATCAAAGTCTAATAAACAGTACAATGAAATCATACTTAAAATCAGATAAAAGTGATGGTAAAATAAGCAAAAATAATAAAAAGGGGATATAGTGATACAGGGTTAATATGTTAAATTAAGTTACAAATACAATCAGTGATATGAAAAGGAGATGAAAAATTGGTTGTCAGTGAACAGGAATTCAGAACTGGGAGCAAAAATGAAACATTTACACTAGAAAAAGTAGAACAAGGATTTTTTAAGTCAAGGAAAAACTTGAACATTGGGAAACAGATTTAAAAAATAAAGTTTTGGTTTAATTCGTGGGCTAAGAAAAAGTACTGAAGAGTTTTAAGAAGATTAACATTTGAATATGTGACACGTAGGATCTCCTTCAAGATGTCACAAAAATTTTTTTGTGTGGCTAAGGAAGAGACTGAAAAAACTTAATGGGACCTCAGACTAGGAAGTCTTGGGCAACAGGAACAAAATTCCGATGATGTGATTTTTATTCCCTTTCATCCCTGGCCCAGGAACTTCCATATGCCACAAGTGCAGCTGTAAAAGAAAAAAAAATTAAAATTAAAAAAAACAAAAAACCAAACTACTGGTATATGAGTTTCCTAGGGCTGCTGTAACAAATTGCCCCAAGTTTAGTGGCTTAAAATAACACATATTTATTATCTCGTAGTTCTGAGGATCAAAAGTCCAAAGTGGGTCTCACTGGGTTAAAAAGAAGGGGACACCAGGACTGTTCCTTTTAGAGTCTCTAAGCAGAGTCTTTCTCTTCCTTTTCAAGCTTTAGAAGCTGACCCACATTCCTTGGCTTAGGGCTCCCTCCGCTGTCGTCAAAGCCAGCCTTGCAGATCAGGCAGCCCCCACTGTGTCACTCTGACGCTGACTGTTCTGCCTCCGTTTCCACCTTTAAATTTCCTCATAAGGACATTGGGCACATCCAGATAATCCAACGTAACCTCCCTAATTTAAGGCTGGATGAGTAGGTTCCTTAATTCCATCAGCAATTTAATTCTTGTTGGTTATGTGTCTGTCCATTTGGGCTATGAAAACAAGAACACCAGAGACTGGTGGCTTATAAACAACAGAAATGGACTTCTCATAGTTTGGGAAGCTGGAAAGCCCATGACCAAGTGGCTCAGGGGTCTGCTGAGTGTCTGCTTCCCCGTGGATGGCTGTGTTCTCCCTCCCTATGTCCTGGTGGCACAAGGGGTGAGAGAGCTCACTGGGGTCTCTTTAATAAGGCCACTAATCCCAATTATGAGGGCTCCACCCTCATGACCTAAGCACCTCCCAGAGGCCCCACCTACTGACATCATCACACTGGTGACCTCAGCTTGCACTGAGTGAGGAGTTAATGTAAAGACCCAGAGAGCTGCTTGCACCTGCAGGACACACCAGCAGGACTCTTAGTATAACTACCAAACCCTCCAGGGAAGAGAGAGCAAGGTGAGGTCAGCAGCCCCTCCTCCACTTGCTGTCTATGGTCTCTTTCTTTTGGTATCCATGCCCCTCTTCCTGTGCTCTGGGCCGTGTTGCCCTCATTGAATTGTGCTTTCCATAAGGACTTGTTTTTCCACAGCGTTTCCTTGCATCGTATCATGTCCGCACAGGGAGACACACTGTGTCCAACTCAGTTTTGCCATTCCATTGATGATGGGTGATTTACCCAGCAACGTCTCCCCTCAGCGAGCAGCAGGTAAATGAATAGACGAAGCCCCTACTCATGAGGATCTTAGAGCCCAACCAAGAATCAGAAGTTTATCCACACGTGCACGAGGCACAAGTAAGTAAGAAGCATAAACGGAAAGGAAGCAAGGACTTGGGGGGACAGAGGAGGGAGGGGTTTCCTCCTGTGTGGATCAGTCGTGGTACCCGAGGAGGGTGGTGGTCCAGTGGGACTGGACCAACGGGGTGGGGGTGTTTTGGGAATGATGGGGGCAGGTAAGGACATGCTGGGCCAGAAGCAGGTAGAACAAACACAAGTTACAGGACAGCACAGGGAAGAACTGGGGAAGGTCAGGGGACCCCAAGGAACAGGGGACCAGAAAGCTGGAAGAACAGGGGTGTCCCCTAGTGGGGCCACCGCTGGCTGGTATGGGGACCTGAAAAAAAGCACCCTGGAGGATCAGACACCACACAATGACCAAATTACCAGAGGGCAAAGGGTCTTTGCCTTGAACAGAAGTTTAATCTAGTTTAAATTTTATATGACTTTTCCAAGGGAGCAGCTTCTGAGCCATATCTGTGGGGTTGTTTCTTTGCTTTCTTTTTACTTCTTTTTGCAGCATTTGATTTTGGCTAAGCCACAGGTGCCAATCTGTTTCATCTTTGGACCGCAGTTGCCCGGTATACACACGCCTCTATTCCCAATGCAGCTAACGGGATTTCCTGTACCTTTGAGTAAACCTAAAAAGAAAATGATAAATGCAACAGTGTCAAAAATAAAAAGCGCCATCTCAGAAAGGCAAACTGTGTCCCCTTTGAGTGGATCCCAGGGGGCTTCTCTCCTAAGCCTGCGGTTATGGCATCATGACAAGACACAACTCTGGCATGGCCGGGGTCCAGCTTTCAGACAGAGACTGGCTCCGCCAAGGTGAATCTTCACGTTGCTAGAACCAAAAGGTTGAAGTTGTGTGGCTGAGGGACTGGGGTGTGATGAAGGTTCTTGTGGGGTCAGCTCCACCAGGACAGCAGAGACCCCCTTAAAGGTATGCTGCACCAATTTTCACAACATGCCAGCAGTCTCAGAATCAGACATGGTCAGCAGGTGTCTTTTTTTTCACATTTTGTTTTCCAACTCATTTTGTGGATCAAGTCTTTGAGCTAAGATGGGAGGAAAAGATCCAGCTGAAAGTGTAAGACTTGCTTAAACAGAATTTAATATCAAAGTAACTTATAATAGAAAATAATAACAGTTAAGAATAAAAGACGTTTGTAGTATTGTCTCGAATATCTCAGAATTCTTTCAGCTCTGGTCTGGATGTCAGAGCCCTCCTCCCTTCCTGACTTTCTTCTTACATCCCTGTCTTCTTGACTCATTTTCCTCCCCCGTCCCTCCCTGCTTCTGTTCTAGGTATTGGATTATAGCCATTAAAACACTGATAAAGCAAGGGCTTTTTAATACAATATCTAACATCTAATCAGTTATCTCAGATCTCAGCCTCCCATTTCCTCTCTTCCTCTCTCTCTCCTTCCTTCCTCCTTTTATCCTAAAAGATCACGGGTAAAATGAAAATGAGGCATCCAGTTGTTTTCGTGTTTTTTTTTTTCTTTTTAGGGCTGGTCCTGTGGCATATGGAAATTCCCAGGCTAGCGGTCGAATTGGAGCTGCATCTTCCGGCCTACACCACAGCCACAGCAACATGGGATCCGAGCCTTGTCTGTGACCTAAACCACAGCTCATGGCAACACCGGATCCTTAACCGCTGAATGAGGCCACATCCTCATGGATTCTAGTCAGATACTAGTCGGTGACATGGATACTTCATAACCCACTAAACCACAACAGGCACTCTGAGGCATCCAATTTTGAAGACTGCTTTGGACCAGCTGCCTCCCAGTTGTGAGCCGTGGGTGACGCGGTCAGAGGTGCGTCCTGGAGGCCCTTTCCACTGAGAGGACAAAGCACAGACTGTTTCACACAGCAGTTCCTGGGGACCAGGCTGGGCCTGGCTGTCCTCAGTGACTCTGGTTACCCAGACGCTCCACCTTGAAGGACTCATAACACAATGTTCCGCGCTTCTGTCCTTGGACAAAATCAAATTTCTCGTCTTTATTAAGAAGAAGAGTGGCCTAACAGAGGCTTCCTCTGTTCTACCTCAGCCTCTGCATGAGAAACGGTGAGGAGACAAGCTGTCAGCCCCGTCCGAGGGGCTGAGAGAGGGCTGTGGGTTGTGCGGTAAGCTTCTTAGACTCTTCCCAGGCTTAGGGTGCCCTGCTGGGTTCTCAGAAGCAGTTCACGCAGCTTATTTCATCTGATCGCGTGCAGACGAGAGAAGATGGACAAAGGGAGAGATGGGAGGGAGAGGCTGTCCTACCCTTTCCACCTGTTCGACCTCCCGCTTCCAGGGCTGGGCTTACCTGGCACAGGTAACAGGACCATGAGGAGGAATACAAGGAGGCAGTGGAGTCTCATGCTGGTGGCTGGCGAGCTTTACCGCAGTGGAGACGGGAGAGGACTTTATAAAGGTTCCAGCTTCTGGGAAGAACTCAGCACTGGTTGCAACTTTGGGAATTACAGAGCCACTGACTGAGCCTCTTCCCCGTGTGTCATGGGAACGGCCTTTCAAGCACAAAACACACTCAGTCAACCCTGTGTTAATCAGGGTGTGGAAAACCCTAGAAAAATCTCTCCTCCTGCCCTTGGGGCCAGAAACTTCTTCCTGTCACTCAGTTCAGCTGATGGGGCAGGGGTAGGGTGAGGACCTGTCTCCACGGGGATGGGCTTTTCCGCATTCTTTGCCTGCCCCTGGAACTGGAATCTTCCCACTGTTGTTTTTTCTGAGAGTTTGGGATTGTCACAGACCACACTCCAGACCAGTCCATCCTGAGAAATTCATCCCTGTATTGAAAAAGGGCTTACAGAAACCCAGCGTCCCTAGAGACAATCACATTCTTCCCAGCCAAGGAGGGCTTTGGGACACTGAGGGGAGAGAGACAGGGTGGGCCAACCCCCCGACCACCCACCTAGGTTGTCACAGGCTGGGACACTCAGGCAAAATTCTCTTCGAGGTACCAGCATCTCAATGGGCAGGTGCTGAGGCAGACAGTTTCTCCGGGTCCTTTCATCCGAGAAGGAATGGGAGGGTGACACTGTGACTGGCCGCGTGTCCTCAGGCTTGTACTGACCCCACCCAACCCAGACAAATCCCAGATTAGGCCTTGAACCCACTGTCTTTTATTTACAGTCACACCCCTGGTTTCAGGACTCACCTGAAGGTCAGCAACTGAAGTTCAGCATCTCTATGTCTCAGAGCAGAAGGAATTCAGCAAACAACAAAGCAATAGTTAAGAAATAGATTTATTGAAAGAGACGGAGTGTGGGCCATCTCAGGAAGGAAAGAGATAGGGGAGCCTGGAAGATACACATTCCATGGTCAGAATGCGTCCATCTGAAAAGGCGAGAAAGCAGCCCAGAAACGTGGGATTGTGAGTTTTTATGAGCTGGGAAATTTCATAGGCTAATGACTGGGAGGATTTTTTTCACCATATCAGGGAAGGGGTGGGGATTTCCAGAAACTGGGCCACTGCCCACTTTTTGGCCTTTTACGGTCAGCCTCAGCGTGTCATGACCCCTGTGGGATATCACTTAGATGCTAATTTATTATAATGTGTGCGTAATGAGGCTCCAGGTCCCCTGAAAGAGGAACCTTCCATCACCTTGGGCCTTATGGATTCTAACCAACTTTTATTGTATCCTCAAGGGTCATGTCATTTTTTAAAGGTTTTTCCTCCTGTTTCAGTGTCACAAAGCAAGGGCAGTGTGTAGCGTCCCCTTGATTGAGTTATCCACACCCCTCACTGAGTCACTTGGATGTTTGAGAGCTAGTGTCCTGTCTCCTTTCCAGAAATGCCAAGCTCAGCATCGAACTTGCCACTTGGATCTTGTACTGAAGCTTTGGGTGGAACTCCAAGTCCTCTTTGCCCTTGGTGACCCAGTTAAGGGACCCATGGAGCTTCGGCCTCATTCAAGGCCCCCACTGTGGACCAGAACCTCAGCAAGGCCAGCGGGGCCAACAGCAGTGGACAACGCCCATGTCTGGCTCCCAGGGGTGGGGTTTTTCTAAGGGAAAATAAGTTGCATTAACCATGATTCCTCCCTCTTTAGCTCTAAATGCTGTTTGAGAGACAGACATCTACTTACATATAATAATCTAAAAATAATATACTTATCTATTTATAGATTTGGAGACAAAATCTATAACACAGAGTCATTTTTTTATTTTTTATTTTTGTCTTTTTGCCTTTACGTAGAGCCGCACCCGTGGCATATGGAGGTTCCCAGGCTAGGGGTCTAACAGGAGCTGTAGCCGCCGGCCTTCGCCACAGCCATAGCAACATGGGATCCGAGCCGCGTCTGCAGCCTACACCACAGCTCACAGCAACGCCGGATCCTTAACCCACTGAGCAAGGCCAGGGATCGAACCCGCAACCTCATGGTTCTTAGTCGGATTCATTAACCACTGAGCCACGATGGGAACTCCCACGGGGTCATTTTTAATAAGGGCTATGGTACAATACTGGAGAAAGAAGTAAAATTTAATCATGGTCTATGGCCTCTCTTCATTGAAAATGTCACATTTGAAAGATTCGTGGCTTGCAGCGCAACAGATTTTTTTTTTTTTAAGGAAGCTGGTGGAGCTGTTTTGTGGGCAAGAATCAGGCATGGTTTTCCACAGCAGGAAGTTTCTGATGGGGCGTGAAAAAGAGGGCTGGGCTGGATGCTGTAGGGAGTTTTAAAGGGGTTCCTCTCCAAGGCTCCAATGTAGTCACCAGCGAGTCACAGCCCTTATCAGGAATTCTTCCCATTGCAGCTGCTTCTTTTGCCTTGGCAAGGTCTAAGGGTGACTCCTTTGCAGCTATGTTTATCCTGGAGATAAAGCCTACGGGCATCTGTGTCCATCAAAGGTAGGGCCCTGTTGCTTTATCAAGGAGATCACACCCGAGTGAAACTATGAGGCTCCTCACCAGAAACCAGAGATGTGGTTATTATAGGATTTGAAGAAGGGTTTATTTCAGGAAAAACCTAAATGAATTATTAGTGTTCACAGGCTCATCGCAAAACAAGTTGTGTGGGAAATGGTTACTCTCATGCCTGGACTGGAAAGTAGACTCATGGCCTCATGCTTTAAAGGGACAATAAATGCTGTGTCCCCAAATCTTTCACCTGTAACTGAGTAGGCAACTGATGCAATGTCTCTCTGGCAAAGTGGCTTGGTCCCCCAAGCAAGAAGGGGTGTTCCAATCCTACAGGTATGTTTTTCAACAGCAAGGTCATTCAATTTTACAAACACAGGTCTCCTCAGCACAGAGCCCTTGATGTTAATTAACAAAAGCAATGTTTACTGATTCCCATTGCCTGTGGCCAGGGCTGGCTTCATGGCTTGTGACAGGCAGACGGAGACTTGTCCTCAGAAGGGGACCCATGCTGGGTTTGATACCCCACTGCACCGCTGACATTCCTAATAGTTTTTTCTTTGAACTTGTCCCACTTGTCCTACTGAGCCTTGCTTAGTAGCCAGCCCTCCTTAGGGCCATTTGTAATCAAGTTTTTTCATTTGATTCTCATGAACAAATCAGCCAGGTGGGTATTACCCAATTTTATACAAGATTGTCTTGAGGCCCAGAAAGACATGTCAGAGGCCACAAGCTACTAAGCCAATTAAAAGCCAGTAAAAATTGGCTACGAAGCCAATTAAAAGACATGTCTAAGGCCACCAACTAGCAAGTGACAGAGATATAACTGGGAAAGAAATCAACTTCTCTTCAAAGCCCACGTCCCTAACTACCCCATAGAGTCACTACGGTGTTCTGAGAACTTTGCCAAGATATTCTCCTTCAAACCCAAAGCTACAATAATGCTCTGTCAAATGCCAGTCTTCTGTGGTGCTCCTGTCATCATCTCCAGCCTCAGAGATCACTGGAGTGGTAAAAGAGAATGGTCTTTTTGATGTGTTCATAGTTTCCTTTGCTGTGCAGAGGCTTTTCAGTTGGATGTGTCCCACTGTTTATCTTTGCCTTTGTTGCTCATGCTTTTGGTGTCAAACTCAAAATAATCCTTGTAGAGACCCATGTTCAAGAGCTTTTCTCCTATGTTTTCTTTTAGGAGTTTTGCGGTTTCAGGCCTTATATTTAAGTCTTTAACACATTTTGGGTTGATTTTTGTGTCTGATATAAGAGAAGGATCCAATTTCATTCTTTTGTAGGTGGCCATTCTGTTTTCCCAACACCCTTTATTGAAGAGACTATCCTTTCCCCATTTGCTTTTCTTGTCAAGGGTCATTTGACCATATATGCATTTGATTTCATAAAGCCATGTAAGGTTTACTTCTAGACTTTCAATTCTGTTCCATTATCATGTGTCTGTTTTTTTTGTTTGTTTGTTTTTGTTTGTTTTTTGTAGGGCCACACCCATAGCATATGGAGGTTCCCAGGCTAGGGGTCGAATCAGAGCTACAGCTGCTGGCCTACACCACAGCCTCAGCAATGCCAGATCCAAGCCACATCTACGACCTACACCACACAGCTCACAGCAATGCCAGATCATTAACCTACTGAGCAAGGCCAGGGATTGAACCCACAACCTTATGGTTCCTAGTTGGATTCATTAACCACTGCGCAACAACAGGAACTCCTATGTGTCTGTTTTTATGCCAATACTTTATTGTTCTCATTATGGCAGCTCTTTAATATAATATGAAAGGAGGAAGTGTGAGGCCTCCAGCCTTGTTCTTCCTGATCAAGATTGCTTTGCCTATTCAGGATCTTTCAAGATTCCACACAGACTTTAGAATTTTTTTTCTATGATGGTGAAAAACCCCACTAGATTTTTTGATACTATTATTTTAGGTTTAATTCATATTTTTCACAGGAAAAGGAATAATAACTTTGTTGGAGCCAACTAAATTCCTCATTAACATTCACTTGATAAAGTTGGACATAAAAATGTACATTAGATTTGATTATAAAAGCACTCCTTAAGGCTTCAGAAGATACTTTTCCGTAAGCTTAGAAATCTGCATTTACTAACACTGCTTCATAGTTCTTAATTTATTCTTTTAAAAATTTTAAAGTAAAGGCACAAGGCTAACCTCAGCAAATTTAAGAGTATAGAAATCATCTCAAGTATCTTCTCTGACCACAAAGGCATGAAACTAGAAATCAACCACAGGAAAGGAAATGAGAAAAAACATACTACGTGGAGACTAAACAATGTGCTACCAAAAAACGAATGGGTCAATGAGGAAAGCAAGAAAGAAATTAAAAAACACCTTGAGACAAATGAGAATGAAGACACAACCACTCCAAATCTATGAGATGCTGCAAAAGCAGTGCTCAGAGGGAAGTTCATAGCATTACAGGCCTTCCTCAAAAAACAAGAAAAATATCAAATTGACAACTTAACCCATCACCTAAATGAATTAGAAAAAAACACCCTAAAGTGAGCAGAAGGAAGGAAATCATTAAGATCAGAGAGGAGATTCAAAAAACAATAGAAAAAAATCGATAAATCCAAGAGCTTGTTCTTTGAAAAGGTAAACAAAATTGACAAACCTCTAGCTAGACTCACCAAGAAGAGGAGAGAAAAAAACCCAAATAAACAAAATAAGAAAAGAAAAGGGAAACGTCACAATGGACATTACAGAAATACAAAAAACTATGAGAGAATACTATGAACAATTGTATGCCAACAAATCTGACATCCTAGAAGAAATGGACAACTTTTTAGAGACTTACACCCTGGCAAAACTGAATCCAGAAGAAACAGATCAACTGAACAGACCAATCACTAGAAATGAAATTGAGTATGTCATCAAAACACTCCCTACAAATAAAAGCCCAGGACCAGATGGCTTCACAGGTGAATTCTACCAAACATACAAAGAGGAAATCATACCCATCCTCCTTAAGCTTTTCCAAACGGTTGAAGAAGAAGGAACACTCCCAAAGACATTCTATTATGCCATATCACCTTAATTCCAAAACCAAAGACACCACGAAAAACGAGAACTATAGGCCAATATCTTTGATGAATATAGATGTGAAAATTCTCAACAAAATTTTAGCCAACCGAATCCAACAACATATCAAAAAGATCATACACCATGATCAGGTGGGATTCATCCCAGGTGCACAAGGATGGTTCAACGTATGCAAATTAATAAATGTCATACAGCACATTAACAAAAGAAAAGTCAAAAACCACACGATTATCTCAATAGATGCAGAAAAAGCATTTGACAAAGTCCAAAATCCATTCATCATCAAAACTCTTACCAAAGTGGGAATACAGGGAACATTCCTTAACATAATAAAGGTCATATATGAAAAACCCACAGCAAATATAATACTCAATGGAGAAAAGCTAAAAGCCTTCCCGCTAAAATCTGGAACAAGATAAGGGTGCCCACTCTCACCACTGTTATTAAACATAATATTGGAAGTCCTAGCTACAGCAATGAGACAAACAAAAGAAATAAAAGGCATCCAAATAGGAAGAGAAGAGGTAAAACTGTCACTGTATGCAGATGACATGATACTGTATATAGAAAACCCCAAAGACTCAACACCAAAATACTTGAACTGATCAACAAGTTCAGCAAAAGTAGCAGGATATATGGTTAACCTTCAGAAATCAATCGTATTTCTGTATACTAACAATGAAATATTAGAAAAAGAATACCAAAATACTCTACCTTTTAAATTAGCACCCCAAAAAATCAAGTACCAGGGAATAAACCTGACCAAGAAGGTAAAAGACTTATATGCAGAGAACTACAAAACATTAATCAAGGAGATCAAAGAAGATACAAAGAAATGGAAAGATATTCTATGCTCATGAGCCAGAAAAATTAATATTGTAAAAATGGCCATACTACCCAAAGCAATCTACAGATTCAATGCAATCCCTATCAAATTACCCATGACATTCTTCACAGAACTAGAATAAACAATCCAAAAATGTATATGGAAAAACAAAAGACCCAGAATTGCCAAGGCCATCCTAAAGAACAAAAAACAAACAGGAGGCATAACTCTCCCAGACTTCAGGCAATATCACAGGGCCACAGTAATCAAGAAAGTGTGGTACTGGTACCAAAACAGACATACGGACCAATGGAACAGAATAGAGAAGCCAGAAATAAACCCAGATGCCTACGGTCAATTGATCTTTGACAAAGGAGGCAAGAACATAAAATGGGAAAAAGACAGTCTTTTCAGTAAGCGTTTCTGGGAAACTTGGACAGCTGCGTGCAAATCAATGAAACTATAACACACTCTCACACCATGCGCAAAAATAAACTCTAAATGGCTTCAAGACTTAAATATAAGACGAGACACCATTAAACTCCTGGAAGAAAACATTGGCAAAACATTCTCTGACATCAACCTTACAAATGTTTTCTCAGTCAGTCTCCCAAAGCAACAGAAATAAAACAAAGATAAATCAATGGGACCTAATTCAGCTGACAAGCTTTTGCACAGCAAAGGAAACCAAAAAGAAAACTAAAAGACAACTTACAGAATGGGAGAAAATTGTTTCAAATGATGGAACTGACAAGGGCTTAATCTCTAAAATGTACAAACAACTGATGCTGCTCAACAGCAAAAAAGCCAACAACCCAACTGAAAAATGGGCAAAGGACCTGAATAAACATTTCTCCAAAGAAGATATGCAGATGACCATCAAACACATGAAAAAATGCTCAGCATCACTGATGATTAGAGAAATGCGAATCAAAACTACCATGAGATACCACCTCATGCCAGTCGGAATGGCCATCATTAACAAGTCCACGAACAACAAATGCTGGAGGGGATGTGAAGAAAAGGGAACCCTCCTGCACTGTTGGTGGGAATGTAAGCTGGTACAACCACTATGGAAGAGAGTGTGGAGGTACCTTAGAAAACTCTACATAGAATTACCATAAGACCCAGCAATCCCACTCTTGGGCATATATCCAGACAAAAATTTCCTTGAAAAAGACACTTGCACATGCATATTCACTGCAGCACTATTCACAATAGCCAAGACATGGAAACAACCCAAATGTCCATCCACAGATGATTGGATTAGGAAGATGTGGTATATATACACAATGGAATACTATTCAGCCATTAAAAAGAATAAAATAATGTCATTTGCAGCAAAATGGATGGAATTAGAGACCCTCATACTGAGTGAAGCAAGTCAAAAGGAGAAAGACATATACCATATGATATCATTTATATCTAGAATCTAATATACTGCACAAATAAACCCTTCTACAGAAAAGAAAATCAAGGACTTGTTCTTGTGGTTGCCAAGTGGGTGGAGTGGGGAGTGGGATGATCTGGGAGTCTGGCGTTAACAGTTGTAGCCTATTGCCTCGGGGATGGAAAAGCAAGGAGATCCAGCTGTATAGCACTGGGAACTATGTCTAACCACGTGATGAATCCATATATGTACATGTAACTGGGTCACCACGTGGTGAAGTTGGAACATTTGACAGAAATCTGTAATCCAGCTATAATGGAAAAAAGTTTTTTAAGTTTTTAAGTAAAAATTATAGATATTTAATGCATGATGATAATTGAATATACATAGACATAGTGATATTACTGCAGTTGAGCTAATTAATATATCTTCTCACATAGTGAACATTTTGTGTGTGTGTGTGTGTGTGTGTGTGTGTGCGCGCGTGCACGCGATGAGAGTACCTGGAATCTACACTCTTACCAAAATTCCAGTGTTCAATACAGTATTATTAGCTCAGGTCATCATACTGTACCTCAGGTCTCTATACTTACTCATCTTTCTTAATTGCAACTTTGTTCTCTTTGACCAATATCTCCCTGTTTTCCCCAACTCCTAGCCCCTGGTAACCACCGTTCTACTCTCTGCTTCCATGTATTCAAGTTTTTAAGATTCTTCACATAAGTGAGAGCATGTCTTTTTTTTTCTTTTATGTCAGACTTATTTTATGTCCTCCAGGTTCATCCATGTTGTCACAAACTATACACACATACATTTCATTACATATATGTAAAATGGAATATGTGTTTATATATCGCATTTTCCTTATCCATTCATCTATTAATGGGCATTTACATTGTTTCCATATTTTTTGCTGTTGTGAATAGTACTGTGGTGATCCTGACTTATTTCCTTTGGGTATATACTAAGGAGTGGGATTTTGCTGGATCATATATTCCCACTATGACCTTATGATATATGAATGATATATAATTCAATATGACCAACACTTTCGTATAAGAGAATAATACTTGATTTGATCAAATTGTATTTATTCCTACAATCTATACTTTAGGTTATAAAATGACTTGTGGACATTAAACTGCCAGCTGGTACCTAAAAAAAATGACTATATGATAGATGACTATATCATATTCTATATTTAGTTTTTTAGGGAACCTCCATACAATTTTCCATAATGGGTTTATCAATTTACATTCCCCTTCAACAGCGTACAAGTGTTGCCTTGTGTCCACATCCTTGCCAACATCATTTTATTGATAGCAGCCAAACTTACAGATGTGAGGTGATATTGTGGGTTGTTTTTGTTTGTTTGTTTTTCTGCACCCATGGCAGGTGGAAGTTCTCCAGTCAGTGAGCAACCCAAGCCACTACAGTGACAACACCTGATTCTTAACCCACTGTGCCACAAGGGAACTCCTATTGTGGTTTTTGTCTTGCCTTGTCCTAATGATTAGTGACATTGAGCATTTTCTCACGTACCTGTTGGCTATGCACAGCAAAGGAAATAATCAATAAAATGAAAAAGCAACCTATAGAATGGAAGAAAATACTTGCAAATCATATATCTGACAAGAGGTTAGTATACAAAATATGTGAGGAATTCATACAACTCGACAGCCAAATGACAACCTGATTTAAAAAGTGGGCAAAGGAACTGAATAGACATATTTCTAAAGAAGACACACAGATGATCATTGGAATTTTGATAGAGATTCCATTGTTATCTGTTGTTACTTTTGGTGGTACAGCTTAAAAAAAAAAAAAAAGAGCTTGAACTTATAGAAGGTAATGAATGAGGGTATAGATTACTACCACCTGTGCCCCTGTGGGACTTCTTGTTTACATCACGTTAAGATGCTGAACTGTTCTTCTTTTCCTACTTGCCTGCAGGGTGGGCATATACCTGAGGCATCTTGTAACTTCCTTTTTTATTCTCTTATGAACCTAGTGAGAGCTCTAACACTTCTGCTGATCCTCCGTAAGAATATTTTTTTAATGTTTCTACTGTTGTTCAGGTCTCCTATATCTGATATTTTGTCTGCTCTTTCTTTTCATAACAAGCAGAAAAGTGCTATAATATCCCATTGTAATAGTTAATTTTTCTTTTTTCTCGCTTTCTTTTTTCTTTAAGAATTTTAAAATTCTGTTGCTAGGTTCATACTGATTTAGTGTTATACATTCTTGATGAATTAAACACTTTTATCATTAGGAAAAATACCTGCTCTTTATCTCTGGTCATATTTTTTGTCCTAAAAGCTACTATATTCAGCTAACCAATATAGCTTACTCTATTTTCTTTAATGTTTCTGTAGCGTATCTATTTCCATGCTTTCATTTTTAATCTGTCTCTGTCTTTAGAGTTGATAGCTCAAGTGGGTTTTTGACACAGAGAATGTGTCTGGGTCTTATTTTTACTGAAATGAGCATCTCTCCTCTTAAGATAGAGTGTCTAGTATCTTAACATCACACTTGATTCCATCCCATCATGAAGAGTCAAATTTCCATCTGGTATCATTCTCCTTTTGCCTGAATAATTTTTCTTTGGACTGGGGTGCGCACCAGTGGCATATGGATATTCCCAGGCTAGGGGGTCAAATCAGAGCTCCAGCTGCTGGCCTGCACCACAGCCACAGCAATGCCTGAACTGAGCTATGTCTGTGACCTATACCACAGCCCAGCAGCTTACAGCAGTGCCAGATTCTTAACCCACTGAGTGAGGTCAGGGATAAAAACCTGCATCCTCATGGATACTAGTCAGGTTCTTAACCTGCTGAGCCACAATGGGAACTCCTGAATAATTTTTTTTTAATATAGCACAAGTTTGCTGTTGAGGAATTTTCTTAGCATTTTGCTATTGTTCTTTTTAAAGTTTTTAACCTTATTTTTTAAAAAATAGACTTTACTTTTTAGAGCACTTTGGGAATGGAATGAAAGGTACAGAGGTTTCCCATATCTTCCCAGGAGCTCTGCCCCCATCACAGTGTCCCCTTCTGGTTTTCTGTCCTGGAAATAGGGATGTCTTGTGCTGTCTGAACTTTGACCCCAGCCTCTTTGACTCAGAAGGACGTGCCTGGAACCGGTCTCTGATAGAGGGATCGTAAGTCTCATCTTACTTGTTTTCATTTCTCCTCAATCACAGTCCTGCACTGCCCATGCCTGACATCTGAAATGGCTGTTCCACACCTTTTACCCGGTTCCTTAGCTGGATACTGTAGGAGAGCAGTTTCTGGAGCAGTTAAAAAAAAAATGTTCTTTCTGATGAGTCATGGGGTCCAGGCTCTTGTCTTTGCATGTCTGCTCCCCTCTTTCTGAGAGCTCTGTACCTTGACTGGAGGCTGGAGAGTCAGAGCTGATGGGTCTGCCACTCCACTTGCTGGTATCGGTCCACATCAACCTTAAGAGACCGCTGAATAAACTATAATAACTACAATCCTCCACATCATTGGCATGGACTTCAATTCTATAATTATTTCAATAAACACAGCTTTTGTGTCCAGGCATTTAGGCTGGAAGTGATTAAGACAAGTGCCTTGTTCTTCAAAATTCTGCCACCAAATACGGAGACTGGAAATATGCCAATGTGTTCAATGCAAAAATCAACCAACACTCATGGATGGAGCACTCAAAATCTGGCACCTGTGATGAATTAAAGGAAAGATCTTATTTGTTGTGGGAATCAGCTATGTTTCCAAAAAGGAGGTCGACTTTGAGATGGCCCCTGAGAGACGGTGGGCTAGAGCTTGGAGACAAAGCTGGGGGAGACGTGAGGTCAGCCAGAGCGGAGGCAAGGGTGAGAGGGAAGCCAGGAACAGCTGATGCTTGTTTCATTTCCCTTTCTTCAGGAGGACTTGAGAGGAAGCCCGGGGGATGCAGCAAAGTTTCAGAGATGGATTTTAATGGGGAGATGCTAAGGCCGATAGGGGGACTGGAAAGTTCAAGAACATGGGTGATAAGAAAGCAAAGGAAGTATTCCAGGAAGAACAAGGAGTCCTGTGACACTAGTGCAAATTTCACAAAAGAAGAATAAAACCTGACAACCGTTGGAACGTCAGTTTAGAACTCCTTGTGGATTCCTCTAGAGATTACATTTTATTTGAATTAAAGGTGAATTTTTTTAAAAAAAATTTTAATTAAAAAAATAATAATAATAATAACCAAGCTTCTAATTTTTTGAAAAAAAAATTTAATTCGATTTGGCTTCTATAGACTTCAAGGAGGCATTTTCACACATTGAAACGTTCTCATCGTGTTTCTGGATTTTTCATTTCTTCTTTCGGCAGCATTTTCGGCCACTCAGGGAACAGCTACCTATCTGTTCCTCTCTTGGAAGGCAGCCAAGCACAGCACAGCGGCCGCGTCTTATTTTGCAATAATACTTTTGTAATGTATTTATGATTCCTCCATTACCTGAAATGAAGAAACAGAACACACAGGGAGGTTTTAGGAAGGCTGTGGTCCAAGTACAAGTCTTTCAGAATTTCTCAAATAAGGAGTTCCCATTGCAGCACAGCAGAAACAAGTCCAACTAGGAAACATAAGGTTGTGGGTTCGCTCAGTGGGTTAAGGATCTGGCATTGCTGTGAGCTGTGGTACATGTCACAGACAAGGCTCAGATCTGGCATTGCTGTGTCTGTCACATAGGCTGGCAGCTGTAGCTTCAATTAGACCCCTAACCTAGGAACCTCCATATGCCATGAGTGCAGCCCTAAAAAGAAAAAAAAAATCTGGAATAACTAATCTGTTGCCTTTCTTTTATTTCTTTTTTTCCTTCTTTTATACCATCAGGAGTAAAGTAGAAGGTAGGACCAAGGACCCATCAACAAAGTGTCTGAGGGCTCGGCTCAGGGCTCATCTCGTAAAGGACAGTGATGCTGAGGAAGCGGTATGACCACTGGCAGCCCCCTCCTGAGCTGACCGCTGGGCCTCTCAAGCCACCCCAAGATTCTCCCTCCAGCTGGTAAAAGCTAACCAAATGACAGTCTGTGCCTCTGTTCTCAGCTTACATCATTTTTCCTGTCAGTGTTAACACTTGACATCACTTTCTTGTTTTTGTTTTTGTTTTTTTTGTCTTTTTTTTGCCTTATCTAGGGCTGCACCCGCGGCATATGGAGGTTCTCAGGCTAGGGGTCTAACAGGAGCTGTAGCTGCCGGCCTTCGCCACAGCCACAGCAATGCGGGATCCGAGTTGCGTCTGCAACCTACACCACAGCTCACGGCAACGCCGGACCCTTAACCCACTGAGCAAGGCCAGGGATCGAACCTACAACCTCATTGTTCCTAGTCGGATTCGTTAACCACTGAGTCACTACGGGAACTCCGATATCATTTTCTTCATGTCTCCTTAACAAGTCTAACAGTCTTCCCACAAAGAGGTGGCGTTTTTTTAGCTAGTTAGTCTCTTAAGAGTGAATCAGAAGAGACTGGGAAAACTGCTTTAAGGCTCTTGATGATCCTTATCAGAAAAAAGGAAATTGGTGATGTCTGGTTCCCAGACAATACAGTTCTTTGGTCTAAAACTCCCCGAAGAGTGGAGAGGGCTGACTCTGAGTTATATAGTCTTAATTCTTCTAGCCTCTCGCTTCTAGCCCATCTTACCTGGAAGAGGCATCAGGAACAAGAAGATCAAGGCAAAGAGAAGGTAGTGGATCCTCATGGTTGGTGGCTTCACAGTGCACTGAGACTAGACAGGAAGGCATGCTTGGTCACTTTATAAAGGATCCAGGCCCACAGTCACAGGAAGACAAGCTCAACAGCTGCCATTCCTGTAATATCACAGTGATGACCATATGACAGATTCCCGATGCCTCATGCCAATGGTGCTTACGAAACAGACCACGCCCACTCACCCGGGGGCTTAATTACAGATCTCAAGGGGAAGCAGAGCTTGATGTCAGCACTGGGCATCCTGAGGCCTCTAGGCTCTGGGTGCTTGTGTGGATCTGTTCAGATCTGGCTGTAGGCACAGATGGGAAACATCAGCCTGCTGGTGGAAATGGTCCTAGGACAGGTAGCTGGAAGCTTTTGACTTCTTCCTAAAGTCCTGGGGGAGTCTGAGGGCCACCGGGAACCACATCAGTCACGTCCAAGGCTGGTGTATTCAGAATCTCAGTGTAAACTGGGACTGGCCACCCCGAGAGCCTGTGTGGATATGCCTAACGTTGCAATGAAATGGGGGCAGCTTGTAAGTAGTGTGGGAAGGGAGGAAAAGTGGGTCACATTCCAGGGACCTTGCCCTTATATCTCTTGGCCTGGACAGGGTGCTGCATTGGGGTGAAACACAGCTTATACTTAATCGTCTGAAAACTACCAAATTCATGAGTCAGGAAGATGTCTCATTTTCCTCCATCAGAGAAAGAGAATGTTGGCATGATATATTTGATGGACTGGCATCTCCTCACTGTTGGTGACACTCCCAAAACAAATGAAGGCCCTGGGAAGATAACGTTCAAGGTCTCTGGTTGCTCCAGGCTCACGAGCATTCAAGGAAGCACAGGGGTTAGGTGATGTCCGCTGGGTATAGAGTCAGTGCTTCTTGAAAAATGATTAGGTTTACATGTTAAGGATCCAATCAGTGCTTTATACTTGATAGATTATTTTCTTGGGAACTGTAAGCATCGTGGCATTGGTTGGCTGTTGCACCATGTGAATGCAATTGCAACGGGCCCACCAGGATTCTGGGGTATGTTAAATCTAAGATGGTGTTCAGGATCCTGGTGCACCGATCAGATTCTGTGAGCTAACTCCCAGCACCTACTCTAGATGGAAAGGAGTACCATGTGCTTGAGGAAGGGGAGGGGAGGGGAGGGAAGGGGTGAGGTACAAAGAGGGGCAGTTCCACTTCTTCTCTTGGGGAATGCCCATGTAGGTAAAAGCCCATGGGCACACAGTCAAATAAACCACAGAGAGTGGATTTTAATAAGTGCCATAATAAGGGTTCAGGCACAGGGCTGTGGAAATGTAGAAGAAAGGTAATTCACGTTGGAAGGCAAGTTTAGATAGCAGATTTAAGAAGAATTTGGAGTTGTAGACTCTTCATCACTGAAAAAAAATCTCATTTCCTTATGAGTTCGGGGTTTGAGAGAAAGTAGACATTTTTACTTTAGGTATTTATTTATTGAAATATAGTTGATGTACAATATTATATATTTCAGGTCTACAGTATATTGGCTCACACTTTTTACAGGTTATACTCCATTTATAGTTAATATAAAATATAGTCTATATTCCTATTCTCTGTATCGTACAGTGAATCCTTGTAGCTTACCTTATACCTAATAGCTTTTACCTCTTACCCCCCCAACCCCAGTATTGCCCCTCCCTCCTTCCTTGTCCCCACTGGTAATCACTAGTTTGTTCTCTGTATCTGTGAGTCTGCTTCTTTTTTGTTATGTTCACTAGTTAGCTATACATTTTTTTTTTTTAGATTCCACATTTCAGTGATATCATATAGTATTTGTCTTTGTCTGACTTCTTTCACTTAGTTCAGTGCCCTCCAAGTCCATCCATGTTGCTGCAAAGGCAAAATTCCTCTTCTCTATGGTTGAGTAGTCCATGGCGTCATGTACCACAACTTCCTTTTCCGTTCATCTGCTGATGGACGCTTGCTTCCATATCTTGGCAATTGTAAATAAAGCTTCTATGAACATTGGGGTGCCTGTATCTTTTCAAATTTGTGTTTTTGTTTTTAAATATATACCCAGGAGTGGAATTGCTGGATCATAAGGTAGTTCTACGTTTAGTATTTTGAGAAACTTCCATAGAGTTTTCCACAGGGCCGCACCAATTTGCCTTCCTCAAAGCAGTCATGTTTAAATGGGGAAAGAGGTGAGTGTGAGGTGAGGAGGCCAGGGGCTGACTGCAGAGTCTGTCTTGGTGGCAAAGAGGATAAAGGAGAGGGTGGGCAAGGTGTCCTAGGGAGTCAGAACTGGCTCCCAGCCCAGGTGCAGGGCTGGAGACATCAGAGCTCTGGCCACTGGGGATTACTGACTTTTCTGACTGGGGAACTAACCTCCTGGTCTAATCTGTCCCTTCAAAGACCAGGAGGCAGTTCTCAGGCAGCTCCACCACTGGGAAGCTCCTGGGAGTGAAAGCCACTTTGTCTTGTCAGCAAATTTGGATGCTGGGGACTGGGGACTGGGGAGTGGGCTACCTTCCCACCCACAAAAGGAGTTTTGAGGAGCATTTCTACATTTTAAGATGTTTATAATCCCATCTGCTTGCTGGGATTTCCCTGATGTCATGGGTTTGATCCCTAGCCTGGGAACTTCTGCACGCTGCAGGCATAGACAAAAAAAAAAAAGTCATACTTGAAGTAAAAATTCAAACAATAGAAGAGTGAGACTATTTTTCACTTCTTCTCTACCCAGGGGAACCATCAGTAATTCTGGTTTGCCTGCTTTTTGACTTATTATGCCTTTTTTGTTATATCACAAATACTTTTGGCCTCCCAGGTAAGAGCGGTGACACATTTACTATCAAATAATGAACATGTGCCTTGGAGTCTGACAACACTGACAAGAGCTGGGGCCACTCCCCAGGCCGAGGGCCTTGAGTCACAGGCTTCGATAAGGCAAACCCTGCCAATAATTGTGCCAGACGGGTGGGTTCTCTCCCAACTCTGAGTCAGCATTTTTTTCCTTTTTTTTTTTTAGGTTGGGAGAGGAAAGATGAGTTACTCAACTATTCTTGCCCATGTTGATCTTTGTTCTAATCTCCTCTAATCCTTTTTTTTAATTTTGTTTTTAGAATATGGAGCAGAGACTTGGTTGAACAAAGTTTCAGTCTGGGGCAGCACTATGTGGAAGGCAGAATAGCAGGCTGGAGTGAGACGTTACCATTTAACTCTCACTCTGACATTTATCATTTGGGTTTACTTGAATCAATTCCTTAAGCTCTTTGAGCATCTGTACCTCAGCAATAAAGCACAGAGAGTAGTAAACGTTCAGTTCAGAGTGAAAGCCCTATGAGTCAATGATGTGAAACTGACTTATAAACTGCAAATTACCATGTGATCATGGGTCACCCACGTGGCCCTGGGAAGAATAACCAATAGGGCTGGTTATCAAGATAGCCTAGCAACTGTGGCCTGGGCTCCCTGCCAGGAAACCCAGGATTTCCACTCTTCTTTATCTTCACATAATCTAAGGGTGGCTCAGCTGTTCTCCTTTGCAGCCACTTTCATCTTGTCAGGACTGCTATTATTTAAGTTAAATAGGCAAAGATAGGCCTTATTCCAGTGCTACAGATTAGGAAACTGAGGTTCAGAGAGGCTGAGTGACTTTCCCTGGGCTGCCAAGCTAGTAAATGGCAGTGCCCTGTAGGGAACCATATGCATTTCCCAGGTAGCCCTCCCTCCAGGCACCATGTAGATTTGACAAAAGGTAGAAGACAAGAGAGCAGGGATTAGTAGAAGCCAAGATATTTATCTTTCTATGCTTCAGAAGACATCTCCTCTGTGCCTCCAATTTCAATCAGGAAGCTACTACATACATGGGCCTGGCTTCCAGCATGCTGGTCCACCATGGCCTGCCTTCTGTTGGGTGGTCCATACCCCAGGATTTGGGAATGTTACCTCCTGCCTCCCTGTGCCCCTGTAGCCCTAGGAATAGTAATGTCTTTTTGCTGTTGTAGATTTTGAGATGACTCACCATGCATTTGCTTTCTCATCTCTCTCATCACCACTTTAACCAATTGTCTGTATTAACACCCACCCCCCTTTTGAGAAGCTTAAATTTATTTCAGTTTCTTTTCTTGGATTTTGACTGACTTCCAAGTCCATGCTCTAAGTAATCACAATATTAAAGTTCCGTTAATTCTTCCCCTTGTGGTGACAATATATTGTCACCAGCTAGAGTAATACTTTGCCACACACTGCCCTACAGTCTACTCTATCGACATCTTACAATTTAGCCTAACACAAAAGCTTTGAGGTGATGGTCTAAAGTTGTCAGCTGCTACCCACTTGTTTTGGCCCTTGTTACACATTCTCACAATTATGTGCTTCCCCTTGTAGTTATCTATGTGAAGCAGTTTCTAGAATCCAAATTTATCACTTTTATTTAAGCTTGATTATTTTTCTCTGAATGATCGTAAGCAAGAACACAGAAGAAATAAGAGTTCCCATTGTAGCTCAGCGTAAGTGAACCTGACAAGTATCCATGAGGATGCAGGTTCGATCCCTGGCCTCACTCAGTGGGTTAAGAATCTGGTGTTGCCATGAGCTGTGGTGTAGGTCACAGATGTGGCCTGGATCCTGCACTGCTGTGGCTGTGGTGTAGGCCAGCAGCTGAGGCTCCAATTTGACCTGTAGCCTGGGAACTTCCATAAGCCACAGGTGCGGACTTACAAAGGGAAAAAAAAAAAGGGAAGGAGGCAGGAGAAAAAAAAAAAAAAACCTTTCTTTCAGTATGCAGCCATAGACTACCATTTTCTCTGGAAGGGTGGAAAAGCGTACCCTTCCTTTATTTTGTTTTGTCAGCATATTAGGCCTCCATGGAGGTTTAAAAACCAGCTTAGCACTTTGTCTTATTTCCCCTGCTTTATGCATCTGTATATTTATATATAAATATATTATTTATATATTTGCATATCTCCTGAAGGCATCTGAGCTGCTACTCCTGTCTTAAAAGGTAATGTTTTCCCTTCTAACCCAAGTCAGAGAGCTACGTTACAACATGAGGAAGTGGACCAGGAAGGGCATAGCCTTCATTTCACACGAGGTGACTGAGCTGTCATCTCCACCGAACCCCTGGGTGTGGGCTAATGTTTTCTATTATCTTAGGAGCAAGGATTCTTGCCATTTTTGCATCTTCCAGGCATAGAGAAACATCGTAGACCCTTTTGCTTCCTGAAAATACTCTTGAATTGTGAACATTTTACTGGATATTTTACTCGATCCTGTGTACAAAAGAACAGAGGAAATGTCAGTAGAAAGGTGAAGGGAGGCAGCGTGAGGAAGAGACAAGAGCGGACGTGAGCAGGGCTGGCTCACTGTGAGTCACAGGACTCCTGACTTGGTTGATCAGGTGGCACAGAGTCAGAGACACAACTGTTCTCCACGGCAGCCAGAGTACAGAGGTAGCCAAACCCAGAGCACATCCAGGAACAGTGAGTAGTCTGGCCAAAGTCTAGTGGACAAGCATGGGGACAAGTTTGCATTAATTTGGTAGGCAAGTGGGGGCCATGCCAAGAATTCATGAAAAATCAGACCTAAGATTTAAATGATCTAAAGTGCTGACACTATCAACATCTCTTTCAATAAGGCTGAGGAGGAGGGCTGAGAAAGCTGTACTTACAACACGGCCAATGAGCCTGGTTAAAACATTTTCAAAAATGGTTTTAGGAGTTTCGGTCGTGGCTCAGTGGTTAATAAATCTGACTAGTATCCATGAAGACGCAGGTTCGATCCCTGGCCTCACTTGGTGGATTAAGAATCTGATGTTGCCAAGAGCTGTGGTGTAGGTCACAGACACGGCTCGGATCCTGCGTTGCTGTGGCTGATGTGTAGGCTGGCAGCTACAGCGCCTATTCGACCCCTAGCCTGGAAACCTCCATATGCCATGGGTGCAGCCCTTTAAAAAAAAAAAGAAAGAAAAGACAAAACGGAAAACAATGGTTTGAAAGATCATTTTTGTAATCTGCCTCCAAGTGATGTCTATCAGTGACTCCAGGAGCTTGGCCAGTAGGAGGCAGTCCATGATGCCAGGACAGTCACTGGACCCCAGCCACTCTGCCCAATGCCTCTGCACCTCAGCAGCAACTAGACATAGTCCAGAGGGATGCTGCTGGCCAACACCACAGCCACAGCAAGGCGGGATATGAGCTGCATCTGCGACCTACACCGCAGCTCACAGCAATGCCGGATCCTTAACCCACTGAGCAAGACCAAGGATCAAACCCACATCCTCTTGGATCCAGCTGGATTCTTAACCAGCTGAGCCACAATGGCAACTCTGACATTGTCATTTCTAGTCCTCATTTCCTTCTACGAAAAATCAATTAATTTAAAGAGACAGTGCCTAAGATCCTCTTTGGCTAATCACAAAGGCTTTTCAAGGTTCTCCATACTCACCATGTCCTACCTTCCTACAGTCACTGCCCACTCCTCTGAAAGTGGACCACTCCAATCCAGCCAGACTCACCGATGCCCCACCACTGCCACTGAGGATGGACGTCATGTGTCTTGCAGATACAGAGATACTTCTAAGCTTTGAGAAAGTAAGAATAAACTGGCAAAGTGATCCTTGCCCCTATTTTGCACCAATTCTGCAGACAGAGGGCCTCTTAGGTGCTACTTTGGTCACAAGTCCAAATCCTCTTTGACTTTGCTTCAAGTGAGGACCATACTTCCTTGATGTTGCCTAAGAATATTACACAAAGAACAAGAAAAAATGAAAGCCATTGCACAGGGAACAGAACCTCTCAGGAGAGAAGAGTCAGAATATTTTGCTGCCTCCTGTGGTGAATGCTTGGGCAGTGCCTACTCTGTGTTTGCTGGAAGGGAATTGCACAAAAGACCGTGGCTTCCCTGAATGAACATTCATATTATACTTACACTGGGGCTTAAAGGGTGGATTCTTCCACTTGTGGACCCATCCAGTTTGACCTTTGTCACCGGAAAAATAATGTCTCTTTTATTAATACAGTTTAAAACAATTTTGATTATTCCCTGTATTTCTGTTTTTAACTTGGACACCTTAATGATTCTTTCCTTCCTTCCTCCCTCCTTCCCTTTCTTTCTTCCTTCTTTCTTTCTTTCTTTCTTTCTTTCTTTCTTTCTTTCTTCCTTTCTTCCTTTCTTCCTTTCTTCCTTTCTTCCTTTCTTTCTTTCTTTCTTCTTGCTTCACCCCAAGGCATAGGGAAGTTCCTGGGCCAGGGACTGAACCCAAGCCACAGCAGCAACCCAAGCTGCTACAGTGACAATATCAGATCCTTAACCCACTACAACACAAGGCGACTCTGATGATTTTTTGAGTAAGAAGATACCCTGATGGTTTAGAATGCACCATTTTTTTTTCTTTTTTGGCCACATCCATGGAATACGGAAGTTCCCAGGTAGGTCAGGGATTGAATCCGAACCACAGTTGTGACCTGTGAGAAGGCTGTGGCAATGTTGGATCCTTAACCCATTGTGCTACAGTGGGACTCCTAGAATGTACAAATTTAAAGATATAAGAGACATACAGGGCTCCAAAAATTAATTCTTTCTCTGGCCAAGTATTTTTAACTTATGTGAATAGAAGGCACAGGAACCAACTCTCCCCAGTGAATCTCCACATTCCAGACTCTCTCTCAAATTTGTATGTTTTTACCTGTTCTTGCTTCTTCCCTTCTTTTTGTTTTTTTCTTTTTATGGCCACACCTATGGCATAGGGGAGGTTCTAGGCTAGGGGCCAATCGGAGCCTATACCACAGCCACAGCAATGCCAGATCTGAGCCGCATCTGTGACCTAACATGCAACTGGCAGCAATGCCGGATCCTAACCCACTGAGTGAGGTCAGAGATCTAACCTGCATCCTCATGGATACCAGTCGGGTTCTTAACCCAATGAGCCACAATGGGAACTCCCCCTTCTTGTTTTAGAGGAAGCTTTTCTCTTTTCCTAGGCTCTTCTCTCTGTACCTTTAGAATCAGTCTCTTTTTACCACATACCATTCTTGATCCTCTTTCTCTATTATACCACTTTCTTACCTTCTCTCTCTCAACTAGTTCCTTGGTTCTGGCCCACAATTGCACTTAATTCTCTACTTAAAAACAATCTCTCCTTGACCACTTTCTTCACCTAAAACCATTACATCACTCTTTTTACTCATTCATTATCTTATTTCTCAGGAGTGGTCTATACTACCATATATTCCTTCAACCCACTGCTCCTCAATTTGATTCCCAACATCTGTCTTAAGAAATATATCAAGGGCACTCTCTTGCAGCTCAGCAATGACTTTGACCTCTCCAGTCCAATGGCTGCTTTGTCCACAATTATCTGATTTGATCTCTTTGTGACATAAGACTAGTGGGCTAATTTCAATTTTGAAACGTATCTCTCTGCTTTAATTCCATGTCCAGAAGACACTGTGGTCAGCTGCTCTTTATTAGGGTTTTGGGACCTGATGCTTTATTTTTTATTTTTTTTAATCTTTCTTCCCGCAGCATATGGAAGTTCCCAGGCTAGGGGTCCAATTGGAGTTGCAGCTGCCAGCCTACACCACAGCCACAGCAACGCAGGACCTGAGCTGTGTCTGTGACCTACACCGCAGCTCGCAGCAATGCCATACCCTTAACCCACTGAGAGAGGCCAGGAATCAAACCCACATCCTCATGGATACTAGTCAGTTTCATTACCACTGAGCCACGATGGGAACTCCAGGGACCTGATCTTTAAAAGATACAAAAAAAAAAAAAAAAAAACAATATTTAGTCTCTGGGCTCTGTGCCCTTCACTATTTCCTAGAATAGTGTTGGAAAGACATAATATAAAAGGCATACACTTTCCAATTTCCTCCTCTCATTTGACTGCTGTCTTTGACTCACCATGGAATTTTTCTTTCTTCTGTTCCCTAAGCTGACATTTGTTGAGCACATACTCCATGCCAAACACTGAGCAGAGCAATGTATCTGCATTTATTTCATTTGAGTCATGAAATAATTCACTAAGGTTGATGTAATTATCTGCATTTCATAGATGAAGAAGCCAAGATCTAGAGAGGTAGGTAAGATATCCCATGGTCTTTATCTATTAAATTCTTACTCCTGACCCCCTATGGCCTCACATAATCCTTGGGATATGAGTTATCTATCAGATGACTTCCATCTTTATCAATGGTCTGGGCCACTTTCCCAAATTTACTGACCGATCTTTATATCCATTTGGAGAGAGTTACCATCTAGCATCTTACGCTCACGTCAGCATGTAATCTTCCATCACCCTCACCTCCCAATTGCTTGGTAATAGAAGGTGGAAATTAAATTCTTTCTGATTCCTGTCTTTTCCTAATGACTCAAATGCAGTCACTCACTGTGTCCAGTAAATTCATGCCACATAATTGTTTGCACAATCTACAGAGCCCAGCCCAAATACTAACACCTTCTGCTCCTGATCACTCTGGTTGAAAGTGACTGCTCCCTATTCTGCATTTATGCAGGGCCTATTTTGTGCCACACTTGGAGCTATTGCCAAACTCCATAGTAAAATCCATATACTATCAACATTTGTGGACAATTCTTATCACCTTTAATAGATAGTGTCATCTTATTTGTGTCCTCGTGTTAATGAGAAAAGAGATACTCATGTCCCACATTACTTTCACCCTTTGAGTAACCGATGGTATTTACAAGTAAGAAACATAGGAAAACTATCATACAGGAGAAATAATATAACATCAGCAGGCAATGCAAATCAACAAAGGACAACAATTTGAACAAATTTATGTTTTAGCAAAAAGTTTACAGTAAATATAATATGTAGGATGGGTTAGAGGATTATGAGGCTAAAGGCCAAGACTAAAGGCTGTTTAGTCCCAACAACAATGGGATAAAGAGACAGACTTGAGAGCTGGAGCCACCTAGGCGGTAGAATCAAAAGGCAATACTCTTGAGCATAAGAGTGAGAGGAAGCAGGCTAAAAAGACTGCTAGTGTTCTGATCAGGGGACACGTCAATGGTGGTATCATTAATGGGGAGAGACAATCAAGGCGATGACACCCAGCAGGCAGGCAGGGAGACACCCTCTGGAGCGAGCCAGGCTGGAGATGTGGCGCCTATCAACAGGCTCAAACTTGTCCAGGAATTTGAAGCCTTAGTAGTGATGTGACACTGTGTGCCTTTCCCCAGAGTCTAAAATCACACCCAACAAGGTGGAGCTGCTCTCCTGCCCCCTGAGGGCAAAATCAAGGATAGTACACCAAAAATTCATGTAAGGCTACCCTAAAGACCACCTCCTACTCATCTGACAGAGATGTTTTCATTCTAAGTAGAATGAAGTGCGCATGATGCCTTACTTTCTGTTTATACTTTTATACTCTAATCAGATCTTTGGCTGCATTTCATGAGCAGCCCCAGTGAAAACTCACCAGACAGCAACTCTTAACTAGCCTTCCTGGTCTGCTGTCTGTTTCCTTGAGGAGGAATCTTAGGGTATAGGTGGCTCTTAGAAAACAATCATGAAATTAAACTCATCAGAGGGTGAGGCGCTTGGGTGGAAGAAGTGATGTATTCAAAAGCAAGAGGTGGGATGCCAGAGAAAATGTTTGAAAGCATTATGTTTTTGTCACTACTGTGTAGTCAGAACTAATACCTGACATGAACCTATTGCTCGTGCTGAATGAGAAACAGGAAACCATCAAATATTTTACATGTAATGACTGACATCTACTGAGCTGTTACATACCTAGTATTGTAATTGGTGCTATAATCACTTTTCTGACAAAAACTTGTGAAATCAATATTTTAATCTGGATTTTAAATTTTTTATTATTACTATTTTTTATTTTTTATTATGGTTGATTTACAATATTCTGTCAATTTCTGCTGTACAGCATAGTGACCCTGTCACACATATATATATATTCCCTTTCTTATATTATCTTCCATCATGTTCTATCCCAAGTGATTGGATATAGGTCCCTGTGCTGTACAGTAGGACCTCATTGCTTATCCATTCTAAATGTAATAGTTTGCATCTACTAACCCCAAACTCCCTATCAGTTCCACTCCTTCCCCCTCCCCCTTGGCTCCACAAGTCTGCTCTCTATGTCGTAAGTTTATTTCTGTTCTTAGATAGTTTCATTTGTGCCATATTTCAGATTCCACATATAAGTGATATCATATGATATTTTGTATTTCCCTTTCTGACTTACTTCACTTAGTATGAGAATCTCCAATTCCGTCCATGTGGCTGCGAATGGCATTATTTTGTTCTTTTTTATGGCTGAATAGTATTCCATTGTGTTTATGTACATCTTAATCCATTCATCTGCTGATGGACATTTAAGTTGTTTCCATGTCTTGGCTCTTGTGAATAGCACTGCAATGAACATAGGGTGAACATATCTTTTTCAATGAAAGTTTTGTATGGATATATACCCAAGAGTGGGATTGCTGGATCATATGGTAGTTCTACATTTAGTTTTCTGAGGTACCTCCATACTGTTTTCCATAGTGGTTGTGCCAATTTATATTCCCACCAACAGTGTAGGAGGGTTCCTTCTTCTCCACACCCTCTCCAGCATTTGTATGTGTAGACTTATTAATGATGGTCATTCTGACAGGTGTGAGGTGGTACTTCACTCTAGTTTTGATTTGCACTTCTCTAATAATTAGTCATGTTTGAATTTTAAGGATAAGGAAATTGAAGCCAAAAAAATTGAAATAAGTTGGTAAAATTTAAGTTTGGAGTCAAGGTTCATCAGGTTCACAGATAATGCCAAATATCCACTCTACGACTTCAGGTCATTATAATTATGTTTTATAGACATCTATTCATCAGGAGTGGGGTTTCCCAATGGAAAGACAAATGACCACATTTGGTGGAGAATAAGCAGAAGAAAATTCAGGGAATTGGGAGTTCCCATTGTGGCTCAGCAGAAATGAGTCTGACTAGTATCTACAGGACACAGGTTCCATACCTGGCCTCGGTCAGTGGGTTAAGGATCCAGGGTTGCCTTGAGCTGCAATGTTGGTTGCAAATGCAGCTCGGGTCCCGAGTTGCTGTGGCTATGGTGTAGGCTGGTGGCTACAGCTCCAATTTGAACCCTGACCTGGGAACTTCCATAAGACATGGGTGCAGCCCTAAATAGACCAAAAAGAAAAAAAAAAGACAGAAAGAAAAAGAAAAGAAAATTCAGGGAATCGAAGCTATACCTCACCCACTCCACCCAGACCATGGAGCTATTTTGAGATTTCCCAGGTAATTATCGTATGGAAGTACTACCATGGCCTTCACACTGCCAGAGCACCAAGAGATACTCAATCAGATGACGAATTTGACATCTCCGTCTCAATCTTCCATATTTAAAAAAAATGTTTTGTGATTACATATATCAGAAACCAGAAAACCTTTACTATAAAAAACTAGATAATACACATTACTAGGCTTTGCTGGCCATAGGCTTTCTGTTGAAATTACTCAACTCTGCAGTTGTAGTGCAAAAGCAGTCATAAGCATAGGCACGACTTTGTTCCAATAAAACTTTATTTACAAAAACAAGTGGCAGCTGGATATAGCCAGTGGGCCATAGTTTGCTGGCCCTGGAATTTACGTGTAAGATAAAAGGTACGTGGGCAGCCTCTAAGGTGGCCTTAGACCTACCTACTAGGATTCAGTCTCTTGTGTAACCCCTCCTTTTGTTTGTGAGCTGGCCTCACTGACTCTTTTCTTACTTATTTTTGTATCTTTTAATCTTTATATTTTCAACAGTGACTAGGAAAGAACTGTTTACCTAAGGGATATTGAGTAAATATTTGTTGACTCTGTGAATAAATACATATTTAATGATGATGTTTCTCTTGAACTGTAAGACCAAATCTTCTATAAAAAGTCTTTTTAATGAAAAAAAAAGAATATACATATATGTATGATTGGGTTACTTTGCTGTGCTGTACAACAGAGACTGAAAGAACACTCTAAATCAACTATAATAAAAACAAACAAACAAACAAAACCCAGCGGCAAACAAGTAAAGATCTTATCACTGACTCTTTTCTAATAAATAGAATGTGGCAGAAGTGGTGGATGTCACTTCTGAGACCAGGCTATAAATAGAGTATGGGCTCAGTTTGGGGTGCCTACTTGCTCACTTACTGTCTGACTCTGCAGGAAGCCAGGTACCACGTTTTTAGCTGAACTATGGAGAGGCCCATGTGGCAAGGAGCTGAGGGAGGCCTCTGCCCAATGACAGGGAGTAACTCGGACCCTTAATCTAATCGTCTATAGGGCACCATCTCCTGCCAACAACCACCTGAGTGAGCTTAGAGAAGTGACTCCTTCCCTCTGAGATTCCTGGTGGAATCACAGCCCTGGCAACAGCCTTACTACAACCTCATGAGCGCCTTGGGCCAGAAGCTCTTAGCTAAGCCATGATGGTTTCCACAATGTATAGAAATTGTGAGATAATCAATGATTGTTATTTCAGCAACTACATTTTGGAGTCATTTGTTACGTAGTAATGAGTAGCTTACTCATTGTGAGGTATGGTACAAACAATGCACTACCCAAGATTTGGAGACAAAGATTTTCAGTTTCAGAGTTTCTGACAAATTCACCGTGAGTTGAGGATAGCTGCTGACCCAGTGTGGGCCTCCCATTTCCTGTCTGTCTGCCAAAGGAACAGTAATAATGCATTTCTGACATCGTTACAGTTCTAAATCTTCCTATTTCATTTAATTGAGCCAGTGATCCTGCATCTGAACCAGAGCTGTGAATTGGCACCCCATGCCCGAAAGATCACCCACCAACTAAAGGTTCTGCAGAAAAATCCAGATTTCTTGCATTCTCAGAAAAATGTGATGACTCAATCCACATTCTCATATTGTAACATTAAGGTGCATCCAAAGACTTCTTGCCCCCTTATGTAGAAGGCAAGCCCTGAGCCTTATCTATTTCTTAATGTCTGGCTCTGAAGGGCTTTGGGAACCACCAAATCATGCTCCATCTTGCTTAGAGTTTCCCTAAAACAGAGCAAATATGTTCTATTATCTTCTGATTATGCCTTGAGTCCAGCACATTGACCATCTTATGGCTCAGCCTGCCCTCTGTGAAATTCAACTGTGTCATAAGACCTGCGACCACCTGTTCTCCTATGCAGCCCCAGGGAGGCCCCTGCTGGGAGCCTGGGCAGGGTGTACATGTGGTCTGGGGCAGTTCCTATGCTCTTCCCTCCTTCTGGACAGATTGGGAAGATCTCTCATCCTTCCCACAACCTTTTCAGGGAAACACACACTCGCGCTACACTGTACTCACATGCATGTACACACAGAGACACATATATGCACACACACACTCACACAGACGCATGCACATACACAAGCGTGCACACAGAATTACAGCACTCACTCTAGCTTCCACAGAATCTGTTTGTCTCATATTCCCTCTGGTCCTGATTCAGGAGAGCCTGAAAAAACTTCCCCTTGTCCCACCTCTTGCAGGTCCTCACTGCCCCTCTTACCTCATGTCATTTATCCTCTAACAGTCTCTGAATCTTCACTTTCTTTTTCCCATTCTTTCTTCCTCCACTTCCTTGCTCTTCACCACTCCCTACTTTACAGTATTATACATTTTTCTATTTACCTATGTTGTTTGCATTTATAGTCTCCTTCTTTTGAGAGCTAGGCATTGGCTCATGAAAAATACGGACTGTATATGTTTTTCTGTACCTACATATTTAAATTACCGCGACTTAAAATTTGTTTTGTTTTGAGGATATTTGTGTATTTTGTTACAAACATTTCACAAGACATGTAAGTTTTAGGAAACACCCTGGTTCAGGGCCAAATCTTGGTTTTAGTACTCTAGTTATGTGCACATACTAAAAACAGCTTACACCTGTCTAGACCTGCACACTTAGCTAAGGAACTTGCCCACTGACAACAAGCTACAAAAATGGGGGAAGAATCTATAAAATATCTAAATGTTTTCAAGCACTGTACACATCTTCAAAAAGTAACTTTTCCCATCGTGGCGCAGTGGTTAACGAATCCGACTAGGAACCATGAGGTTGTGGGTTTGATCCCTGGCCTTGCTCTGTGGGTTAAGGATCTGGCGTTGCCGTAAGCTGTGGTGTAGGTCGCAGATGCGGTTCGGATCTGGCGTTGCTGTGGCTGTGGTGTAGGGTGGTAGCTGCGGCTACGATTTGACCGACCCTAGCCTGGGAACCTCCACATGCCGCAGGTGCGGCCCTAAAATGACAAAAAAGCAAAAAAAAAAAGTAACCGGTAATGGCCTGGACTTTATTCTCCCCAAGGCTGGTATTTTGAGTCACCAGACTGTCATGCATTGTTGTGTATGCCATGGCTCACTGAGCAAGAGATGCCTGGGGTGGGGAGGCGGGGGGGACACACAGCTTTCCAAAGGGTCAGATTTACCTCTTTCCAGCTGGTTCTCTGTAGCCTCTTCAGAGCTGGGTTTTATTCCAGACGATGGTGCTCAGTGTCACAGGCTGCCTTGCTCAGTTGATGGATGTTTCTATTTAAGTCTCACTTCAGGAAACCTTTTGATGTGTGCTTCTTCCCTAGGGAGACACGGAAGCTTTAAGTGTGAGCCTGCAGACCGCCTGCACAGCTGCACCCATTTACTCAAAAAAAGGCGACCACAATGTGTACCCAATTTTATTTCTTCATTTCTCTCTCCCTTGAGTGATGTGTCTTCTTCTGTGACCATGCCCTAACACCTGTGTCTTTTCCCAACCTTTTATTCCATTTCATGGATCCAAGCCTCCCCTTCTCTCTGTCTTGCTGTTGTTTTCTATCTGCCTCTCTTATTCTGTCTCTGTGTTCTTGTGTCTGTAATTGTCTCCTACCCCCTTCTCTGTTTCTGTCACTCTGTGTGGGTGCCTCCACTGATAGTCTCTTTACCTCTGCTTTTGAGAGGAATGCCATGGCCTCTGGGTCTCTCCACATCAGAAATCTCCTCCAGACAGGCCGCAGTGTGTGCAGTTCTTAGGATCACCCTCTCCAGCCAGCTGAGGCAGGATTCAACATCACACAAAGCATTTTTTTCCTGTCTGGCAACTCTTCTTCCCCAGGCCATGCAGATACCTCTGGGTTATTCTGGGAAAGCATGACCAGAACACACAGTCCTGCTTCTGTCAACAAAGCTCAGCCATGACACGTACCATGAAGGTTCACAGCGAATGAGGTAACAGAGATATGAAACAATCCTCATTTTCTGTGGGGAGAAGAGCTCCAGGAGGGTTTCATATCTCATCTAGGACCAACCATTCTCAAATGCCAGTGAGGCAGGCATAGAGCAGGTAGGAAATACAACCAAGATGAACTGGTCAAAGTCATGCTCTCTAGGAGAGTTTATTCATTTTTTAAAATGATTTTTGCTAGCTCTGTTTTTTTTTTTTTTTTTTTTAATTACTGGAGTAGAGTTGACTTACAACGTTGTGTTAGTTTCAGGTGTACAGGAAAGTAAATCAGTTATACATATATCTGTATCCATTCTTTTTCAGATTCTTTTCCCGTATAGATTATTACAGAGGATTAAGTAGCTATCCCTGTGCTTATATAGTAGGTCCTTGTTAGTAACATTTTTTGTTGTTGTTTGTCTTTTTAGGGCAGAACCCTCAGCATATGTAAGTTCCCAGGCTAGGGGTTGAATCGGAGCTGCAGATGCAGGCCTATACCACTGCCACAGCAATACCGGATCCGAGCTGCATCTGAGACCTACCCCAGAGCTTGCGGCAATGCCAGATCCTTAACCCACTTAGTAAAGCCAGGGATTGAGCCTGCATCTTCACGGATACTAGTCGGGTTCTTAACCTGCTGAGCCACAGTGGGAATTCCCAGTTACGTATTTTATACATAGTAGTGTGTATATGTTAATCCCAACCCCCTAATTTATCCTTTCCCCTACATTTCCCCTCTGGTAAACATAAGTTTGATTTTGAACTCAGCCATAAAAATAGAACAAAATGTCATTTGCAGCAGCATAGATGGACCTAGAGATGACCATACTAAGTGAAGTCAGAGAAATATAAATATCATATGATATCACTTACATGTGGAAAAAAATTTTAAATGATACAAAAGAACGTATTTACAAAAGAGAAACAGACTCAAAGATTCCTAGCTCTGTTCTTAACAGCAACAAAATCTCAAGGTTTAAAAGGATGGTCAAGGTCATGTAAAAAAAAAAATGCTTTATGTGATGTTGAATCCTGCCTCTTTTTGAACACTTCCAATGTTGGTGAACTCAGCTGTTTCCAAAATAATCCCATTATCTTTTCAGTTGCTATGACTAGTATTTTACTTTTCTAATTATTGAGCCAAAATATCCTTCCCTAAAACTGGTCTCATTGTTCCTGTCTTGATTCCTCATTCTCAAAAAACCTCCTTCTTTCTTCCTTTCTTTTCTTTCTTTTTAAAAATTAGACTATGTCCTTTTCATTATATTTGACTTTTTGATTTTTAAATTTGAAGATAAACTACAAATAAAATTATAAGATATTTGGAGTATACATCTACATCATGATTCAGAATACTTGCACATTTTGAAAGGATTCTCCCCTATGTAGTTAATTAAACCATTCATCTCACATCTTTCTCGTCTTCTTCTTCCTCTTCCCCTTCTTCTCCATCTTCCTCCATTTTTTTTTTTTTTTTTTTTTTGTCAGGTTAAGGCCACACCGACAGCATATGGAGGTTCCCAGGCTAGGGGTCAAATTGGAGCTGTAGCCGCCAGCCTACACCACAGCTCACAGCAATGCTGGATCCTTAACCCAGTGAGCAAGGCTGGGGATCCAATCCGGGTCCTTAAGGATACTAGGCAGGATCGTTAATCACTGAGCCACAATGAGAACTCCTTTTCTTCTTCTCCTCCTTCTTCTTCCTCTTCTTCAGTGAGAACCTTCTTCCTTTTTTCTTTCTCTCTAATTTCAAACTTGGCTAGAGTGGCAATTACCCAGGACCAGCTGCTCAGACACGTGGTGGTTCTAGGGAGAAGTGAGATTGGGCTGTGCCTCTTTCTTTCCCCAAGGATTTTTGTCTCCAGCACAGCAATCCTTTTGCATTCAGATTAAAGCCATCTATTGTTTTCCTGAAATCTTCTTGAGGAGACTGTAGACTAGAGCGAGTAATTAGAGTTTATGGAGGTCCTGAGAAGTATACAAGAAGAGGATTCCAACTTTCAGTCTTCCTGGCAGGCAGGAAGTACTAATATTTAGTCAATATCCACCTATTAGCAGGGGACTGAGTATCGGGAGGAGGTAGAGGGGGAGTTTCTTGGGAGATAGTTCCTAAACTGGGGTTTTCCACTAGTCCCTGTTTTCACTCTCCTTGCCTCCGCTCATGCTGTCAAATGTAAAATGCATTACTTTAATGCATTAATAAAAATGTTAAGCTATGAACTATGTGTATTTTTTCACATGGAATTTTAACTTTATATTTATTGAATGAGCTCTTTGAAACATGTTTAGACATGATTACTTATTTTATTTATGCCTTTGCATAAGTGGGAAAAAATTAAGTTTTCATATTAAGAACAGTATTAATGAGGAAATTCTTACGAGTGTTTAACTTGGACTTTTTTTCCAAGGACATTGACACCCATTATGCAAATTTTGAAGATGATTTTTTTTTGTCTTAAATGAAGGTGTCAACAGAAAGTTTCCAGGCAAAAACCAGAACTTACGCCCTTTTTTCAAATGGCACTTTGGTTGGATGCAGAATTGAAGAGCTGCTCCTGGGGTAGGGGTTGGGGAGGCTGTGGAGGGAAGCATCTGTTGTGCAGCCCAGTAGGGGGCAGAAAAGTGAAGGGAGGACCAGTTACCAAGGAGACCCACACCCTGGGGGGGGGTGCGGGGGGGGGTCAGGGTAGGCATTAGCACCTGGAGAGGGAAATTGCTGGAGCTGCAGAAATGAGCCTTCCTGCCATCACTGTGTTTCTCATTCTTCTTCCTTTAATGCAGAGCTATCTCCACAAATTCCTTTCCCAAGACTCAGGGCATCATCCCTCCATGTGAGTAGAGCACTGCGGATGCTAGAATGACTTAGAGAAAAGGGGAAGAACAGCCCAGACAGCAGTGGTGCAGATTCACATGGTGAGCCAGAGCAGGGCTTTGTCCTTTCCCAGCAGACTCAGGCCTGGAATGAGCCAGCCAAGGCTCCCTGGAATTCACATCCGCCTTACCAGCTGATGCAAGAGGCATGATGACTCAGGGAACAGGATGTTCAGGTGTGATGTGTGATGGTAGGTGTGGTGCAAGACCAGGTGAGCACCACAAACAGGAAAAGCTGCACATTTCACTTTATTGTTGCCACTCTGCTGCTACAGGGAGGAACCTGGGGGAGCAAAGACAGGATAAGCTACCAGTCCAAAGGTAGTCTAAGCCAGGTGAGTGTACTCAGCCTTAAGAAATCATCTCATTTAGCCCTATGATTCTCAATGCCACTTTGGCGGTAATTAAGAATTACCTACTGTGGGAGTTCCCATTGTGGCTCAGCAAGTTAAAAGCCCAGGAGTCACCATAAGTATGCAGGTTCAATCCCTGGCCTCACTCAGTTGGTTAAAAGATCAGACATTGCTGCAAGCTAAGGTGTAGGTCACAGATGCGGTTCAGGTCCACAGTTTCTGTGACTGTGGCATAGGCCTGCAGCTGCAGCTCTGATTTGACCCCTAACCTGGGAACTTCCATATGCCAAAGGTGTGGCTATAAAAAGAAAAACAAATTACATATTGTGCCCAGTGTACCACACAGGGACCTGAATGATTGTCTAGGGTGGGTCTTTAAGCTGGTTTTGTAAAGATACTTGAGTGAAACTACTGTGTACCCACTACCTCAGCTCATGGTGCTTCAGTGGTCTCCAGAGGCTCTACAACCTTTCTCCAGAACCACAGGTATGCAGCAGTCCTCAGACTTCAGCCCCCTTCACATCCACCCAGTAATTGAGGTTCTGTCTCCAGAGGCAAAGGGAAAGGAGCTGCAGTGAACCTTGAGAAGACATCATGTCACATTATCCTCAGACACATTAAAAACTAGAAGGAAGCTGTGCCCTCCCACTCAAAAAGAGAGGTGGCACTCAGGGAAGAACAACAAGTGATGGTCTCCACTCCTACAGAGACACAGCATCTGTGAAAAGTCTCATGTTAGTGGCCCTCCTTAATATACACAGAGACGGAGCTCTAAAAGGAGATGTGCCAGATGGGCAGGTCTCATTTTCAGATAAAGACACCATTCTCTGAGGAGAAATTGGGTAAGTTTGGTCTTGACCTGAGAGACATGGGCAGTGTCCTTTAAAAAGAATGCCTGTGACCTGCCCTCTTTTGCAAAAACACGGATCACACTTAAAGGAACACCAACAGCTGCGCCTTTCTTTCAAAAAGAAAGACCTCTGAAAGGATCAATGCCCGGTGGCAGCCCTCTATCACACACAGGGAGACAGGGCCCTCTGAAGAGAAAGGCCGGGGGGGCAGACCTTCCCTTTAGTCAGAGACAGAGCCCTCTGAGGAGACCTCAGGATGGCCAGCTCCCTTCCTCAGATGGAAAGACGGAGCTCAAAGATGAGAAAGGTCCTGTGGCCACCCTCTACCTCAGCAAGAGAGATGGCTCTTTGTGAGGAGAAATCCCAGGTGACCAGCCTTCTTTTTCATACAGAGAAGTGCTCTGAGAAAGACAGCAGCCATCTAGCTCTCTTTTTTAGACTGGGAGACAGCTCTCTGTAATGTGAAATGCTGGAGGGTCAGTGCTCCTCCTTTGACAGAGAGACAGATCAGCTAGGAGAAATGTTGCTGGCTGCTGTGCTTCCTCAGACAAAAAGGCCAGTCCTCTCTGAGCAGAAATGTTTCCAGGCCCAAGCTTGTTCTTGCCATATGAGAGGCCAATAAGTCAAGAGATGAGTTCTGGGCCAAGAAATAGTGACTTTAAGAAGAAAACCAACAGACTGAGAAGATGGCAGACTAGTGACTCAAAGAACCATCTCCTCTCAGTCAGAATTCAGGCTTCTTTTATAGGAGAAAGGGGTCAGGGAATGGCAGTGTGGTTAGTTGTTGCAAACTTCCTGGTGTAGAATTCCTTTGTTCTTATCATGGTTCACATAGGTCATGATGTTCCTGTAAACCTCCAACAAGAGGAATACTATTCTCTGTTCTGCAACTTTTTATCTAAAAATGTAATACCCTTAAAGGTCATAGCCTTGGGAATTGGCTATCCTGTATATTTCAGGCGACAGGCAGCATCTGCAAAAGGTGCAGAGCCAGGATGACTAAGCACAAGTGACAGAGGACAGAAGTTAAAATAAAAGGAACAGATCTCCTATGAAGTCAGATTTGTTCTTCCCTATTACAGAAATGCTCTGTGACAGACAATCAGCATCTCAGACAGGCACAGAGCTCCATGAGGAGAAATTCCTGAAAACTAGTTCTTTCCATCAGGGAAAAGCAGAGCCCTCTCCTCACACAGGAGAACTGCCACAGGGCCGGCTTTTATTTCTGGACAAAGAGACGGCAAGCCCTCTAGGAAGAGGAAGGCCTGATGGGCAGCTCCCACCACAGAGTGAAGGAGAATGTTCTCCACAGAAACAGGCCTGAGAGCCAGTTTGCCTGCTCAGATGGTCAGCATCTTTGAAGGAAAATGGCACCCGACTGGCCTCCACCTCAGAGACAAAATGCTCTGAGGAGAAACACCGGGTGGTTAGGTCTCACCTCAGAAAGAGACACAGGGTCTCTGAGGAGACAGGCCAGATGGCCAGTGCTACAGCCAAGAGAGACACAGAGACAGGGAAAGAGAGAGACAGAGAGAGAAACAGAGATAATAAACAGAGAGAGACAGAGATGGGGGCGGGGGGAGACAGTTGGCTAGGAGGGGAAATGCCAAGGGTTGGCTAACCTCCTCCAACACAGACACAGTGCTCTGTGAAATGAAATGGAGGAAAACCAGTTCTCCTTTGAGAGAGACAGCTCTGTGGGGAGGCCAGCTGGATCACCAGATCTCATCCCCAGACAGAGGGAGAGCACAGTGTGACAGGAATTGCTGGCTTTACCTAGGTCTCTAGGTGTCCAGCACCATTGTCCTATAGATCTGGGGATCCACGGTGACCAGCAAGCCCTCAATGGCCTGTGTGGGGCAGTTCTCACCCCTGTGTGAACTCATTCTTGGGCCCACATTTCTCTGCAGTGAGACCTGTGACTTTCTCCTACGTAGTCAACTGTGGAATAACCTGCAAGTAAGGGATATGCATTTGGTATTCCATTGGTAGGAAACCTGGAAACCACAGGCCATCTGGCCTCCAGCCACTCTGAGGACAGTGGGGACAGCAGATGTGCTGTTATCAGTCTCTGAGTTTGATGAATACTTATTTACTTCACCCCCAAGTAAGGGATGTAGGCCAGGGCAATGAGTGGATTTCTGAGCTTCCAGCCATGGTTTCTGACTCCTAATTATGTGATTGTGCTCAACTAGGTTCTTTCTGAGAAGATGGCGTTAACTGTGCTTCATGGAGGAGGATTCCAAAGGCAGTTCCAAAAGAGGAACTGTAATAGGCTGTGCTATTGCACCACAGTTGTTAATGTGTAAGGCCTGTGGCCTCACAGAAAAACTACTTTGAAGGATTTTCTTGCATGTTTTCTTAAAATTCCATCTCATCCCTTGATTGCTGTCTTGCCTCCAAAGGCAGCGTGATTTTCAGATGGCAGATAACTACTCTGTGAGAGCATTGCTGCCTGACCATACTCAGTGTGAGGAGGTAGCATTTGGCCTGAGAGACTTCTAATGATATTAGCAAGGTGGTCTCCCCAGGACGGTGTTGTCACAGGTGGGATCTTGTGGCAATAACCAACTTTGGAGGCAGGTGATGGCACAAGCTTCTTGCCTTTCTCTGCAGCTTATCTGTGTTCAAAGATCCCACAATCTGAGGAGGGCAAGTGCCCTCATCTGAGGAGTCCAGGTGATTCTCCAGAAGATGATAGACTCTGAACTCAAGTGAGGGATGGCTTCACCTACAAATGGCTTAAAAATCCACTCAGGCTATAATTGCACAGGGAAAAGACCTTGTGTACATGTGTCCACATATATGCATGTCTATGTTTGATCACGAAATCACTCCACCAACAGGTATTCAAATGTGATGTGTACTATTTCCACACTGAAAAGCAGTCTCAAACCACTCTTACCATGTCTTCTTTGAATCAAGAAGGGTCACCCATATCCCCAATATGCCATCAGTCACAAGGAATCTGAAATAAACAGATTCAAATATATGCCAAATGACCAGTGAGGAGCCAGACAGGGATGACAGATCCAAGACTAGAACCCAGGGATCTTGATTCCTTATTCAAGAGTCTTTCCATGACACTGTGCTTCATATCAGGGCAGATGGTTTTCTAAAGCGACTTCTTGGTCTAAGATTTTTTGGTCTAAAATTTTGTGTCTGAGGAATACGGGTTAGCAGGCAAATGCCTGTTGTATAGACTCAGGATCCAGGAGGACTCTTCATGGCATCTTTTTTTTTTAATTGTATTGCAGTACAATTGACTCAAATGTTGTATTAGTTTTAAAGCGTACACCAAAGTGAATGAATGTATATATGCACATATATACATCCATTCTTTTCCCCCAAATACATTATTACAGAATATTGAGTAGATTTCCCTGTACTATATAGTAGGTCATTAGTCATCCATTTTATTTATTCCTCATGACTTCTTCCACCCTTGCACCTTCAGTTCTGTTGCTCATAGTGGGGAGCAGTGAACCCCTGAAAATGAATGGGCCACATGCTCAGCTGTGAGGCAGTAAAATAGAGCAGAGCTAGTAAGGGCTTTGTCCCACTTTCTTGCCAGTGTGAGAGAAATGATGGGGGTGCAGGCTTCAGGCTATTACAGGGATGTGGCAATAGTTACAGTAGGGTGTCACTGGTTCCCTGATGGCCCCCATGTCCTGCCCTTGGGTCAAAAAGGACAACAGTGACTGACGAAGATCTCTGTTTGAGGCTTGACTTAATTTATTCATTCCTTCACCTGCTTCACATTGACTGTGCTTGGCTGGTCATTATTGTTACACGTTGGAATAAGACCCAGACCTGTCCTGAGGATTTCAAAGTCCATCAGTAGACACAGTTAGTAAATAATGGCAGCACAGTGACTGACCCTAAACTGATGTATTTGACATAGGAATCTTCAGGGTATGTGTCTGCCTGTCCTGGAGCATGAAGATTTGTTGTGTTTCACTTGGGAACAAAGCTAGCCTGTGTCACAGCACTTCCCAGGCTGGTGTTCACGCCAGGCCTAGAACTGGCTCTCAGCCCTTTGAAAGGATGACAAAGGGCTCCACAGACATGCCTGTGATTAAGAGAGGCTCCATTCCAACCCCACAAGTCTGTCTGATCATATTTAGAAAACAACCAAGAGTGAGTTTTGGAGATCCTGGGGAGAGGCCAAGGCATTAGGCCACATGTTCATTGAAACTTGAACCTAGAAGTAGATTTTCTTGGTAATTCTTAAAGTTCAGCTTACTTGTGAGCAACCTGGACTTAGGCAGTGAACAGAAATACTGAGAGAAGATATCTGATCAAGCCATGTAACTAGTCTTAGAAAAAGCTTGGCACAAGGTCTCATACATCAGGACATTTGCTTTTGGTATTCTTTTATGTTTCTTACCTGTAATTAATATTTATTGCTTTTGGACAACTGGCTTGAAGATACAGTGACAAGTTTCACTAGGTTTCAGAGAAAAGCAAAGGACCACTGGTTGTGAGTGTTAAGGAATCTTCACTAACAGGAGCCCGACCTTGCTTTATTTGCTCAGAAATATCTTCTTTTGAAGTAACATAAAACAGTGAGCACTTGATTGATTAGATAGGCCCAGTATCCACTTATGAATTCCTTATCTAGGGAAGTTCACTTAACCTTCTGATTTTTATTTTCTTTCCAGCCCTAACGGGACTATTTTAACCTTATTACATAAGCCCATACGATTGCATGTTAATAAACTGAGATAACCTAAGATTAAAGGTTTGAAATTTTTTAAAAATCCTATTTACATGTGACCTACTGTGATTATTACTTGAGGAGGCTATGGCAAGGGAACAAGGCATGTTATCATCTGAGAATAAGTGGGATGAGGCCTGGGTTGTGTTAGATTGAGAAGAAAGATGTTATTTGGTGGGAAAGAAGGGAGTACACTGGCTGCACTTCTGTCTCCCTGAAGATGAGAGCAGTTTGCAGCTCAGTTTTGGTTTCTGGTCTACCCCCATCTGGGGGTAAGTAAGACCTATTCTCTGTAATAGGGGAAGGAGATTGATATTATAAAATTCTGAGACTCTTTAAAAGAAAAAACAGAAACAGGCAAAGAAGGCAAGCCTTTAGGAAAAATCTTTCATCGTACCGTCATCCTTGGTGCTGGATTCATTCAACACATATTTATTGAACACCTACTATAAGTCATACATTCTTCTATATCTTTAGGATACTTCAAGACCCCACTTGCCTTCTGCCTGCTTAGGTTTTAGGTGCTAGAGCTGCCATCCATCTCTGGTTTAACTTCTTTTTTCTTCCTCTGTATTTGGTACACAGCACCTATTCCAGGGGTCAGAGCAGATTTCAGACTTTTTCTCACCAGAATGGCAGAAAAACAGCCTGCAGGTTCCATGTTGCATAAGGCAGATAACGTCTCTAATTCCAGGTGGAATGTCTCCTATTGATACAATGGAACAGAGTTGATCTTTACTTCCTGTAGCAAAAAAAAACAGTGGATGACCTCAGCCCACAGGACAACTCCACGTGTTTACTGTATTCTCAAAAATTTTAGTATCTGGACAGGTGCCAGTTTAACTGGGCTTCAGTTTCTTAGTTTTAAGTTAGGGACAATAATCTATACCTCAAAGTATGGTCAGGAGGATATGTATAATACATATAATATTTGTATATGTTGTGTTATATCAGGCTTCTCAAGCTTCCTGGTGATGGGTGTGGGTTAATGCAATAAGAAAAAGAAGAGAGAGTTTTGGAGAACAGAGTGGAATGATTGGAGGGTTGGGTCTTGGTCTCTATGACAATGGGAAATAGTTCTGATTCTTAGCTTGTGGACTTTCAGTTTTACAGCCTACAATGACAAAAAGAAAAGAAAACCTTTCTCCTCACCATGACTTGTGGTCTTGTAGGTCAAACATGACTACCCAGTGTTCCCATAAGGAGAGCATTTTCTACATGTCACAAGAAAAAAGTCTTTTAACTATGTGTGGCAATGGATGTTGACTAGACTTACTGTGATTATTTTGCAGTATATACAAATATAGAATAATTATGTTGTACACCTGAAACTAATATTATGTCTCAATTATGCCTTAATTTAAAAAAAAAGAAAGCATTTCCTCTTTGGATATGAGATGATTGAAAGAAAAATCTTACATCAGGACTGCAAATGCCATCTATCATGACTGCAAAAAAAAAAAAAACAAAAACAAACGTACCCACAATGTTGGCCTTGCATGACTTAAAACAACCTTGTACAATATCTCAGCTCCAAATGGGGTGCACTCTATGCTCCAAGGTCATTTCAACTCTTCATGGCTAAGAGAGGAGAGCCAAGTGAAGAGATGGCTCCACCTCTGATGGAGGCGAAAGAACCACAGCCTAGGGATCTGGAGATCTGAGCTGGTCTCCTTCTTCCTATAACAAATTCTTTCTCCTTGGACAGTTCATTTTGATGACTATGCCTCAGTTTTCATATGAAAAATGGGCTTTCTGTGAAAGCCCGAGACTTTTAGAATGTGTAATTGTCAGAATGCATAACTGCTACGACTGTACTTGTAAACTGCACAGCAGGACAGCATCCTTTCTCAGAAGCTTGGTTTCTTCTCTCTGAAAAGTGTGGGGTTTCCACTGAAGATCACTCATTCCCTTCCAGCTCTGAAATTTGTATGACTGTTATCTCCATCCACAAGGTTTTCTGAGACTGGAGTGAATGCATTCTATTTGCGTTGGAGCAAAAGATGTCCTTTGACTTGTGTTATCACCCTGAAAACTCACATTTAGCTTTTTAAAACCTCATGAGGAAGATCAAAATGGTCTAGAGCTGAGTCCCGGAGGGGTCCACCTGTGCCCACTAAGAAACACAGACACACCCCCGGACCCCCAGTCCACAAAGGACACATCAGTGAAATTCCTGCACTGCCTTTCCCAGTCTTTCCCACTTCACCTCTGCTGGCTGGGAGCCAGCTCTGTGACCTGACCAGGAGATATTTACCTGAGTTCATTGGGACCAAGCAGAGGAGAAGAGCAAACAGAAAGAGGACCTTCATGTTTTAAGGTTCCCTCTGGTCTCCCTGCACTCCTGTGCAGAAAAGCAAATCTGATGAAAGAGCCAAGTGGAGTGGAGAGGATAGGGCACAAAAGCGGGACATTTATAGGTTTTAGGGAACACTAATCAGGAATGAGCACATTTATCTGGTCTACTGGCTAAGGATGTGGGCAGAAGTCACTGAATACTCTTCCTTTCTACCTAAAAATAGACAGGCTTCTTGGTATTCAGGGAAGCAGGCCTTGATCAGTAACTTGGTAGATTGAGGCTGAAGTGGAAAGAGGGCAACAGGGCTGATGGTTACTTAGCACCATGTGCTGGGCTGAGTCATAGGGATAGAGATGCACAAAGACATGGTGCCTGCCTTCAAACTGCTTCTAGCTCGGTGGGATCTACTGCAATTAAACACGTGGACAGAGTCCCAGGTGTACACCCAGTAGGCTTGGGCCCATGTGCACCAAGAACAGGTACAAGAATGTTCATCCTTCATTACAGCTGTCAACAGAACACAGCTCAAACACTGTATCACAACACAGTGACAGCATGCATACAAGATGGATGTACCTCAGAAACATTCTGAATGAATAAGAGAGAGAAAGAGGGGAAAAAGCTGGACACAGCATAGAGTATAATTTTTTTAATCTGGCAAAGCTATGTGATGATGTAGTAAAAGTCAGGGAGTGGTCTGCTTTGGGGGAAGAAGGCAGACACTTTCTCACTCGACAAAGTTTTCTTGGTTGTGGAGGTGGGTCTAGTGGGAGTCAGGGAGACTGGACCTGAAGGTTGAGTTGACCTGTGCTGGTGAGGGCAGGGTGCAGGGGTTCAGGATGCAGCCCCACCTGAGAAGTGGACACAGGCAAGTTTTCATTGAGAGGACGGTGTCAGAGCCAGGTCTGCAAAGTTAGCTTCCCGTGTAGGCTTATAGAGTGGACGATGCTAAAATGCTTGGCAGCAGCTACACATTTTGCCCCTACTTGGTTTTAGTCTTAGCATCACCTAGATTTATTTCCCTTGAAATCCACTCACTAATAAGTTAAAAGCCAGTCTTTTTTTCCATCCTGTCCCCAGGCCTTCATGAGGCAATTACCAGTTTCTTATTAATCCTTCCAGAGGTTTTCTGTGTAAATAAAAGCACATATGAATCTAAACTCCTCTTTTTGTACAAATGATAACAGATTATACAGCCTATTCTGGACTTGCCTTTTCTTCATATGATGTTTTCTGGAGATTTTTTAAATAGTGGCATGAAGAACTTTATTCTTTATAACAGCTGCATGATAGCTACAAGACCCCTTGTAGATGGTCTCCTGTCTTATTTAACCAACTTGCAACAAACGTACTTGACCATGAGTCTTACCTACAACATGGATTTAGACAGAGAGCTGGCAGGTGACAGCTCCATTCTCCTGCAGGTGAGAAGTGTGGGCACTCAGAAGCCAGGAGGGCCAGGCATTCATTTTGGAGATTTCAGGTCTAAGAAGATTAATCA
>PVHT020000521.1:36999382-37039145 GCA_004024745.2 Catagonus wagneri | reverse complement strand
TTTTTTAGAAGCATGTTGTTTACAGCTCTATTTTGAACACAAATTTTTTTCAAAAAGCTTCTCAAAACATTTTTATTATTTCCTGAAGATAATTTCTTATTCTTTTTTTAATTAAAAAAAAGTAAGACAACTTAACATGAGATTTACCCTCTTAAGAAAATTTTACATTCATATTACAGTATGTTAACTATGGGCACGGTGTTGTACCACAGATCTCTAGAATTTATTCCTTTGAAAAACTGTTACTTTACACCCATTGGAGAGTAATTTCTGAGAAGTCAGCAAGTATTTTATGTCTTACATACATGTTTTAAAAATTGCTTCACAAAGAGGTTATATAAAGAGTCAATGCTTCTGATTGTAAGTACTGGTTTTATCACATCTTCACTCTTCCTAAGTATCAGCCTCGTGTGAGTGTGCCTCTGTATGAATTAAGTACAGACACAGTCAATCAGAAAGAAGCCTGAATAGGCAGCATTTGGTAAAGAGGCCTGCATATCTAGGTTTGTCACTCTGAGCTTTGGAATCCTGACTGCCACCCAGATACCCACAATAACAACATCAGAAAGGATTCTTAACTCATAAGAACTAAAGAACGGTCTAGAGGGAAGGAATTACAGTTTAGTAACAACTCAAGCCTAAAAACAGTCACAACTTATAATTTTTTTCTTTTCTTTTTAGGGCCACACCTGTGGCATACAGAAATTCCTGGGCTAGGGGTCGAATCTGAGCTGCAGCTGCAGGCCTATGCCATTCACAGCAACACGGGATCCAGGCTGCATCTGCGACCGACACCACAGCTCACGGCAACACTAGGTCCTTAACACACTGAGTGAGGCCAGGGATCGACGAAAGCACATCCTCAAGAACACAATGTCAGGTTCTTAACCCAATGAGCCACATGGGAATTTCTTATACATATTTTATATCAGGCTTATGCAAATTCCACTATTTCTTCATAGTGGATCTACTACGATGTCCTTGAATCTTCTTTTGAAGAAGTACCCTGATTGGTACCAAGGTCTGGAAGAGGCAGGAGATGGTAATGTGGCATCTCCTTTCTCACCCTGGAAATAACTCCCTTAGTCCTGGTTAGAACCACCCATGAGGATCATGAGTCCTGGCAGCCCAGCCCACGGGCGAATGAGGGGCAAGTCTACCCTCACCTTCCCCAAGGACTTCTCTTGGACTTGGGGAGGCTTATGGTTAAACAATGCAGGAAAGGAAGAAGAAAGGGCCTGGAGACCCCTCCTCAAGCTTCCCCTGAACCAAGGCCTCTTTCGTCTTCATTCCTTCATTTGCTCACAGATACTTACTGGGCAAAGACAATGTATAAGAGGTGCTGGGCTCTGCAACGTGCCCTCTGAACACACGAAGGGCTGCCGTAGCATGGGGTTAGATGTCTGACCATCCTGCGCTTACCTAACTGCACTTTGACCAGGACCATGAGAGCAAAAACAGCGCCTGCCCAGTCTTGGAGACAGGGGACCTGTCATGGGACTCTTCCAGATTTAAGGATATTTAATCTCTTTCTGAAGATGAGAAGACAAAAGAAGATTATTTCCATGTCTTTATCACTTTCTAATGTACCATTTATTTTATTACACACCCCGAGGGGGATTTTGTTAATTACTGTATCTTTTGTATCTAGAATAGTTCCTGGGACATGGTGGATGCCTCCAGATATTTGTTGAATGAATGAATGGATGGAACAAAGACATCACTTAAGGAGATTTAAGGAGAATGGTGACATATTAGATGTGGTTTTTGCAGGGAGGACTCTGGTTTTCTCCCTCTCCTTAGTCCTCTCAACTTTATGCTTCCTTTAAAGACTTCTTCTCACACGCAACTTCCTCCCACTTTGCTCTCACACTTAATTACTAAATTAACTCTTACACTAAAAAAACAAAAAACAAAGAGCTGCCTTGAGTACATTTTTGTTCTCGCCACTTAGAAGGAGAGAGTGATATCTTCAGCTCTCTGGCTAACAGAACTCCACCGAGGACCCAGGTGCCCCATCTCTTGATGCAGCTGAGAAAACATGGGGACACAGGCGTGCCCACCTTTCTCCCAGTATGTCTTTCTCCCAGTGTGTGGTGTTGTCTCAGCACCACTCTCCTTCCTGGACTGCTTTCTCCCTCTTGTAGACCTCTCTCCAGCTTCCTCATTTTTCTCTGCCTCACATAAGTATCAGCGTTGTCCCCCTGCTCCCTCAGAAAACTGTCTCTCGGTAACCAATTACAAGACTTTTGAGATTTCAGTTTCTACCTACAAGTGAATGATTTTGACTCTTTTACATCTTGTCTCCTCCTCTCTCCTGGAACACATGCAAATTGACCCATGTCTCTGCTGGACACTGAAGCCTTGGGCTTCAGATCCATTGTCTCCCAAGCTGATCTGACCCTCCCCTTGGTCCTCCTGCTCTCCATTCCCACCCCATCCTGGGAGTTGCCTTGTTCACCCCATGCTCTTCCTCCTTCTCCGTCACCAAACCTGTAAACTCAGTCTCTTTAGAACCCTCTTGATCCTGCGTCACAGCCATTATCTGCACCTTAGCCGCTGACAGATGTCCTCAGACTTTGCTGCTGCAACCATCTCTTACCTTCCTGCCTCTAGCCTCCCATGTTTCCATCCCATCCCAAGATTTTTTGTTAGAATGAACATTCTAACGTTGAAATACAGTTGTGTTCACTCCCCTGGAGCACCTGGTTATCCTCTCCTGTTCAGCAATCAAAGGTCTTTAGCATAATGTTGGTTTTCTTTGACAACATCCCATCATTTTCCTGCACCCTCCTCATCTGCTACTTGTAATCAGTCCCTCTCCTTTGATTTTACAAAAGGAGCTGCTCCCCACTTTCTTAGCAAATCGTTCTTTTGTGTCTCTATGACATCCTACAAACTGCACCCTTTGAATATTTTGGCTTCTCTCTTTCACTTAAACTCCTAATTATCTTCTAAAATCCTGCTCAAGTTTCTCCAGGAATCCTTTCTTAATTCTCTTATATTTATCTTCCCCACATATTTTTCCATGTCCACATTATAGAATATGTAGCATGTTGCTGTTTTTACTTCTTGAGATGGTTTTCTCCCCACATATTCATGTTTCCAATTCATTATGTTTCTCAGTGCCTAGAACAAAGGAAGTACTTTAAAAATTTTTTTTTGTGTGTGTGCTTTTTAGGGCCACACTCGTGGCACGTGGAGGTTCCCAGGCTAGGGGTCAAATCTGAGCTACAGCTGCCGGTCTTCGTCACAGCTACAGCAATGCCAGATCCCAGCAGTGTCTGAGACCTACATACACCACAGCTCACAGCAACGCCGGATCGTTAACCCACTGAGCAAGGCCAGGGATTGAACCCGCGACCTCATGGTTCCTAGTCAGATTCGTTAAACACTGAACCATGGTAGGAACTCCAAAAAATATTTTTAAAATAAAAGAACAAATGACTTGAATGCTTTCCCATGAAAATTTATTAACATCTACATCTATAAGTAAAAAGTGTGTGTGATTCGGAAACCACTGTATGTCACAAGCTCAAGTCACAAGCTAAGGTCATGTCAAATGATGTTTAGCCAGTTTTCGTCTTTTCTTTTTCTACATAAAATGTTTAAAATATCTGGCACAAATGACGAAGCCTCAGCTCCTCTCTTTTTTTCAGCTCCTTCTCCAAGACATCTGTGTTTGGCTTGTCGGCCCTGGAGAGCAAGCAGTGGTCAAAGCTTTGGCTTCTAGGTCAACAGCCTCAGTTCTGAGGTAAACAGCAGGGATCTTTGTTTTTAGAGCAGTAGCCAATTTGCATTTCCATATAATTACAAAAGTTTTGACATCTGCCTTCACTTCTCTTGCAGTTGATAACTTTGAAATCTGGTTCAGGTTCTGTATGAAGAAATATCAATATTAGTCTCTAAAGATCATCTCAAGAATCAGACACTGGTTATCTTAGCTCAAAGGGATATAGTGGAGGATGGAAACGGATAGGAAACAGATTTCTTTGTATATGATCTATCATATTTCCATGTGGCCATTTTGACAGTATGAAACTCAGATCCCTAACGGTGGCTTAAAAGTCCCTAAAAAATTGAACTGTTAATTGAGAGGCAACTGAGAAGAGAAATGGTGAGCAATATGTTACAATACAAATGTTGTACTTTAAATAATTTAGAATGTTGTGTCAGGGGACAATAAAGACTCTCTGAGGCAAACTAAAGGGACATTGCCCATTAACCATGTACTAAAGTGCAATGGTCCCTGAGGAAAATGAGTCGAGGAGCTAGGCCAGGCAAACGGGGGTGGCAGAGTGTACAGTTCTAAAGAGCTGAGATTTATTTTCTTCCCCTCACTGTGAGGGAGAGCCAAGGGAAGACAATCTGATTCCTTAAACATGTGTCAAGTTACTTTAGTAATGTCAAATTGATATCTCACTCTACAGGTTAAGTATTAAAATGATTTAACATTAATTTTTATCTTAAATAATACGTTATGATGACAACTGATGGAAAAGAGCAAGAGGCAAAGGTTAAACAAGAGAAGAAAATGATGAACACAATGAAAGCAGAGGCACAATATCAAAGAATTGACAGTAAGTCTCTGGTTAGGGAACAATGGATGGATACATGTCAAAGCTACTCTGATTGTCAGAGGCTCTGCCACCAGTTGGGGATCTGACCTTCGTACAAATTAAATGCGAAAAGATGTGATCTTCCTCCTCTCCTAATTCTTTCATCAGTATGCATTATAATTATTTGGCCAGATGAATGAGTCTATTGGTTCACCAATTAAAATTATTTTCTTATCACCTCATTTTCAGATCAACAGTCTTTTTTTAATCTATAAAAGCCTGTACAGAATGCATGTATACAATTTGGTAAGTTTAGACATATGCATACCCCCACGATACCATCACCACAGTCAGGGTCATAAACATATTTTATCACCTCCAAAAGTTTCTTTGTATCTCTTTTTGTTTTGTTTTTTCTTGTGGTACAAACTTAAGATCTCTCTCTTAACAACTTTTTCAATGCACAGTCTGCATCATTCACTAGAGGCACCACGATATGTACATAACTCCGGAATTTAACCATTGAGCACAACTGAAACTTTATCCTATTGAACGACAACTCCACTTATTTTTCTACCCCCATCCTCCGGAAACACTATTCTATTGTCCACATCTCTACCTTTGATTATTTTAAGTACACCATATGGTTCATAGGTTCAAATTCAAAAGCATAAAATCAACTCCAGGTTAAGATTTACCTCCTCAGACCTATTATCCATTTAGTTTAGCCCCAACACAATACAGGGATTACTTCCAGTCTAGCATCGATGGCAGATGACTCGAGAAGCATCTCAACACTGTGAGAACTTTCACATTTTTTAGGGCATCTTGTGCCAAAGCCATAGAGCACTGATGATTAGGAATCCCTTTCTTGTGGGGACTCAGAACTCCTTCTCTATAATGTTCACTGTCTGGCTTGTTTAGTCTTCTGATCTACTCCAAAAAAATCCTGTTTTAAGGGAGTTATGGTGTCCTTCCAAGTTTTCTAGTCTCATGATGACATAGGTCACTTTTTACCAAGTTATTTTTTTTTCTAATCTCATGTATTTACTACTTTATTGCTATATCATTCACATAGCATGAAATTCAGCCACTTAAAGTGTACAACTCAGTGGATTTTAGCATTTTCTCAGATATGTGCAACATCACCACAGTCAATTTTAGAACATTTTTATCAATGCAAAAAAACAAACCCTATCCCCTTTAGCCATCGTCCACCATTTCCTGCCCCCCAACCCTAAGCAACCACTAACCTACTTTCTATTTCTATATATTTCCTTGTTTGGGAAATTTAATATGAATAGGATGAAGTCTTTTTTAAAACAGGCCTTTGTACTTTCTGGTTGTTCTCTGCCATGGGAAAGCCTCTTCCAGTGGGAAACAGAAATGGACATACACATTTCACCAATCTGACAAGATCATTCTTACTGATGCTACACATAGTCCAAACCAGCATTCACCCTCCAGCCCCAATTCAATCTGTATCCCTAGTCACCAAAGTTAATTCTCAAAAAATAATAAAACTAGTATCCTGAATTGAAACAAGAGAGGATAATATTATAGTCTCTAGAGGAAGACAGTTCTGAATTCACACAACTTTCTGCTATTTAGGATGTGGGATTCTGAGAAATTTACTCTTCAAGGAGCTTAGATTTCCTTGACCATTAAATGAAGATGATTAAAACCTATCCTCTAGTTCGTATGAGTTCTAGCAAATTGTCCACCACACAGTAGGTGCTTATTACACACAAATCATTATTATATAGTCATTTATTTGGGTAGGAAATGCTTTAGTCCTAGAAGTCCCTGGCCTAGAATCTTTGAACAAGTCAGTGAGACAAATAAGATGAAAGATGGCACAGTCTTTGCAGACTGTTTGGCTGCCCAGCTGTTAACAGCCTATCATCCCACCTGTGGAAGGCCTATGGGGCTTGTTCTTCTGTTTACCCATTTGCAAAATGGGTATAATAATAGTACTTCTCTCCTAAGACTACTGTGAAGATGAAATGAAGCAAGGGAAAGCAGTTGGAACAGAACCACAAAGTGAGCAGTGTATAAATATTATTATTATTTCTTATGATAATGTCTTAGTCCTGTGGATTTCCACAAGTAACTTATAAGACAAAATGATCTAATGTTATGAATTTCACGTACAATAGACAAGTTCATAACAACATTTTGTCCACTGAGCATTTTTGTCATGAAGCAAAATCAATTTAGCTTATCATTGACTCAAGAAATATCATTATCGAGAACGTGTATCAAGTCCTCTTCTGGGTGTTGGGCTTTGCATAGTGAATGTGGCAGTTCGTCCCTTATTCTCTACTCGGGTTTACATTTCCCACAAGTTTTCATGTGATTTTGGAGACACAGAGCCTACAGAGGACATAGAACACATGTGGCCCAGAATCTCCAACAGGTGGATCACAATCAATGGACCATCTTGAGAGCATCAAAGGTCAATCTCCAATCTCCCAGGCATTGTGTCACGCCTTTTTTGTGGCTCACACGCCTCCTCCCTTCCCTGTTCTTTGTGATCCTGCCAACAGCATCCTCCTCTCACACCAGCCTTCTCCCTCCTTCTGCTCTAAGAACCATCCCTGTCAACTAACCTCCCACTCCACAGCCACACAGACATACAGACATGCATGTGAACAATTCACTCTTCCTTAGAGAAAAGGTGCATTCTTAGTGCTGGTTGTCCCTGAAGTTACTAAGACACAGCGACAGAGGCCCAAAAAGACCACACAGCTTCCCTGAAATTCATTACTCAGGGCTGCCATGGATAGGGCACAGGGTGTAGTCAGTAATGGGGTCTTTTCTTTACAGATCTACATTTCTTCCCCTAGCTGAACCTGGGGTTTCTGACACTACAGAGGCTTGTAACAGAGAGGTGGATGAAAAGCATGAAGATCAGAGTTTCTTTCTGATTTGTTCTATAATGAGCTGACTTTGTGCTTTTGGAGTCAGCTGGCTGGAGAAGGTGTCTCTACCCCAGCTCATGGCTTACTCCTTCCTAGGTTTTCAGTACCTGGTGACATCTAAGACATGTTGTTACTAATACCTTGTCCTCAACAGGGTCCATCTTCAACAGGACCAAAGGTGACCCTTGTCTGAGGTCTAAATCTGAACCACAGAAAACACACATATTCTCCCCACCAAATAGCTAGAATGCAGGCCCATTCCAAGGCAGCATCAACCTCTCCTTTGCACCTGGCTCTAGGGAAGCTCAACTGAGCACCTGGCACCTGTTATATTTTGAGGTTGAAGAGATATCAGCCCTCTATAGCCTCACACAGCAGAGGACACATATTAAGTTCTCCAAGTGATTCTGTTGAAGCCTACCTCCAGTGTGCTGAGGTGGGAAAAGAGCCCCAAGTCCTTCCCCTAAGGAAAAGGGTGGGCCTCTCAAGCCATCTTCAGTCCTTTCCCAAAGCTGTTTCTGAAACTCAGCTTAGTTTCCTCTTCTCTGCCTAGCACCCTTGATAAGGTAAGGATTTGAGGCTTGTCTCTCTGGTTTTTGGCTACCTCCCTTCTGCAGAGCCATCCACTGTCCACTCACACCATCGGAGTACCTCCTCTGATACCAGCTCCCACAGTTCACAAGACCTTCAGGAGTCCCACCCTGGGGGGCTGTCAGATCCCATGACCTTTCCGAAAGGTAGAGAAGCCTTTGCCATCCACACAGTGTCTTCTAGACACAGTGAGCCCCTACTCTCTGCCACCGCTCGGCCCCACCCGACCCACCCAGTCAGCTTCCCATGTATTCTTACACTAAAAGCTTCTGGGGCAATGACCCTGTCCCATGCTTTGTTACTCACCCTGGAAAGGGGGAGTGCGTGGCAAGAGGTAGCGTTTTACTTGGTGGCGTAACAGGCGAGACTTGCTTGTTTCTTGTCCAGGGTAATCTCCCTTTGGTTCTCCGGGACCCTTGGTGCCTTGGTAGTTAGCATACGTGGCTCTGGAGAATCCTGTTTAAGAGTAAACACACAGCACAGAACGTTCAGAGCCCTCCAATCACAGACCCATGAGATGAGGTGCTTACATTCCAAGGGACAAGTGGCAATGGAAGCGGGGAGGGGAGGATTGTTGCTCAATGGGTATAAAGTTCCAGTCATTCAGGAGGGGTACATCCCAGACCTGCTGTCCTGCTGAGGGAGGCCTCTAGGTAAGAGTAGGGCATTGTGTGCTTCTAAGTTTGCTGGGAGAGTAGATTTCATGTTATGTGTTCTTATCCCAGGAAAACAAGAGCACACACAAAGGGACACAGAAACTTTAGGAGGTACCAGTGTCCATCCTCTTGGCTCTGCTGATGGTACCACAGGTGCCTGCATACGTCCAACCTCATCAAGTTATGTGTATTAAGTAGGTGCAGTGCCTTGTGTAATAACTATACCTCAATAAAGCTGTAAAAAAAGAGGGTGGAGGATGGATGAAGCAAGTTGGAAGAAGGGCAAATGTTATGTGTGTGAGAGACAGAGACAGAGACAGAGAGACAGGGACAAAGACAGATGAGGGATGTCTAAAACGCGTGAGTGGTGAAGCCGGAGCGCCCCATGGAAGCCAAGCTCAGCATCCCCCAGGCTGTCACCAAGGTAGCTGTTGAGACCCCTAAAATTTAAGGTCCTTCCTGACACACACTGTCCTTGGCTGTCGGGGAGGGGGATGGTAAAAGGATGAGAAAGTGGAGTTAGGATTGGAACCCTCTCTCCTGGGAAGCTATGCCATCATCACAAAGTGTCATTCACAAACCCGGGCAGAGACTCCTGCCTAAATCCCGCCAGGAATGGGGGTTCCCAGGGCTTAGCTTCTCACTGCCCAGCCTGCATTCCCATCCCAGAAACAACCATGGCACAGAGATGCTGGCCCTCAGGCCCGGGTCCTAGTTCCGCTTCACCTGGAAACAGCAGGACCACAAGGAGAAGGGTGAACGGAGGGAGGAGTCGCTCCATGTCACCGAGGGGACCGCAGCTGGGACGTCCAGAGTGGGCCCGGGTGGACAGTAGGAAGGGCTCCTTTATAGCTGGGCTGGGGGAAGAGCTGCATTCCAGAATCACTTCCTGCTCACCAAGGACACCGGGAGAGGCGTTATCTTCCCACTCCTAGCGGAACAAACATTGGGCCACTTCTCTCAGGAAGTAAATCATATGACTGAATGCCTGGGCTGGGTTTGGTGACCAGAAAGTTCAGGGGAAGAGAGAAGTAGCATGAACAGGAAAGAGAGAGGCCAGATAAATGCCATTAACATAAAAACATCAATTCCAAGGACTTCTGGTTAAAGCACCACTGTTTGTTAAAATAGTGATATAAATTAAGTTGAGACAGTGCTTCTATCCTGTTTTCTGGATGTAACATATTTATTAGTATTAAAAATCATGCAGAAAAACACAGAACATTTCAGGTATGATCTGACTCTCAAGGTTGTAATTTCCTGAGGTTATATAGGTGGTTCCAAAGCCACTCTAAATTGTCACCCCGTTCTTTCTCCCCGAGTCCTTCATCTCTTCCCCTGCCCTTTGATTGTAATTTATCTGGCTTATCTTCCATTTTCTCCTCACTTTCTCTCCACCTCATTTCCCCAGACACCTGACCCAAATTGATGCCACTGGGTCCAACTCAACACTGTTTAAAAAATAAGTTCTGGAGAGTTCCCTAGAGGCCTACTGGCTAAGGATCTGGTATTGTCACTACTGTGGTGATGGTTCACTCCCTGGCCTGGGAACTTCCACACACCATGGACGCAGCCAAGAAAAACTAAAAACAAAAATAAATTTTGTAATTGAGCCTCTTCTCTCCTTCATCATCTTCTTAGAGGGTCCAGGGCTTCATTTTGTTGCTTTACCACATTGTTGCACAACACAGGCAGCTTGTTCTGGAGTCATTCAGATGTTATAGCCATCTAACGTCCTGTATAAGGTCAGTGACTCTGGGAAGGGTAGTGTTTCTCCTGTGCATCCTTTGCGTGCACATTCCGGCCCACAGAAAAAATGTCTTAGATTATTTGTGTAGATGAAACTACCTGTAATCTACCTGGAGAAAGGTGGAAGGGGATGGAGAAGTGGCAGCAGGTACAACAGAGACTTGGCACCCAGGGAAGCCACATGGAGGCAGAGGAGGTTTGGAGCTACTTGGATGCTCACGGCAGGTGTCCCAGCATCGCAACCCAACAACGGCCACCCCAGATCTTGGGAGCATGGAGGTTCTAGACAGAGGTAGTGTTAAAATTATTCAATCCTTTTATTTTTAGGCACTAGGAGAACTTCCAATTCAGGAGGACACAGGGACTCGGGCAGGGATGGGAGACAACTGGCCCATGATAAGGATCTTTAATCACTGAGGCCACCAGATACTGATAACGGGATGTCTGAAGAAAGTAAATGGTCCAGAAGGAAGTGAAAAGCTGTGTTACCTCAACTCTGAATGAAGAGCTCTCTCTTCCCTCACTTGCACACACTCTTCTCTTTTATGTTCTATCAAGAAGCTATTTCTTACAGCTGTACTTACATTTACTCAAGCATAGAACTGGGATCTTTTAGAAGAATGATGCAAATTTTGCAGTGTACAGGCAACTTCTTTATACAGATGTTTATTTTTCCTATAAAAAGAAGAAAAGGAAAGCCCATTCTAATATTCAGACATTAACAGCAATGAATCAGGGATCAAAATATTACAGTATTTTGAATACCACTGCTCAGCTAAAGGAATGCTCTAATTCATTCAAATCATTTGATCTAATTAGATGAAGAAATTGAACCCCAAATAGTTACATATCACTTCCTCCATCTAGGTCTTAAGATAAAATAATCCCTCCCCACTGTTTCAGAAAAGAGCAATCTTGAGAAGAAGGAACCAGTGAAAAGCTAGTTCTGCTTTTTGATAGACAAACGTTGACAAAGTGGTTATAAAGGCAGCTGGTGTTACAGGGGTCCTAACAGAACAAAGTTCTGAATCGTCTCCAGCATTCTGTGTTCTGGAAAAACCATGACACAATTTACCTAGTAAAAGCCACATCCGCCCTGAGGGGGAGGAGAGCAGAATCCATGACAGGACCTTCAGACCACCAGCTGTAGCTCTGGTTTTTTTGTCCAGGCAACTAATAACTAGGATTTTTTTTTTAACTGTTTACTATGTGAGATTTGAACGCATCTGAAGTAAGCAAGTGGGCAAAGTGGCACAGACTCCTGGCTCTGCCTGAGAGGACCACCCTGCATATCCCCACACACCCGACAGTCTTGACTTCCAGAATTTGACGGCTGCCCCTTGGGAGGCCAGAAAGAGGAAGAGTGTGCCAATGCCATACCCCCCACCCCTGCACCACCTGTCTCCTCTTTCCAATAAGAAGCTGGACAGCAGGAGTTCCCGTCATGGCGCAGTGGTTAACGAATCCGACTAGGAACCATGAGGTTGCAGGTTCGATCCCTGGCCTTACTCAGTGGGTTAACGATCCCGCGTTGCCATGAGCTGTGGTGTAGGTCGCAGATGCAGCTCAGATCCTGCGTTGCTGTGGCTGCGGCGTAGGCCAGTGGCTACAGCTCTGATTAGACCCCTAGCCTGGGAACCTCCACATGCCACGGGTACAGCCCTAAAAACTAACAAAAAGGCAAAAAAAAAAAGAAGTAGGACAGCAGAGCTGTTCACCCAGGTGTTTGTTTCGTCACTCTTCCAATCTTCTCTCCTCTCCCCTTCTCTCTGTCTCTCTCAACTTTAAAAAATACTAAATGTATAAATTATAAAGAAAAAAATGCCTAAACTCAATTCTTCTTTCTGTTGGTTTCCATTAGGCTGATTCAAACAGTGACTGGCCTTCCGTTTTCAACTTCACCCTTCAGATCTGTATCCATCCTTGAGAGAAAGAAGGAAAAATGAGCAATGTTACTGAGTTTCTGAGTGAGTATGCAGTGCATCAGTTATTTCCTGCTAATTCTGAAAGCAGTAAAACAATTTACCTTTGTTCTTTTAGCATTAAGCCATGAAATTAAAATAGTGTGACTCTGTAGTGCCAAAAGTAGCACTTTTAACAGTACTTGAATCATACTAGGGGAGGGGCTATTTTAGAAGCCAGCTCTTTAGAAAGTAAACGGACGGGACACCAGGAGAACATGCAAAACCCGGGGTTCCTTGGAGCAAACCAGGATGTAAGGCTGCTCTAAATTTATTTTTGGTAATGAGGTAGTTTTTACTTCTGCTTGTTATCATTGCCCCACCATTACCTCTGGTGGGGCTGATTAAAGTTTGGAGAAATCCCTTGCTTTTCTCTATTATCGTATTAGTAAGTACAGCAGTCCTGTGATTGTAAGCATTATCTGAATGGTCATCTTGCAGATGGGAAAATCAAGGATTAAGCTTGTTGGGTTTTCTGCTAAGTGATGGAGCTAAGATTCCAGTACAACATGCTATGCTACCTCTGATTTGGACCAGGGATGTGGGGTTTATAGCCAGTCCTACCTGATATCCTGACTGACTTGGGAAAGCCTCTGTCTCTTGGAGCCTTCATTTCCACATCTAAAAGGGCGGGATGATGTCACTTCTCAGGTCTCATTCAAAAGCTTACTGTGAGGATCAAAAGGAATTATATACATGAAAGTACTTTGAAAAATGCCAAGTATGAGAATAATGAAAAGGGACACCAATGCAGTACGAGGAACAACTTGGATTCAATGTTACATTGTCCTGTAGCACATTCTGGAGCCTCCCTTTGGAGGGTTGCACCCTGGGGACTGTTTAACAGGTTCCTCTGTCCCCTGTAACTGCTGTGATAAGATCCAGAGGCTTGCTCAGATTCCCATTTCGTTTTCAATAGAATATTTTGCAGGTAGAATAGCAAGTACACAACACCATGTACATGAGAAACTTGGGAAGCTTGGGGTCCCCATTATAAGAAACCTACTCTGACTAAAGCAACAACAAGAGACATTTGAACTCTGATTGACTATTACATTGTCTTAAGGGATTAGTGCCAAATTTTTCACCGTATGGTAATAGCACTGTGGTTACACTTTTTAAAAATTAGGGAGTTCCTGCTATGGTGCAGTGGGTTAATAATCTGAATAGTATCCATGAGGATTTGGGTTTGATCCCTGGCCTTGCTCAGTGGGTTAAGGTTCTGGCATTGCCTTGAGCTGTGGTGTAGGGTCACAGACATAACTCGGATCTGGTGGTGCCATGAGCTGTGGTATAGGCTGGCAGCTGTAGCTCTGATTCAACCCCTAGACTGGGAACTTCCATATGCCACAGGTGTAGTCCTAAAAAGACAAAAAGAAAAGAAAAAGAATATGACTGTAGTGGCACATTTGCTATGGCGGTGCAGGTTTGATCCCCGGCCCAGCACAGTGTGGTAAAGGATCCAGCACTGCTGCAGCTGTGGCATAGGTTGTAGCTGCAGCTCAGATTGAGTCCCTGACCTGGGAACTTCCATATTCTGTGGATGTGGTCATCAAAAAACAAACAAACAAGAAACACAGTTATTTTCTTTGAGTTATATATTTCAAAATATCTTCTGATGATGTGATAGGACATCTTGAGTGTTTCTGGAAATAACCCAGGAGGGAGAGCTTATCAAAGGATGAAACAACATGAAGCACATAGTGAAGTTGGGTGACGACAACAAAAAGGTTCACTGTCTAATTTCTGGCCAAAAGGGCACAATCCAGCCTAACAACTCGTGGATGGCACCTCTACTAGGAGGCACACAGTGTCAGGTCGTTTTTGTTTATTTTAGGGGCTACTGACTTTCATTGGCAAGATTCTTCTTCCCCTGGGTGTTCAAAAGCCTGATATTCTATCACTCCTCCTTCATTTATTAGCTGGACTACTCCTTGAAGTACAGTTTGGGCAGGGAAGCCAGGTCAAATAGTTTTATTACTTCCCTTACCAGTTTTCAGAAAAGGAGTCTGGATGCGTCCACCCAGTGCCACCCAGTGGTATCTTGGCTCTCTGCTGCCATCTGCTGGATGCAATCCTTCATAGACAGACATCCACGTGGGGCAGCCCTTCTCACACCATCTCCTTTGTATTTGTCCTGGGAAGCCTATGCTTTAAACTACTGTGTAAGCCAAACAAATTGCACTTAATATTTATTTATTCCATTTTAATTAATATAAGACATATAATTGTTAAGCAGAACTTCTCACCAGAAAAGAAAAACAGTGTTATCAAGATCAAGTGATATAGTTCAGGCAAAAAATAAAACGATGTTCACTTGGGCTTATGGCTGACCAGGTAGGTTTTCTGGCTCATCTTTTCAAGTGTTGAGACTCTTATTTACCCACAGTGTTGTCCCCCCTCATCAGGCCAGGCCCTGTGCCTGCTGCATGCTCCTACATTGTCTCCGCATTGAGTGGAAGCTCTGGGCAAGTCCTCGCTTCACTGGATGGGTGGTTCCACTGCAGACTTTCTAAATGAAAGGTCTTGAGAAGGGAAGGCTCAGAGGTCCAGCTATTGGAGATTCTAGGGACCAGGCTCCTCTGGGTTTCTGTCTCTTACAGGGTTCAATGAGTTGTCTCTCCACTTTTTCAAACAGCATGGATAGGTGTTGGGGCATCTTCCAATCCTGACTTCTTGACTTTTACAATACCTCCGGCAGCGAGAAGTCCCATAGCCACATATCCTGTCTGCATCAAGGTCATTTCTCACTAAATAACAGGATAAGTCAGTGTGATTAGCTGTACTTGAGGACCAAGAGGAAAGAGTTTGGCAGCATTTTTTTTTCCGGGGGGGGTGGGCAGAGGGAATGAGTGAAATTGAGTGGAGAATGGCGAGGAGGAGTGGCGGGACTGACACAGGATGGTGCTTTTCCCGACAAGCCCACCCCCTCCACTTTCCTAGCTGATTCTCTTCTGGTGTGATTTTCTTTTAATGTTAAATGGTGCATGTCACACCTCTTTTTAAAATCTCTGCAAAAGTTTGCTATTATTTTTTATTTAATCCAACCAAGCCCCTTACCATGGTCTACAAAGCTCTCATGACCTGATCCTGGGCCCTCCCTCAGACTCCTGCTGTTCCACAGTGGCCCTAACTCTCCCACCAAAGCCACACGGGCCTCCCTGCAGCTCCTCAACACCAGCTCTCGGCTACTTCGGTTTCCTCGCTCTCACTGTTCCCTTTCCCATGAATGAGCTCTTTGGACTTTCAGCTCTCGCTCTAAATGGCAATGTCAGGGAAATTTCCCCGTCCCCTTCACGTAGTGAAACGCCCCACAACTACTGTCTTCCCTTTGCAATTTTTTTATTCTTTTATAAAACATACCCCAAACTGTAGTTCCTTTTTTAAAAAAGTAATTTCGTCTTCTCAGCTGAATTCTAAGTTCCCTGAGTGGGAGGACCGCTTGTGTTCCGTGCTCACCGTTACGTACCCAGTACAGGTGCACAACGTGGGCTCTGTAATTACCTGTTGAGCTCATGACTGGATAGGCCAGAGGGGAACAAGGAGAGAGGAAGAGACTGGGGAAAAGGAGGTAGAATCCTGATCCTTTGCCCTTGGTCTTGAGCAGTGAGTAGGAAATGGGGGTTTCCTTGGTCTCCAGGTATGCTCTCTGCAGCTATTTAAAGCAGCTCTCATATGCCAAACTACAAGTATTGCACCGAAGTGCCAGGAGACCCTGGAAGCCCAGGGAAAGGTGGATGGCGGATTGAGAAAGCCTCCCCTAAAGAACTGTGCTTGAGGTGGTTGTATAGTCGGGTGCCTCCTACACTCAGCAGGAACCCAATAAATAAGCTCTAGTACAGACCAAATGATACCGGGTCCTTCCTGTATAACCCATCACTCTCTGTGGACCCACCCTCCCACTCAGTGGGCATTTCAAGGGGCTGCAGGTATGTGAGAGCCAGAGTTACCAAAAGGAGGAGCAGGAGAGACGTGGAGGCAGTCACTGCACTCAGGCTCCCTTCCCCCATCTTCTCCCATAGGGCCCTCCTCCTGGGGCCTTTCTTAGACTTTGAGGCCAGTCGACCCAGCCCTCAGCAGCCAAGTGTGGGTAGTGGCGACCAGCTTAACATGAGCACCCTCTGGTCCGGCGGGGGGAGGGAACACAGGTTTCTATCTCAATAAGTTCTTTGTCTCGTGATCAGAGATCAAGAGTAAGCGGCTCTTTATGATAAAGAAATTACTATCATACTTTGACAGACCTGGAATACACTGATGGCAGAATTTCAGAGAAGTGTCTGTGGGAAACGGCCCAGAAGAGAGTTAAGCTAAACCTGAAGCCTCTGAAGAAATAACCCACATGAATTACTTTAGGAACACACTCCAGAAGGGGACAAGGGGCAGGCTGGGCATCCTACAGAGCCTTGGAAATCCACCGAGCAGCTAGAAGACAGTTAGGGAGGTTCTGAGTCAAACAACTGGTTTAACCCCAGCACAGCTGGGCCTGAGTGGCTCTGAGGAAGTTCTTTTCCCTGACTGTGCAGTAGGGCATCTGGCTCGGCTTCGAGGAGGAGGGAATTAGACAAATGCTCTCATGTCCGTTCCACGTCTAACAGTGTAAAACTGTGCTTCTGGGTACAGAGATTAACATGGGAGTCATAAGATTGCTGACACCTCAGTCTAACTTTGAAATTTCCTCAGAGTCCAAAGACACCTGCTATTTGTGTTATTAGTACTTTTCTTTTATACCTACTGAAATCACTGCATTCCTCTTAATCCTAATCCTCTGACTTGATATGAAAAGGTGTTGTAAAACTTAGGAGATGAGTAGGGTCCCTTTCTGGGCAGATCAAAGCTTTCCAGGAAGCAGATGAGGAGAAGGCATCTCTTTCCACAGAACCAACAATGACTAACTGCAACTGCCTTGGGGGAGCGAACCACCCCCCAGTGACATCTGAGAGTGCTGTTTTTGAGCTGCAAAGCCTCATTACCAGAAAGTGTATTTGTGGATTGCCTTTCATTGCATTTTACTTATGCCTTTTGCTGCATTTTACTCATGGTCCCAATCATGGCAGAGATTACAGGCTGTGATTAAAGAAGGCTGTGGAACCCTGCAGGATGTTTATTCTTTGTCAAAGATTTTTTTTTTTCTTCCTGGCCATGCACTTGGCATGAGGAAGTTCCCAGGCCAGGGATCAAACCCATGCCACAGCAGTGACCTGAGCCACAGCAGTACTAGTCAAGTTTTTTCTTCACCTTCCTTCCTCTGCAACTGCATGTATTTCCAGCTGAGAGTCTCTTTTTACCTGGAGGACCTTGGTAGAGCAGAAGAAAGGTGGTTAAGAGCAGGACAAGGATCTTCATGGTGCAGGGGTGGCTGGAGAGAGGCAGCAGCAAGTCTGCAGCAATTACCACGAGGCAGAAGAGAAGCTTTTGTGTGAGCGCTGTGGCTGATCTCCCAAGCTTCCCAAAGTAGCACTTACTGGTGAGTACTCACGAGAGGCAGCATGGGCGGGGGAACCCCTAGACACACAGCCCTAGAGGCATAGAGACAGTGCTGGGGTAAGGGTGGGGCAGCTGGATTATTGTATAGAAAGGACCTTTTAGGAGTTGTTTGTAACCTAGTACAAGTCACTTCATTGGTTTTGTCCAGAGAATTCTTTATAACAAGAGCTTACTCTCCAGGAAGAACAGCTTTACTAGAGCCATATCCCATCTGGAGAAGGGCATTTCCCCTGCTCTAACCCATCTAGCCTTCCTGTCTCACCCGAGTGGGAGAAGCTAAGAAATACCTGTGAAGGTCACACTGCAGAGACACAGGGCAGGAAAGGACTGAGGTTTAATTGTAAAATTTTAAAATGCTTCCTTTCCCCACACTTTAGCACCACATCCACAGAGCTCCAGTACAGTAACAGCTGAAAGGGCTGCAAATACAAACTTTATTTAAAAATGAGTTGTTTTCAGGGAACCCAAAGACAACAAGGGTGAAAAAATCAAGGGCATTAGAGGAAACTGAAGCTCCTGATACCTACAGCAACAGTAAACGGTAAACACAGCCCAACTCCCAGTCAGAGTAACATAAAACCTCACACTAGAGACCTACTCACCTCAGTTCCTATTACCCCATACATTTCAATTTAAAAACTACAAAATATGCTACAGGCAAGAAAAAAAAAACCACATTCTGAAGAGCTAGACTCAGATATGGCAGAAATTTTCAAACTGTATGACTATGAATTTAAAATAACTATTATTAGTCTGCTAAAGAAGATTTGACAACATGCAAGAATAGATGAGAGATGCAAGCAGAGAGAGGGAAATTCTAAGAAAGAATTAAAGGTCTGAAGGAAAGAGTTCATGGGAGTTATTGTTTAATGGGTACAGAGTTTCAGTTTTGCAAGATGAAAAAATTTCTGAAGGTAGACGGTGGTGATCATTGCACAATATGAATGTAATTGATCCTATGAACTGTATGCTCAGAAATGATTAAGATTCTAAATTTTATGTTATGCTATTTTATAACAATAAAAATGTTGCAGAGGAGTTCCCCTTGTGGTACAGCGGAAAGGAATCTGACTAGGAACCATGAGGTTGTGGGTTCGATCCCTGGCCTGGCTCAGTGGGTTAAGGATGCAGCGTTGCCCTGAGCTGTGGTATAGGTTGCAGATGAGGCTTGGATCCTGTGTTGCTGTGGCTGTGTTGTAGGCTGGCAGCTGCAGCTGCAGCTGCAATTCGACTCCTAGCCCAGGAACTTCCATATGCCACAGGTGTGGCCCTAAAAAAGAAAAAACAAAACAAAGAAAGAAAGAAACAAACTCACTTTAAGTATAAAGACAACATAAATTAAATGGAAAGGGTGGATAAAGATATACCATGCTAACACTTATAAAAGAAAACTGGAGTTGCTTTATTGATTTTAGACAAAGCAGACTTCAGAGCAAGAACAAATATTAGGAATAAAGAGGGGAATTATACAATAATAAAGGGGTAAATTTTCTAATAAGACATAAAAATTTTTAATGTATATGCCCATTAGGAAGGAAAAGAACAGGTAGAAATGTCCTGCTGGATCTCTCCTAGAATTCTCTTGTGCTTGAATTTTAACTCAGACTCTTCCCACCTACCGTACCCTGCCCCCAGCTGTAATGGGGCTCCTCTCCAGCTCCCTGAAGCAGTGGTGTCAGAAGAAGCCTAGTGAACAGTCAAGACATTCTGTACTACCAGAGGTAAGGAGGACTTCCCTCCCTCCCAGTGGAGGCCACCGGGGGAGAAGTAACAAGGCACTCCTACCCCTACCTCCCAGGAGAGGGCCAGCAGGAAGCACCCACCTCCACACTCACTCCCACCCATAGCAGAAGAAGAGTGCATCCACCTACCCTAACCCCACAGGATGTCCACCAAGGAGCCTGACCCTAAACTTCTATCCCTTGTGGCAGCTGGTACTCACTCTTCACCTGCAGGGGTCAGGTGAAACAGGAGGCTCAAATGAGAGCCAGAGTCTTATGACACCATAAGCAAAATGTCCAAGGGTCAACTGCAAATAACTCATCCAGCAAGAACCAGAAATATCTCAAATTAAAGGAAAAAACAGGGTCAATAGATGTCAAAATCCAAATGACGGATATGTGAGAATTATCTGTGAAAGATATTAAACATCAGAAAAACTGTGAAGATAGTACTGAGAGTTCTCATACATCCCACACCCAGCTTCCCCTACTAGTAACATATGCTACGTCTGCATAACAAGGAGTGAACATCCTTACTCATTAAAGTCCATACTTTACTCAGTTTCCTTAGTTGCTACCTAATGTCTTCTTTCTGTCCCAGGATCCCATTGAGGACACCACATTTCATTTAATTGTCATGTCTCCTTCAGCCCCTCTGGATTGTGACAGATTCTCAGAATTTTCCTTACTTTTTAATGAGGGACCTTGAAAGTTTGAGGGAATACTAGTCAGGTTTGAATGTCCCTCGGTTGGGATTTGTCTGACATTTTTCTAATGATTAGACTGGGACCATTAGAAGGTCACTGAACTAAAGTACTATTGTCACGTATGAAGGGTACATACTGTCAACATGACTCACCACTGTTGATGTTAACCCTGGTCACCTGGCTGAGGCAGTGTTTATCACATTTCTCCACTGTGAGGTTCCTCTTTTTTCTGCCTTTCAGTCTTGTACTTACTGGAAGGCAGTCACTATGGGCAGCCCACACTTGCGTTGTGGGGAATTGTGGCCACTTCTTTGAGGGCCAAGCATCTACATGCATTATTTGGGACTACCCTGCATGGGAGAGCTGTCTCTTCTCCCCCATTTATTTATGTATTCAATCTTTTATTTATCTGAGTACAGAATCATGGTCATGGATATTTATGTTTATGCTTTGGGTTATGATCCAGTACTCCTTTATTTATTTTTGTTCAAATTAATCCAGGTTTGGTCATTGGGAGCTCTTTCAGTAGATTTTGGTGTTCCTTTGACATACTCCTGCCATTTTTTGGTCGGTTTGTTTTTCTCTGATCACTCTTGTATGTTCTGGCACCATGAGTTGCTCTGGGTTTATTGTGCATATCCCTTGCTCCAGTCCTAGATTTAGCCATCTCACCAAAGATCCTTGGCTCCTTTTATTGGAAAATTATATTAAAAAGCAATATCTAGCTGCTGGAGTATTATTGCTTCTAGGCCTTCTCAGCTGACAGAGCAAGGACATGGATGTTTGGGGGTTCCTGTTGTGGTGCAGCAGGCTAAGAACCTGACATAGTGTCTGAGAACGTACAGGTTCAATCCCTGGCCTCGCTCAGTGGGTTAAGGATCCGGCGTTGCCCTGAGGTGCAGCGTAGGTTACAGATGCAGCTCTGATCTGATATTGCCATGGCTGTAGCATAGGTCGGCAGCTGCCGCTCCCATTTGACCCCTAGCCTGGAACCTCCGTATGCCATGGATGTGGCCCTAAAAAAAAAAAAAAAAAAAACAGTAAAAACAAACAAAAAACAATCCAATTAGAAAATGAGCATGTGACAGATATTTTACTGAAGGAGATATAGAGATGGCAATTAAATACACAAAAAGATGTTAAATATCATTAACATTTAGAGAGTTGCAAATTAAAAATCACAACGAATTATCAATACACACTTACAGAATGGCAAAAATAAATAAATAGCGACCACTATTTTTAGCCAATTCTGGCTATAATGTGGATGAGCTAGATCACTCTTACATTGTTGGCAGGAATGTAAAATGGGACAGCCATTCTGGAAAACAGTTTGGCATTCTCTTAGAAAAAAAGCTACACTTACAACTACCATAGGATGCAGCAACTGTACCCTAGAACATTTATCTCAAATAATGAAAATTTCAATTTGCTCAAAATCCTATAAACATCAATGTTTATAACAAATTTGTAACAGCACCAAATTGGAAACAATCTAGATATTCGTTGTTGGGAGAATGGTTAAACAACTGTGGTTCACTCATCCCGTGGAATACTACTCAGCAGTGAAAAGGAAAAGACCATTGATATATGCAGCAACTTTGAAGAATCTCCAGAGAATTATGCTGAGTAAAAAGCCAATCCCACAAAGTTAAATATTCTATGATTCTAGTGATATGACATTCCTGAAAGGGCAAAATTATAAAAATGAACAACAAATTAGTAGTACCAGGAGTTAAGAAACAGGTAGAGGTAGAAAGGAAGAAAGCGTGGCCATAAAATGGTAGCATGTGGGGTCTTAATGGTGATGGAAATATTCTGTATCAATGTTAGTATGATACTGTACTACAGTTTTGCTCTGGGGGGAGGGGAACTGGGTTGTAGGTATAGAAGATATTGTCCCTGTGTTATTTTTTACAGCTTGTATATGATGCTACAATTGTCTCAAAACAGAAAATGTCATTAAAAGGGTCATTAATTCCAACAGGATTATGCACACTGACCTTGAGAAATTAAAAGGGAGATACGGCAAGATTTCTGACTTAGCAAGGAACCAAGGCTGTTTCTTAAGCCTAGGGAACATGACAGAGAATCTTTACTTGAACTAGGTAACATGAGATCTTAGAGTCAGGAGGTAATTTGGTGACTGGGAAAATAGTAGAAAGTCAATTTGGGACCAGGATCCTGGTCACTGAAGCTACTGTAATTATAGACATTTACAATCCCTCTGCCCATTGGAAAATTTGATTCCAGGCTTATAGATAGGGAACAAGCCCACAGAAACTGTCTCTAATTACGATTAGAGGCATAGAGGCAAGATAATTCAGACAGATGTGTGACACAGGGTAGTCCTTGATAAATAGATTATTCATCTGTATATCATTAATATAACTATCTACCTAGATATATGTTCATTTCTCTACTACCCATCATCTATCATCTATCTCAACAGGTTGGCTGGGGTTGACTGCCTGAGAGCAAGCTAGAGGTATTTTGATTAGAATCACTTCTAGTCCCCTTTTAAAAAGAAATGTCAGGTGGTTTAGGGACCATTCCTATATATATATATATATACACACACACACACAGAAAAATAAGCCAGGAGTAAGGGACCATCAAGGTTGGCTACTCACGTTCCCCTTCTAAGTGAAGCACTTGACAAAAAGATCAAAGTCAGTCATTTATTTTTATTGAAGTGTCTTCTTATTGGAGGCCAGAGTGGAAAGCAAGACAGAGCTGGGTCATTCGTGTTGCCCTGAGATCTTAAGGGCTATTCTTATTTTTCCAACATGACTGGAGTGTCACACAGCATTTCAGAAACTTCTGGCAGAGACCAACAAGTTCTTCATTTATCTGACAACGGTTCGCGCATCTCCCTTTAAGCCTGTAGCATTTACTTCCAATAGATCCACTCCTGGCTATACAAGGGAAAGAGCCACCTGGATTAATTCTCTCCTCAAATATCTCTGGTTACCAGGTACAGTCATGTCACCTGTCAGTGAAGATTTATTTATAAACTGTATAGTGCCTCATCAAGATGGCAGAGAGGAAATGTTTTCTATCTTATTTGCTGTCGTTTTTTTTTTTTTTTCTTTTTAGGGCTGCACCTGTGGCAAATGGAAGTTCCCAGGCTAGGGTCGAATGAGAACTGCAGCTGTCGGCCTACCCCACAGCCTTAGCGATGTAGGATCCGAGCTGCATATGAGACCTACACCACAGTTCATGGCAACACCAGGTCCTTAACCCACTGAGTGAGGCCAGGGATAGAACCCACCTCCACAAGGATACTAGTCTACTAATTGAGCTCTTAACCCACTGAGGCACTGCGGGACCTGTTGTCTGTCATTTTTCATTCAAGATGAAAGCCTAATCCCCACTTGGGATTAGGCTGTGTGGGGGCTTTGGGAAACAGAAGCTAATGTTCTTTTATCAAAATCCTTGGGACATTATCAACTTGTTCCTATAAACACCTCCAGGGTCAGTAGCTTCTTTGACACACTCCCTGAGTGATATCTGGTGATGGCAGAGCAAGACCTAAGATTGGGGAGATGTCCCAGGACTGGAGTAAAAAGAATAAACATATACAAAGAAAAAAGTTAACTCTAGTGGATAGAAGTTGAGCGACAGCTTTAAGAGGATCAGTCTCATTTCCTCTCCACATCCTATCCAATGTTTTCATGAGTAGGAAGGGGGACTGTGTTGGGGCTGGCTCTCCAGGACTTTTCTCATGTCATTCTGCACAGGGCTCTAGTTCTTGTCTCACTACTTTATGAACAGCAATCATTAGAGTAGCCAACTTCAACTTAAAGACAACATATCTCATCAGAAGCAACATTTTAAAGCTGCATAATCTGGTTGTATTTAACGAGGGTGTGTGTCAAGCACACACAAACTGTAATTAATGTCAATATAGAAAGATGTTTGATTCACATACATGTAAAGCTAAACCCAGATAGATTAGTGCCAGCATGTGCACTAATCAAGCCTAGCATAAGCATATTAATTCATAAGTTTAAATACCCCAATATTTCAAAGCTCAGGTAACCTGGTTCCCATCTCAGAGGTCTATACTCTCTCTTCCCTCCTATTAGGGTAAGGCAGTCTCAGGCTAGAGTTACTGGACCTCACTCGGAGTACCTATATTAGATCTGATTCACAGTGATGGCCTCAAAAGAGAAAGCCTCTGGAAAAAGAAAGAGCACCCATGCCTACAGGGCTGCCAATGGGTCAACTCAGACACCCCTGAGAGGGTAATGAAACTGTATGTCCCTCTGTGTGTGCACGTGGCACATTAATAGGTCAGTTTCCCTTAGTTACATTAGATAATTTTATATTACATAATCCTGTACTGGGTTGCCTAACTATATACTAAGTATGAGTGATCTGAAAAGGGTGCCTCGGTCAGTTTCCAATGTGTACCCCAAATCCAGTTGAAGGAGTGATTCATTCTTGGTTCTAGATCCCCACATACTTGCACAGAATCTACTCACACAGGGTTACTGGAAAACAGACCAGAGACATGCACAGCTGGTGTGAAAAATTTGAGCATCATACCTGAGATATCACTAGCATCTGGCACAAATTTTGACTTATTGCTGATTCTGGAAAATCCTTTGCTCAGCTCTCTGGAGCCTGAGTCTAGGCTTGGACTATAATTCTGGGCAGGATCCAAATGGAGACATGGGAGGTCCTTGGGGGCAGGAGGTAATGATGGGAGTTCTGATATGGAAAGGACACTTCCTCTCACTGTGGTGAGACAGAACCAGTTTCAAGTTGTGGCTTCCTTCTTGCTTATCCTTATGACTCTGAGAAGCTGCTTAGTCTATCTGAAGTTTAACTTCTGCAGCTGTAGCAAACATTTAAAAGGGGGCTTCTAAACCAGAAGAGTTGATCCAAATATCATTAAATTAGAGTAGGAGAGAGCCTCCTTAAAGGCACTGGCCTTGGAGAAGTACATGCATTTCATTATGTAGCAGTTTTGTCTCAGTATCCAGCTCTATAGTCTGTGATTCAGGAATGGAGGTTGACGTTGTACTATTTTAAGTGATACCATGACTGGCATGATACACTATATCTCCAAGTTCCATTCCTTTTCTCTTTAGTTTCTTCCTTTCTCTGACTCTCTTCCTTACCTGTCTTAATCTTTAACACAGCTAATTTTTTTTTTTAAGATCCAACAATGGCTACCCTTGCTTTTAATTTTGTTCAAATTTTTGTTTTTGTTAGTGAGCCTGAGCCTGGGCATCAAAAGGCATCTTTCCTGGCATATCCTGATTTCTTCAAACCTGTGACACCTCAACCTAAGGAAAATACCATAAAAAGGAAATAAGGAAAAATGCAAAGGATTTACAGCAGAGGCATTAGAGAAAAGTTGCCTCCTATAGCAAAGGCCCCCCTGCAGGGCTGCTGGGCCAAGGGTGTCTAGAGCTGATTGTGCCAGGTGCTCGCTGAGACAAACCCACTCTCTGGGCCTCCACCTCCAATAACCTTCCCTGCAAAGGTGTTCATTTTACCTGGGGCCAGAAAGAAGAAGACAGCAAAGAGAAAGAGGAACATCCTCATGACTTGCAGGTCTCGAGAGATCAGCACAGGGTCCATGAGAAAAGAGCAGGAAACACCCATATTTATACATTTCTCAGCCTGATAACATCTTGATCAGTGTGGCATATCAGAAGTGAGGATGTTTCTGTGCTCTTCTCATAGAGCCCACAGTTACACGGGTGGAGAGAAAGGCCTGAACTGTCCGCTTTAACCCTCCCCCTTGTGAGAGAGGAATAGGATACTCTTTAAGAAAACATGGATAGAGAGATAAGCATCCATCAGCAACACCCCACTACTATTATTGCCACTAATGTGGAAATACCTTAGAAGCATTTGTGAAAACAACCATAAACCCCCTAAAAGCAACAAATGATTGCTGCGTTATGCAAAAGGTAGTTTTCATAAGTGATCTGGATAAGATCACCAATTTAATTCCTCATGCCCTTCTGATATCAATTAGCAATTACATATATAAATACGCTTGAGAAACTGAACACATTTCTCAATGGAAGAATACCAAATGACAAACTGGTATCTGTTAATACCCCCCTCCAGGAGGTGGGGTGTCATTGTCTCAACTTAAATGAAAGTGATTTGCTTCCAAAGAATAGAACATGGAGAGGGAAGAACAGTCATTTAGGAGTGGGGAAGCCTGGCGGGCAAACCTTACCACATGGTCAAGGTTAACCTCAGGAGGGGTCAGTCCTGTTTGTATCCTGTGCCCCTGACACAAGGAATCGGGGGAGAAGGACACTTCACTCTGTGCTCTTCTCCCAAACCCTAAACTGCCATCCAATTATGAGAGAACATCAGTCAAGCTGGAATACTGTAGTTTAGTCAGTAGTAATATTACACTCTTGGTTTTGACAAATGAACTACAACTATTAGTATTAATAACCATTAACATGGATGTTAGCATTGGGGGCCTGGAGGAGGGGTAGATGGGGACTCTCCACTATCCTGGCAAATTTCCCGTAAATCTAAAATTATTCCAACATTTTATTTTAAAAAGCTATTGGGGAATATCCTATGTAACTTTGGCCTTAGTCACCACAATATTTTTGCTTGGCATTTTTTACACATATTGTTTATATTTTATGAATAATCTAGTGAGGGAGGATAGACTGAAAACGTGTTTTCTCTATCCCCTTCCAACCTCACTAAACAGACTGAAGTCCCCAAGAAAAGATAAACCTCCAGATATTTTCAGTTACACAGGTTTCATTTATTTTATTTATTATCTCATTATTTCCGCTTCTTACAAAGTGAGTCTGATTTGTTAGCAAGTGAAAAGTTGCAAACATGAGACTCACAGTTGGATTCTCTGAAACAAATTAATGTTAATAAGGTGAGAGAAACTCCGCTTCCTGTCAGGGATTCACGTGGCCTCTCATCTAAATTCAGAATGTACAGTCTCAGTCTGTTCAGGCTGCAGTAGTAACATACCACCCACTTGGGTTATAAACGACAGGTACTCATTTCTCACAGGTCTGGGGCTATGTGAGATCAGGGTGAGGACCCTCTTCCAGGCTTCAGATGGCCAACTTCTCACTGGGCCTTCGGGTGGCAGATGGGGATAGGGATCTCTCTGAGGTGAACTTGATAAGGGCATGAATCCCACTCATGAGGGCACCACCCTGATGACCTAATCACATCGCAGATCACCCCCACCCCCAAACATCATCACCTTGAGATTAGGATTTCAACATAAGAATTTGGGGGGGACACAAACATCCAGGGTGTAGCCTACAGAATCTTGTGTGAGCTCTCACAAACAGCCAACTGACTCTCCTGAGGGAAGTGCTGTGCTTCAAACTGTGAAGGGATCAGTCCCCCTGTTCACATCTCACTGGGGAGAAGACGGATGCATTTGATTAGGTGAATTCTAAGCACAGGAGTTTGGTGATTTCCAGGACTTGGGGGCTGATCGAGGAAGAGGCAGGGCCACAGGTGGCAGTAACACAACAGGCTGTATCAGGTGGCACCCAGACAGAGTTATAGGAAGATGCCTTCGGGAGACAGTGGCCTGAGGCCACCACCCCGAAGGGCGTGGGAACTCTCAGGGGAGAGGCACATCAAAGGGGAGCTCACGTGTCTGAACGATGTCACGCGGCAGCAGGGTAGGGGGTGTCTGGGTCAGAGAGGTGGCAGTGATGTGGAATCTGTCACAGATACAGGGATTGCCTGATCCATGGTGAGCAGGTGGCAAGTGCAAGGCAGGTAAGCCCTAAACGGCTAAACAAATGCTTATTTGTGCTACATTCAAATCAACTGAGTGAAGAAGGATTTGCATTAGGAGCTGGGGGGATCTGTGCTAAAGAAGTAAATGACATGAAGACCAAAACACAGGGGCCATCTTTGGACCATGGGGACCCCAACGAGACATCATGGTTCCCAAGAGGACAAGTCTTATAATTATAGGTGGTTTCAAGTATTATCTTATTTTTCTGAGACTGGAGGTTCACTCCAGGTCAGAACCACCAACATCATTTGCAGGGCCCAGTGCAGAATGAAAACACAAGATTCCAAGTTCAAAAACTGGGAAAAAGGTGCTATTAAAGCCACCAGAATATGAAACGTTTTCCTTTCCTCCAAGTTCTCTGTCATAGCAATTTTTTACGGCCACACCCACAGCATATGGAAGTTCCCAGACCAGGGACGGAATCCAAGCCACAGCTGGAGCAACACCAGATCCTTAACCCACTGCACTGGGCTGGGGATCAAACCCACACCTGAGTCATTGCAGTTGGACCCTTATTTAACCTACTATGCCATGGCGGGAATTCCGTGTCATAGTATTTTTGTATTTGCCATTTAATGTCGTGTCCCCCTGGGTAACAGAGATCCTCGGGGGCACTTAGAGACTCTCATGGGTGTCCAGGGTCCCCCATGCTGCCACTCTGTGTATATGCTTGTGACCCACGGCCTGCTGGGTTGCCTCCTCCTGCCAACAGCTTCTGAACAGGTGTGCCTCACTCCAGAGAGGGGCAAGCCAGGTATCTCTCCTTCCCACAGGCTTGCCATCCCCACCACAGCAACTGGGCAACTCCTGAGATACTGCAACATCGGTTCTGGAGGCGATACTGAAATAAGGATGGGGAGAGGCTTGCTCCTGCCCAGTGGCCCACCTTCACCACAGCACTAGTGGCCCCAAGATGGGCTGATTGATGCTATACCATAGGACACTCAGGACTCCTGAACTCAAGCCCAAGCACGGGTATCAGTCGGGTACCAGTCCAAACTAAAAGTGGACAGTGGCAGAAGTCACTAGGAGGGAGTGGAAGGGAGGAGGCCAGGTGGGGCTCAGGGTTCATGGTGCAGGGACAGAGGCCAAACACCCTCCCAGGAAGGGTCAGACTTCATTTACAAAGCACATATTCAAAGACAAAACGATTGAGAATTTTAACACAGTCCTTGCAGAGTTTTAAACGCTAAGGTGGCAGGAAAGGCTGTGTGACTGCCCTGCTCACATGTCCACAAAGTCTGCCTGGCTGCAGGTTATTAAAAATGCCCCAAAGTCGGAGAGCATTCGACTCAGCTCTCTATTCCTAGCACATAGACATCAGCTTGTGCTCCTGAAGCTTAATTGTTTAAAAAGACATACATATATCAGCATGTTGTATTTAATGGGCGAGGAAAGGTGCATTATGAATTACTGGACTTGAAAAAGAGTTTTTAGGAAATGAAGATACGGAGAAATGTGAATCAAAACTAGTAGCAATAGCCAGACACTCTGAAAAGCATGCTGCATAGATTAGTTCAGTTAATCCTCTCAAATATCCTAGGATGCAGGTACCATTATTAAATCCTCATTTTAAGGATGAAGAAACTGAGGTTCAAAATATTAAGCAAATTGTTTGAGGTCATATATTTGCTAAATCAATCTGTCTGACTTAAGAGTCTACATTTTAAAATTATTTTTTCATTTCAAAAATGAACAGAGCCTTGCACAAGTATAGGCAACAGGATGGGGTTTCTTCAAGGGTGCGGTGATGTGAACGTAACTTTTAATACCCATGTCCTTAGTGAATTAAGAGGATGTGGTTATTATGACTTTGATCTTCTAGGTGATGTTACAGGCTCAGGGATTCAGCACTAACTTGGTAAAATGACTGGTACCCCTCCCTTTCTCCTTGGGAAATTTAGGGAACGTACAAGTGAGAGCCAGGGAAGTGATACTGCACATTTTTGGGGCTCTGATGGGGGCCAGGCCTCCTTCTGAGCACACTACATGTTCAGAACACCTTTGTGTCATCGTCAAACCAGCCCCTCAAAGCAGCCTTGAGGGGCTGGCAGAATGACCGCTCTCCCTCAGCAACTATGACAGATGAGAAAACTGAGCCAGGAGAGGTGAGCAGTTTGTGCTTACGCCCTGGACAAGGGTGGAGCTGACCCTGATCTGCCAACACTTTGTTGGTGACCTCTCCACTGCTCCAGTCAGAAACCCCCAAATACCAGTCTCCATGGAGCCCCAGGGTTCTTATGCGTCATGTAGTCCTTGATCCTGGGAAATGGAGCATATAAATGTGCATTCTTTATTGATTCACTTCACTGACCAAAAACATATCCCACTGCTTTCTATTATAAGTGAGCCTCTTGTCCTTTCAAAGGAATCCCGAACCTCTTTTCTGATGAGTCTTCCCACTGAGATGGCTCTGAGCAGGAAGATGTTTTATTTTGCCTTTGCTTTTTTCTTTATTTTGGCTCAATTTCCATCAGGTAAATGAGAAAAGATAGGCTTTTGCTGGGGCAGATCATAAAGCTTGATGGTTCTTCTATGTACCACCCCAAAATTGAGAGTAATATTCAGCTCCCTACTGCACTTTTCATGGGAATTCTTGAAGCTGAAGTAGCATTTTCTAAGGTCAAACCGCTATTCTTTTTTTCTTTTTTAAACTTATTCCTACTGGACACCAGGAGTGCTAGCCTTCAAAAACAGAATAAAGGTTCAATCTCTGTGTGTTGGAAAAACTGTTTTATATAAATGCTATTTTCTGCATTGATTTTCATATCTGAAATATGCTTTGTTTTGAATTTAGGGTGCCAGGCAGGACTAGAATATGCCCAGCCACTTCCAGCAGGTAAGTTACATCACTTATGTATGATTTTTAGTTTTAGGAACTCTTTAGGCCTGCCAGGTATCTCTGACTTCTGGAGACAAGAAAGGGATAGAGATAACAATGAAAACAGAATTGCATGAAATCCCAGTCCATTAACACTATGTCCTTCTCTTCTTCTTGTTCCCAGCATCATATCTAGATTTTGCCTTTCACAGAAAAATCTCTTTGTTACTGGACTGCAGTTTTGGTCATAGAGATTTGGACCTGGTGGCTTTCTCATTAGCTCATGGAATTAATTAAACCAAGTTCACAGGACCAAGCTTTTAGCAGCCAATTAACACTGCTCTGAGAACATGCTTATCCATCACTTACAGCCTTTGCTCCTAAATCCAGCATGTCACAAACACAGATCAAATAAAGGAGTCAGAATGGTTCAGTGAAAACTCATCACCACTGCAGAACTGCTGTTCATAATGAATAGCCCACTGATCTTTTCCTGTGGGTTCATGTTATACAGGAAGAAAGCATATTATAAATAGAACTGAAAGAAGTGTTCCTGAGAACTTTAAACAAAATTTAAAAGTATTTAGGCAGAATTCCTGAGTGAGAAAGAATAAAGTTGCCACTAGTCACTGAGTGCTTACTATGCACCAGGCAGTCTATTAACAACTTTATGTGGATTATCTAATTTAATTTCAAAAATTTCTCTAAGGCAGGTAATATTATAAACAGCCCTTTCAGAAAACGAAGCAGGGATAAATATGAGATGCTAAATAACCGTGTCCAGGGGACACAAATAAGCAAGCTAGCCTTCCAAGTCAGGTCACCAGAGTCACAAGTTTTAATTCTGATTGTCAACCAGGTAGAAGGATGCTTGGCAATATGTGTAAACAGAGGTAGGGTACAAAATCTTCAAAAAACTGCAGCACAAGCACTGAAAAATCAGACTGTATGCAGCCTGGAAGAGAGCAGATGCTGTCTTAAACAATCAAGTTGCCAGTGCCAGTGGGTACCAACTGCATATACGGTTATAAGGGTGATGGGTGAGAGAACAGGTGCTCTAGGGCTATAACAAATGAGCTTGCAGAGATGATCCCTGGCATTCCAAAGAGTAAGTCAAAAAACGTTTCTGCTTAAATGAACAACCAAAATAGCTAATTAAGTAAATAGTGTTTGACAAAGCAGTCTCACATAAATTACTCTATCTGACCACTAAAAAAAAAATAAAAAATGTAGCAAGTACTTCTAAAATGTCCATTTGACAAATGACAAAGCTGAGATTAAGCACTTTACTGAGGACACGTGGCCATTACCTGACCCAAAGAAAAACTGATCCCAAGTCTTAGAACTCTACCCTCAAGGATCTTTCCAAACCAACAAGATAGCGCTTCTATTTTAATCTTTGTAGCAGCATCAGGTATGCACCTTTATAGTTCTATCATGCACAGGACACTTTGTCCAACTGTGCTCACTTTTAAACCTTGCAAGTTAATAAACACACGGAGGAGTGGGGATTGCACCTACCTCCTGCTTGAACATTCTTTCTCCCCACCTCTATCCTGAAAACCCAGGCTGTTTCTTGAAAACACTCTTAATAATCCTAAATAGAAACCCTCCCTTCTCTTGTGGCCTCTGACCCTTTCCCCACCTCCAGACAATCCTTGGGGAACGCACAACAGCAGCTCTTTCTTGGCCTAGGTGACTTTGCTCCTTGCGAGCCGTGCTGGCTTGGTCGAGGCAAATGCAGGAAGATGTGCACCGAGGACGAGAAGGTCGTTGGAAATTGCAAGGTGAACTTCTTCTGCTGCCGACAGAGGATCTAGTAAGCCATATTAGCACTCTTCTGGATTCACAAACAAGTCTGGATGTTGAAGGAAGATCAAGAGAAGTTACGCAGCTTAACCAAGCCACACAGTGAGTGAGTGTCAGGATCATCCTCATTATCTTCTCCCTTCATGTTGTTTCTTTGTTTATTTTTTAAGATAATCTTTAAAAAGGTTACCAGCGGGGCGAGGGAAGGGGGAGAGACAAGGCAGGAGTGGGGATTAAGTGGTACAGACTGCTCTGTATAAAATAAAAAAAGCTACAAGGATATATTGCACAGCACAAAAATAAAGCCAATATTTTATAACACATTTAAATGGAGTATAATGTATAAAATATTGAATTGTTAGGCTGTATACCTGAAACTAAATCAACTATACTTAAATTTAAAAAAAAGTCAAGAAATGAGTGGGCACCTAATAGCTACTTACTTAATCAGCTACTACTACTATATATTTGTGGAGTACATTATAATTATGAATCTTTCTTCTATACTTTTCTTGTATGACTCACTATCATCTTATAAGGCAGATTTTATTATCGCCATTTATATTCGAGGAAATTGAGACCCTGGGAGTCCACAGCTAGAAACCAGTAAAGGATGTGCACAACACTGTCATGTGCTATGTATCACCCATACGCACTAATTCTCACAAAAAAGATCAATGGAAATGGCATCCACAACACTGGTAATGGACTTACAGTTCCATAGAAAATAACAAATTATTTATTTTTTTCCATTCCCTTTCTCGTTGTACCAATACATTGTCATTCACTTATTCTAATACTTGTGGTGTATTTCTTATTGAATATATTTGACATAAAACTGTGTAACTTTAAGACATGCAACATGTTAATTTGATACATTTATATATTGTATTATGATTGCTGTTGTAGCAATATTTAGCATCTCTATCTTAGCACAGAATTATCCTTTCTTTTTAGCATTTCGATAATTAAGTTTTAGTCTTTCAGCAAGTTTGACGGTTGTAACATGGTACTGTTACCTATATTCATTATGTCATGCATTATGTCACTATGGCTTATTTACCACCTATTGCAAGTTTGTACACTTAAACATCAATTTCATCTCCCTACTTCCCATCCCCTGGTAACCACCATTTTACACTCTGATTTTTACCAGTTTGACTTTTTTAGATTCCACATATAACAGATATCATACAGTTTGTGTCTTTCTCTGTCTGACTTATCTCACTTAGCATAATAGCCTTCAAGGTCCATCCATGTTGTTGTAAATGGTATTTCAAAATGGCCAAGAGGTACACAAAAAGATGCTCAACATCACCCCTCATCAGGGAAATGCAACTCAAAACCACAGTAAGACATCACCTCACACGACTCAAAATGGCTATTGTCAAGAAGATAGATGGGGAGTTCCCACTGTGGCTCAGCAGTAATGAAACAGACTAGTATATGTGAGGATGTGGGTTCATTACCTGGCCCCTCTCAGTGGGTTAAGGATGCAGCGTTGCCATGAGCTGCAGTGTAGGTCACAAATGAGGCTCAGATTTGGCATGGCTTTGGCTGTGGTGTAGGCCAGCAGCTGCAGCTCGAACTTGACACTTAACCTGGGAACTTCCATCTGCTGTAGGTGTGGCCCTAAAGAGGAAAAAAAAAGCAAAAACAAAACAAGCAAAGACAAGAGACAACATGATGAGTATTTTTAAAAACATCTCAAATCTACTCAGTTAAGTTCCATTGCATCACTGTGTTTCTCTTCCTACCAGTGGATGAAAATGTTAGAGATTAATTTAAAATGCTCAGCATGGAATATGCATAAGTGGTTGACTATACATAACTTTGCCTTATGAAATAAAATTTGCAGCTTCACAAAATAAAGATCAAAATTATCAATCCGATGAGCAGCTCAAACCTGGAGCAGACCACTGCATCTTTTTTTTTTTTTTGCACTCAGTTCCATTCCCTGTCTTCTCCCTACTCTGCTCTGTATGAGTAGCACCACTCTTTGCAAATTCCATTCTCTAAGCTTCTTGACTTTTCTGGCTGGTTTCAGTGAACTGCACGTGTCTGGCAGAAGAACAGTAGATGAGAGAACAGGAGAACTCAGGGTTTTTCTCCCTCACTCTCTGCTCCAATTTCTGTATTCTCCCTTCTCACCCAGCAGTTCCACTGCAGGTACAGCTCCTGCCAGGTAGTCCTCACTTCTGGGCTCATGTCACAGCCTCCTGTTTTTCCTCCAATCCTATGGCAGTGGGGGAATCCAGCTGTGGGTGATGTTAGAGCTGCCTCACTGCTCCCATTTTGCATATTCAGTTTTTCCAACACTTTATCACTAGCTGTCCATATTAAATTCACTTTATTGAATCTTCTAGTGTGAGGACCAATTTCACACCTGGAACCTGACTGATCTGACTTTTAGGATGGCTCTGTTATCAGATGTATTCACATTTGCTCGATTTTTCTCCCACAGAGATCTGAGATATGACCCTTATGATCCCCTACAGTGTTTCCTTCATTTCACAGGAATTAACTCAGGGCAGTGGTGAGAGGATGATCTGGGCTTAGTAATCTAGCTGAGTCATCATCTGCTGGTGGATGCTCCTCCCTGCAGATCTCCATGGCAAGCATGCAGCCGAAGGTTCACAGAGCATCAGAAAACCAGGGTATTCGCTACTCATTCCATATGCCACATTGCTTGATTCCCAAATCTGAAAATGTTATGGACCCCAATTGATAGCTCTTTCATAGAAGAATCCATGGTCACGTCTCAGAGTCATACAGGGCGGTGAACCAGTTGTTGTGCCCTGATGTTTATCTTAAATAGTGTCCAGAATCAGATGGCTTATGGTCACAGATGCTCACCTATTCACAAATCTCACTTCTTCCTCTTGCTCTTTTTTCTTCCGCATTTTGCTCCTTTTAGGACTTTCCCAACAAATTACCTCTTTTTTCCCCCAGAAAAAAGGTATAGGAGCCAGTCCTTCCTATAGAATAATAAAGTCTCAACTCATACTAATTTCTTGTTACTTGAAAATTCAGCCCTTTCTGATGTCAAACAGATGCCCATGACTCTCACAGATAAGTTCTGTTGATTTCATAGTAAATTGTGAAGATCTCTGATATTAGTTTCTGCTGGATTTTCTGAAGGGGAAGATCTGAAAGCTAGATGGGTCAGAGGGAAATGAACAGGAAGAAGAGACACTGGGGCTGGCTTTATCCTAAAGTATCTCCGCGCTAGTTAGTCTACGTCATGCTCTTGTTTAGCCAGACTTTAACCCCATTAATTCTAAAATTGCAGCTATTGTAGTTCTTACTATGCCAAGTAGCTATTATCCCTTCTTGGTTCTAGGTTCCACTCCAAAGCTCCCTCACAATAACTGAAAGGGAATGACAATACCTACAGAGAAAGACTGAGCAGTTTGGGCTGAATTCCCAAAAGGCAGAAGACAAAACACTTGGAATCATTAACTTCCACATTCCCAAATGAGGGACTGGATCACAAATGCAAGAATAGCACAGAGGTTGATCACAAAATTATTTTGAAACACTCAACCTAATACCTACTTGAGCGTATAAAAGAAATCCAAGGAAGGCAGGGGATGGGGCTTCTCTGGAAGATGTGTTGAGGTGCTGTGATTGTGACTTCACTCCACCTCTCAGGGGGAAAGGTGAGGAAAGCATAGCTTTCACACCAATCCCTCTGAGATTGGCTTCAAGAAGGCTACCTGGAGAACCTGACAAACCACCCTATGGTGCTCATGCCTGATTCACACCTGAAAATATCTACCAGAAAAGAGCTCTGGCTAGAGCTGCCTATGATGACTGGGCAAGAACAGAGCAGCAGTGGAACAGCTATGCTTATGATATTAGGCAGGGAAATGGGTGTGATTCCCATGGGCCAAGTGAATGTTACACAAGGTCGCTGGGCTGAAACCATACTAAAGATAAAATCTCCAATAATATGGCCTGGTGAGGACAAAGGGAAGCAGTAGAAAGTGATTTTATTATATTTTATTTTATTTTTGATTTTTAGGGCCGCACCCATGGCATACTGAAGTTCCCAGGCTAGGGGTCTAATTGGAACTACAGCTGCCGGCCTATACCACAGCCACAACACCACCAGATCCAAGCAGCACCTGCGACCTACACCACAGCTCATGGCAACACTAGATCCTTAACCCATTGAGCAGGGCCAGGGATTGAACCCACAGCCTCATGGTTCCTAGTCTGATTCGTTTCTGCTGTGCCATAACAGGAACTCCAGAAAATTATTTTAAAATATAACTCTGGGAGGAGAGGAGCTGAATAAATTCAGAAGAGATCAGCCAGAAAGAATATTAACCACTCAGGAAACTGCAGAACGCAGTGGGCCACAGAAGAGCCTTGAAAGAACACATAAAAGTGTTTATCGTAAAGATGTTTACCTTGTAATACTGCTATATTTATTTATTTTACTGTATAACAAAGTTCTATAAACTTGGTAGCTTAGTTTTAAGTAATCTCACACTTCTGTAGGTTAGAAGTCTGGGCATGGTATAGCTGGATTCTCTGTTCAGGGTTTCACAAGATTGAAATCACAGTGTTGGTTGGGACTCTGCTATCATCTCAGGCAGGATATCCTCTTCCAAGTCCATGTGGCTGCTGGGAGAATCCAGTTACTTATGAGTGTGGGCCTGAGATGGCTGCTTTTTTGCACAATGTCAGCCGGGGCCTTGTCCAGAGCAAGGAGTGGCTGCCTAACATTCCTGTGACTCTTTCCACAAAGTGGCAACTTTCTCTGTCAAGGCCAACAAGAGAAATTCTCATACTTCAAAACTTTCCAGCTTCATTTTTTTATTTTTCTTTTAAGGCCACATCTGCAGCATATGGAAGTTCCCAGGCCAGGGGTTGAGTCAGAGCTGCAGCTTGGACCTACACCATAGCCACAGCAACACCAGATCCAAGCCACATCTGTGACCTATGCTGCAGCTTGCAGCAACACTGGATCCCTACCCCACTGAGCCAAACCAGGGTTTGAACCTGCATCCTTACAGAGATGATGTCAGGTCCTTAACCCAATAAGCCACAACGGGAACTCCTCCAACTTCTTTTTAATAGCACAAGTGAGGGGAAAAGAAACAAAGATTTATGGAGCAAAATTTTTATCTACTATTTAAATTGTTAGTATTAATCCAAACTAGATTTTTTAAATTAATTGTAAACTCCCAACTAATTAATAAATTATCTCAAAAGTGCATAGCAAAGTAAATGGAAATTAAACAAAAGGGAATAAGATAAAAAGGAATTAAGATGTACACCAAGCAATATCTATTTAACAAAAAAGGACAGTAATGAAAGAACACAGGAACAAAAAAGATATATTTAGAAAACAAATAGCAAAATGGTAGGTGTTAATCCTGCCTCATCAATTGTGACATGAATGCAAATATATTAAACACTCCAATCCAATACTAGCAGAATGGACTTCTCTCCCCAAAACAACAAAACTACAACCAAATGCCAAGCAACCTCTAACCAAATGGACTGTAAACTTTCAAAAAGATATTCTACTCCAGAAGACAGAGGGGAGACCACATCAAGAGGTAGGAGGGGCAATTATGAAATAGAAGCAACCCCATACCTCCCGGGTGGGAAGCCCCACAGACTGGAAAGTAACTGTATCACAGAGACTCAGCTACAGGACTGAGAGTTCTGAGCCCCATGTCAGACCCCCATGCTAGGGATCTGGCACAGGGAGAAAGAGCCCCCGGAGCATCTGGCATTGAAGGCCAGTGGGGCTTGTGTACAGGAGTTCCACAGGACTGGGGGAAACAGAGACCCCATTCTTGAAAGGCACACACAGACTTTCACGTGCACTGGGTCCCAGGGCAAAGCAAAGTCTCCATAGGAATCCAGGTGGAAAGTGGCTGCAATTCTTGGAGAATCTCCTGGGAAAACAGGTGACTGTGGCTTATTGTGGGGGAAGGGCATTGGAGGTGAAGCTCTCAGGAACACTCATCAGCCTGCATTTCTCTGGAAGTGGCCATTTTTAGGAAAATCTGGTCCCTCCCATCAGTGCTGAGAAGCCCAGGCCAAATAATAACCCAGGTGGGATCACAGCCCCACCCATCAATAAACAGGCCTCTTTAAGACCCCTCAGGCACACAGCCAGCCTCTAATCTCATCCAGAGACAAAGCCCCATCCATCAGAGGGATAGGAATCAACCCCACCTACCAGTGAGCAGGCATCACTCCCTTCCATCAGGAAGCCTACAACAAGCCCCCGCCATACCAACTTTAGCCACAGGGGAGGCAAACACCAGAACTAAGAGAGGCTACAACTCTATTGTCGGCAAAAAGGTCTCCACACCAAAAACTTATAAAAATGAAAAGACAGAAAACTCTAACTCAGATAAGGGAGAAAGAGAAAAGCCCAGAAAAACAGCTCAGTGATGAGGAGATTATCAGCCTCCCAGAAAGAGACTTTAGACTGTTGATGCTGAAGATGATGCAAGACACTGGAAATAAACTGGAGACAAACATTGTTAATTTATAGGAAACACTGAGCAAAGAAATTTAAGATGTAAAAATTAAACAGGAAGAGATGCAAAATACGATAACTGAAATAAAAAATTCCTTAAAAGCAGCCAACAGTAGAATACAGGAGGCAGAAGAACAAATCAGCGAGGTGGAGGACAGATTAGTAGAAAGCACTAATGCAGAAGAGAAAAGAGCTAAAAGATTGAAAGGAAGTGAGGAGAGTCTCAGAGAACTCTGGGATAATGTTAAATGCACCAGCATCCATATTATACGGGTGTCAGAGGGAGAAGAGAGTGAGAAGGGGACAGAAAATATATTCAAAGAGATAATAGCCAAAAACTACCCCATTATGGGAAAGGAACCACTCAGTCAAATCCAGTAAGTGCAACAAGTACCATATAAAATAAACCCAAGGAGGAACACCCCAAGACACATATTAATCAAAATGACCAAAATTAAAGACAAAGAGAAAATATTGAAAGCAG
>PVHT020000521.1:36916023-36985400 GCA_004024745.2 Catagonus wagneri | reverse complement strand
GAACCTGCAACCTCATGGTTCCTAGTTGGATTCGTTAACCACTGCGCCACGACGGGAACTCCTCCATCCATTTACTTTCAACCTCTCTGTGTCTCTATGTTTTAAATGCCTTCCTTATGATCTGTGGTCTAGTTAGTTTTACTGTGCCAAATTATTTCCTAGCCTTGATGATTGACAATTATAGATTATGTCACCATTGGAAGAGGCTGAGAATTGGATACAGAAGACTTCTATGTACCATTTTGGAAATATATGAGTTTATAATTATTTCAAAAGAAAAAAAATTTCTTGGAGAACTGTTTCATTTATAGAAAATACATAGTTTTGTCTTCCTGCTTAGTCCACCTAATCATTATTGCTTCCTTAAGTGAGAATTTTAGTTGGTTACTATTTTAACGTAATTAATGATATTATTGTATTTTTATCAATTTCTTTTTTTCAGTGTGTTCATTCTCTTATTTTATTCTTCTGTTCCCCCTATCTTGTCTTTTTTAAACAATTTAAATACGTGTCAAGAATTCCATTACCATTTATAGTTTATGTATTCCCTCCATAGCTATTACTCTTTGCAGTACAATGAATGTTTTCACTGGAGATGTCAATGTATACATGTGGAACTTTCTATACCTATTGAGAGTTGAGAGTCATCTACTTTGAAATTTAGAAATCTTGTAACTGTATAGGTACTTGAATTACTTTTTTATCTTCCTGGGAATCCAATTACTTTTCTACTACAGCTTTTGATACAGGCCCTTGAAAGTCTTTTTTTTTTCAAGCTTTTTTTCTCTCTGATCTTCACATCATATAATTTTTATTGATTCACTGACTCTATCCTGCCATATTCACTATTCTGTCAAAACTATTCAGTTTTTCCAGATACTGTATTTTTAAGTTTCAATATTTCTTTACATTTTCTGTTTTTCTGATATCATTTCCCATCTTAAAAATTTATTTCTAGTATATTTCCTTTACCACTTGAAATACATTACAATGGATGTATTAAAGTGTTTGTCTGATCATTCCAACATGTATGTCTTGAACACTGTAAATGTTATATTGAGGGGAATTTGCATAATGTTATGCTCTCTAAAGAATTTAGTTTTTTTTTTTAAACAGGAAAGTAACTGCTAAATTTTATTGTATGTGATGAACAGCAACTCAAATCTCAGTTTCATTGTTTGTTTTTGTTTTTATTTTTAACCTGAATTAGGCTGCTCTAAGTTACCCCTGTGAAAATGTGGATCAGGGGTTAGCAAGAGTCATGGCAGAGGTCACCCATAGAACCTGGTTCCCCTTCTCTGGCTTCTCCCTTTCCAGTATTTTCCAGCAGCAATGACTAACTTTTTGATTCCACCATTGTGTCCTGAGTTTAGCAGATGATAGATTATTTTCACATATTCATTTTTGGAGCTCCAACTTCTCCATGTCACATTGCAATCAGAGAATTCATTCTGTGCAGGTCCATTTTTCCAAGTTTTGACTTTTCTCCAAAACATGCCTGGCTTTATTTCAATTTTCATACCCTTCAGGTAGGTTTATTTTTTTTCCTGCAGAATTTCATTTCTTATCAATGGAAAGGATCATCTTTAAGTAGTTCACTACACTTTATTAGAAAATGGAACTCATTTGATTTTTAATCTTCCAGATAACTCCCTACTCAAAACCTTTTAATGACTTTCCTTTCATTTTAGAATAAAATTCAAATTTCTTAGTAACATATAAATACACATGGTATTTATTATCCAACACATATTTGCTGAATGAATGCCATTCTCATAAAATACAGTCATATTTAATACAACATTGTCATCCTAACATATGTCAAAACTTTGAACATCTAATAATATCTCTCATTAATGGCTTAATTATTCATGGATTCCTCTAACTAGACAGCTATCAGTTAACAGGCAAATATATTTGGGGGCACTTATGTTACAAAGAACTGTTGTAAGGAATGAACGGAGAGAAAAAGATGAGAAGAAAGTTATTTCCTTTATGGAGCTTACAATATAAATGGGGAAACAAAATTTTTCTTAGAATATAATTTAAAAAAAAAACACCTAATATACCAGGTACCAATGAATAATGGCTGAGTGAATCTTATAAAAGACTAAGTTGCATGTAAAATCTTAGATAAGAAGGAAATACCATATGGAAATTATATACCATATGGAAGTGGTGGTGCTTGAAATGAGGATTAGGAAAAATAGATGTCTAGACAGAGATATAGAATAGAGTATTCCAGGCAGGAAGACAGTTATTTGCCTTTCTCTCTTATAATGTTTATTTAGGTAAAATCTGATCCATCGTCCCACACATTATTCAGTAGAGCACGAAAAATAGTTCATTCTTTATGAACACTACAAACCAAAATTGACTTCTCATTTTTTCAAAGCTGTAGAACTTGTTTTAATCAATTTCCTTTGATAAAAGAGCTAGGTTCCTGCTACTGCATCTCTTTCATCCTCCCTCCACTGATATCTGGAGCCATGAAAATCTTTTTCCCAGTGTTTGCTGCCATCATTCTTCTTGCTCACATTTTCTCAGGTAAGAGGGAAATCTTTTTAAATGTAAGGATGGCAGTCTGTTCAGGATCTGTCTTTTGATAAGAAAGCTCAGCTTAAAAAAAAATACATTATTCAGTTCTATGTCCTAAAAACATTCTAGAACAAACCAGTTAAGGAAATCTCTTCCTAAGTTAAGACAGAAACCAGTGGGACCACACTGATCCAGACCATCTCCAACCAGAAGAGTATATTTTAATTTCCCTAGAAGTTCTATGAAGGGGTTCAACTTTCTCTTTACATTTAGATCTCTTCCCTCATTCTGTAAACTTTGAACCAGCTGCAATGCAATGACAAAACAGTTATTTTAAAATGAAAGAAAATTTCAGAGGCAGACTCCAAAACACTTCTTGTTTAGAGAAATATAGCCTTTGTAGCCCAATGAAACTAAACTTATGATAATAGATTCTTACGAAGTCTAAGAAGTCTAAGTTTCATGTCTCACTACTTGGTACAAATCTTCCTAACCTTATATTACCCTGGATTTTCTTCCTGGCTGTAATGTAAAATTAGGTAATTTAAAACATTAATATCTTGATTAGTTTGGGTTCTCTTTGCTTAATACAGCCAAGACTCCATCCTTAATAAATGCTTATGTTCATTCCCTCCTCAACTACCCTTCATTGCTTCTCTTATGAAGCCTTTCCTGATGGGGTTCTCCATGAATCACAAAGAATCCTATTTCTTTTTCAATAAATTTAAAATACATAAAGTGAATGAATGAGACAGGAAGATGTGCAAATAACTATGATACAAAACAGTTCTCATAAGTGCCACATAGATGAAAAGTAAAGAGAAGCCATAAAAGCAGAAGCTTGGTTGTAACTGGGGAAAACAGGAAAGGCTTCCTGAGAAGTGGTTATCTGCACTGCACTTTTTGAAAAGAGGCAGGACTAGAAATAAAGAATAGAGCTAAAGACTTATCTTCATGTTTCAAAGCACCTCTTAGTTACTTAACCTCTGCCTTCAGTCTCTTTCCTGGGGGAGGTGAGGGGGAGGGGTTAGACAATAGATCCAGTCTAAGAAAACAAATTTTAAGCTGTCCTCTCCACCCCCTTTCATCAGGACTCCAAATGATTGAAATCAATTGCAGAAGTAGATGCATAAGGGCTCCTTGTCTGCAAAACTCAGCTCAGGTACATTTGACTTCGATCAGAAGCAGTTTGGGTACCAATTAGGACTACCACAACAATCATACAGAACCTCAACGTAGGAAGTAAGTTTAATGATTAATAAAAGATGCAATGAACACTGACTATTATGCCAAAAATATTTGAGCCTTATCTCAGTTCCAGTCCTCATAAGATGTATATGAACTCTACGTTTTAATTTATTTCCTATAAATGGAAATAATAACAAGGTCTTATTTTAGAGATTAAGACACTTCTTCCATTAATTACAGGCTAACTTGCTCTAATTTTAAAAACCCTTAAGACTAGAGTAACTGCAAAAAGAGAGTTTATTTCTTTCTCATGTAAAAGTCAAAATAGTTAAGTTTAGTTGGTTGGGTAGAAGGCTCTTCTCCATCAGGTAAGTCATGCTGTGACTAGGGAGGAAGGTAAGCCTTGCCATCCTAAACAAGTAACTAAGTCATTAATTCTAAGACACTACAAAAGGAAGGGATAAAAACCAAGTAAAAACATGGTTTAAAAGATTACACAGAAACACCTCATATCACTCCATTCCTGTTTTACTTGTTCAAACTTATTCATGGGGCCACACAAAAACAAGAAGCCAGGAAATGTCATCTTTAGCTAAGGACCCACATGTCCAAATAAAACTCAAAGGTTCTATTACTGAAAGACTGAAGGGGAAAATGACTGCTTAGGGATAGTTTAACAATCTCTCTTTATATAGGCAGCTTAAACAGTGCAAGGCACTTGATGGAGTTAACTATTATTATTGTTTCATTCTCATCAGTATTACATTATTATTACATTATTATTGTTAATCTCTGTCCCAATTCAGTACATGAACACCTTATATATAAACATGTCAACTGACTGATCCGATGCCTGATAAATTTCAGTGATTCATAACTCACAAATTCTCATGTTCAACTTTGAACTATTTAATCAATGAATTTTATTACATTTATAGTTGTACAATGATCATCAAAACTTAATTTATAGCATCTTCATCCCAAACCCCCAGCCCATCCCCCACCCCCCAACCTGTGTCATATGAAAACCGTAAGTTTTTCAAAGTCTGTGAGTCAGTATCTGTTCTGCAAAGAAGTTCATTGTGTCCTTTTTTTAGATTCCACATGTAAGTGATAGTATTTGATGTTGGTGTCTCATTGTCTGACTGACTTCACTTAGCATGATAATTTCTGCTCCATCCATGTTACTGCAAATGCCATTATTTCTTTCCTTTTAATGGGTGATTAATATTCCATTGTGTATTATGTACCACATCTACATGGACATTTAGGTTGTTTCCATGTCTTGGCTACTGATTTGCATTTCTCTAATAATTAGTGATGTTGAACATCATCTCATGTGTTTTTTGGCCATCTGTATGTGTTCTTTGGAGAACTGTCCGTTTAGATCTGCCCATTTTTTGATGGGGTTGTTTGTTTTTTTGGTATTGAGCTGCAGAAGGTATTTATAAATTTTGGAGGTTAATGCCTTGTCAGTCACTTCATTTGCAAATATTTTCTCCCATTCTGTGGGTTGTCTTTTCATTTTGTTTAGGGTTTCCTTTGCTGGGCAGAAACTTTTAAGTCTCATTTGTTTATTTTTGTTTTTATTGTCATTACTCTAGGAGGTGGATCTGAGATGATGTTGCTGTAGTTTATGCCACAGAGTGTTTTGCCTATGTTTTCTTCTAAGGGTTTTATAGTTTCTAGTCTTATATCTAGGTCTTTAACAACTGTGAACTATTTAAAACGTTTCCCTTTACATTTAAGCAGAAATCTAAGTTGTTCTTACAATTTTTTTTCCATTGGTTAGTGCTACCTTGGGCATGAACAAGACATCAACATGGTAATATCTGAGATATATGACAGGTAACATGCATGCCTTCTCCCCCCAGAGTTGTTCCTTCCATGAATAAGCATTACATCTTTTGAGAATAACTGCCAGTTCTTTCAATCACTTCTGCAGAGAATACATATCACTATTTTTTTCCTAATCATTCCTCTCTCAAAATATTTTACTCCCTTCACCTTAGTGTCTTTGTTCTGAACGAACATACACTGCTTTTTCCACCCTAATGTTGCTGGCCAGAACTAAAGACATTATTCCATTGATGTTATTTATAGAGAGGGCTAGTACCATGTTCCTTTTCATCTTTATACCAAAAGTGTGAAACTCCACAACCATATGCCAATGTCACTGACCTGCCTATAATGTAGACAGCACAATCTTTACCTTTTGTTATTTATCAGAGACTATTATTCTGGAAACATGAAAAAAATTTTATTTATTGGAAAAGACTGTTTATTGGAATTATAAAGCATATGGCCTCCTGCCAGAAGAAACATTCTGTTTTATACATCTGACAAAGATTATAGCAGAGGGAACTCCTTTTTTTTTTTTCTAATTAAATATATATATATACTGACCGGGGATCTGAGCTCAGACACAGCAATTCAGGTCACATATGCTTTTTCTGATATCTAGATTCACAGTCTGAGTCTCCATGAAATTTGGAAATAGTGAAATCGAAGTGGCGTGGATGGTGAAATTTTGCCTTCCAGTAGTTAAGTACTGGATAACTGAAGACTAATTGCTTTCTTCACTTAGCCAGAGGAGGACTTTGAAGACAAATACTCTGTCACAGAATGGATAGTCGCTGTGAAATCGAATACCTTTCCTTTGAAGATAAACTTGGGGGCTGCAGAGCTGAACTAACAACATTTTGCTGCAAAAAAAAAAAGGAATAACTAAAAGCTAAGCAGCAGCTACACAAATGAAAGAGATGAAGATATTCTGGCTGTGATCTCAGCGTAGCAAACCTCTCTGGAACTTTTCTCCTTAACTTCCAAATTCTGGATTCTCCCAAGTTGTCAGTCCAGTTTCTGACGCTGTAGGAAATACCCTTTCTAGGCTAGGAGCTTTGGGGAGGAGGGAGGGAGTTCGGAGGGGGGGGGTCTATGTCTTGTTTACTGTGCATCCCCCATTCCTGGTAGAGGGGCTATTAATTACTTCATTGATGGATAAAGTGAGTGAATTGACAAACAAAACAGGCAGAATATAAAGGCTGGAGTGCAAGTCTGATGAACTGAGTTTTAAAGTTATAGTCCTGGCTTCAAAGAGATGTGTGACCTGGGGCCATCTCTACCGAGATTCTGCTGTCTGCAATGTGAGGAGACTCAACTATGTAGTACGTGGCCCCCCCTCCTGGACATTAGTTGTGACCTCCTCAGCAGTACCACTGTCACACACTCCTCCCTCTCTCCTTTATAAGTAGGAAGTGTTTAGAATGTCTCCCTTTCCTTGTCTGATCTAGAGCACTGAGTTCCACAAAGCAACTGGACCATGTTCAAATTTATGCTAGCCACAGATTGAGTAACATCTTCGTTCTGGTACTCACAGTAAGAATTTATCAAATACTGGCCTTTTCAGGCACCAAGATCCCTAGGGATCATCTAACTCAATGCCTTCATTACAGATGAGGTGGTCCAAGCCCAAGTCCACATGGTTAGGGGCTTCATTACATCTCTATTCGGACTTCCTTTTTGGTCTTATTTCTCATGTCCACAGAAAACTGTGCTAGATGAAAAGAGAACAAGCCCAACCTTAAAGAAGGAGCATTTTTAGCAGCTTAAGTGAGCAGTTAGATTGAATAAGAAGTTGAAGCCTTCTGCAAAAAAAGCAGACACTTTCCAAAATGCCTCCTAGGATCCTGAGGTCCTTAATATTTTGGAGCAAACTGAGACTTGCCTTTGTCCTGATTTGCCTAAATTTGGAGCTCCAGCTTTCAAGCAGAGCAAAATATATCTCATAAGCCATTTTCACAGAAGAAGCCTACTATCACATCTTTTTAGAACAGAAGAGGCAAAGTTGCTTGGCTAGGCTCTAGAGAATTCCCTTACCTATTCAGTTAAGCTTTCTTCCTATAAAGATGAAAATAAATTAGAACACAATAACGCAAAATACAGTCTATGACTAGCATTCATCCTCATGGCTGTTTCTGAAACTCTCTACAATGTGCTCCATCCCTATTTCATTTCTCTCTCCTTTGCCTGTGAGAACTTAGGTCTTCTGGCTATTTTTCTTCCTCTTCTTCACTCATTCTCCGTCTCCTCTGGTCCCTCTTTGCAGGGATTGCCCTCACCATAGTTTCTCCCATCTTCTCACTGCACATGTCATCTCTGAACAATCCTACCCACTTTCATGGCTTCAGCTCTCACCTACTGACATGATACCACCTTTTTCCAGCTTTCTGGGCTCCAAGCCCCATTCTGTACCCTACTCTGGGATGCTGTGAAGAGACTCTGAACACTGCATCCAGAAGGCTCTTTGGTCAGTTAGCTTTCCATTGGTGCCTATAAAGAAAGGGATTCCTGGTAGATGGAAATGAAGATGAGAGAAGATACCTGCTCCCGCTTCCAGGTCCTGACAACAGTGTCCAGTAGCAGCAGGTGGTAGTTGGTTCCAAGCTCCAGTTTCTTTTGAGTTTCCCAGCAGCTTCACGGGTTCCTCAAAGGAACCAGAAGTATCCAGGCTCTATCCCCTTGAGAGCAGGAGGACTGGGGGGCTCTTATCTGCCTGCTGTATACCCCGGATACCCACACACCTGTTTGGCCACATCTCCTCCTCAGAAGTCTGAACACTGGCAGCAAGTTGCCTTGACCTCACTGTCTGAGCCCTAGCCACACAGCACTCCTTCCTTAAATCATTAAGAGTCATTCATGGAGTATGCACCCAGTTGCAGGGTCTGAGTACCAGCTGTACTGTGGACCACACTCTCAGGTACAGCCTCTAGCTGCACACAGCCAACCCCAGAACGTCCAGCATCAGTCCAATGACAGCTCTTCTTTCCTTTTGTTCCTCTAGGCTTGGCGGTGGTAACTCTGTCCTGTGGCTATTCATCTCTATGTCCATTCAACCTTCTGGTACCTGTGTAAGCAGTTCCTTGTATTAAGTTCCCTCTGTTTCAAACACTCGGTATGGTTTCTGTTTACCTGTATGGAGCTTGCCTGATAAAAACACTATGCTACACCTCCAGCTCTAGCTTCTTGAGGAAGTTTATTAGTCTATTGGCATTCTCTAAATGGAAGTCTAATAGGCACCTCAAAAGTAACTTGACCTTATTTCAATGTATTACTTTCTTTCCAAAACTGATCTTCCTTTAATATTCTAGATCTTAATCAATATTGTTATCCTTTACTCAGACACTCAGGTTAAAAATGGCTTACTCAGGAATGTTTACCTTGCCTTGTAAACCATACAACTCACTCATTACATCAATCTACACAAATTGCTTAGTAGTATGTCAAAATTGCTTTGCAATTATTATCCTCCCCTCTCTCTTCACTAACACTGTTTTAGTTCAGGGCCTTATCATCTTCACCCTCTAGTTTCCCAGTCAAACTAGTTAATTCTCATTATCAGTTACCTAAGGTTTTCCTATAATTTGGGGATTGGACTTTAATGAAATAAGGAATAGTTTTACCTTTTCATGGTGCATGTGTATGCACAAGTGCATGTAAGTACGTACACACACACACACACACACACACATACACACAATGTAAGCTGTTCAGTCATAGAAACTAAGTATAATTTCATTCTCAGATTTATAAGAATACTTGAAACACTACAATATTATAGCTGGAGACCATCTAGGACAATGTTTCCAGAACTACATTGATTCTAATCACCTAGAATATGTATAAAATCAGAGCTCTGTGCCCACCCTAATGTTTCATATTGGGAACTCCTAAGCTAAGAAAATGAATTTTTAAAACGACTTTTCCAGTTAAGTCTCCAGCACAATAATGTCTGAAATTGAATGCTGAACAGAGGAGCATCTGAGATTCAAGTCAATATTTGCTCTTGTCCCTCAACTCCAGGTAGTCAGAGAATCAAGACACACAACTCAGATCCAAAGTCTTGGCTTCATATTCACTGATATTTCACTGTCCTGTGCTTTTCCACAGGAAATGTTATTAGGAAATCAACAAATGGCTCAACTTTTTGCTTGACTTAAGGAATGAAAAGTTCCACACTAGTAGGGGAGACAGAAGCATGTCCAGTAAACTAACAAACACCGTTGCATGTTCCACAAGCCAAGAGGAGAACCATGGAAGTTTGAATAGGAGGGGGTGACTGACCATGACTGGAGTTACTGGAATCTGGAGAGAGGTCATGGACAAAATGCCCTGTCACTCTTTAAACCAATGGGTTTATCAACTAACCTAAGTCACTGTAACTGAAACTGAAGGACTGTGGTCAACAAACTTTCATTCTGTTGTCAATACAATGGTAGCTTATGTTCCCATTTGACCATCATTTCCATTCAAACTGCCAACTCCCATCATTCTGGGGAACTAAGCATCTGAAAATAACAAGGACTCCCTGTCTTCCCTTGAAGCCTACTCTGCTCTTTTGGGACAGCTCTGTCCCTGGATATCCTTAATGGGGTATTCAAATGTCCTTATTATCTAAACAGAGACATTCCACTAGCCCTAGTGTGCTTCTGACAGACATAAAGACATCTCCACAAACACCTTCACCCACGGGGACTATTGTCATTCTCCTCTGCCATTTAATTCTTTTTTGAAACATGTCTCACCAGGTAACGAAAACAAATTTATGAAAGCCTTGGTAAGTTTGGAGAACATGACAGCTTGAGAGAATCCTGCAACCAAGACAAAATCACCAGGACACACACCAAGAAGGGGCCCCATGGAAGGTCAAGGACTGTGAGAACTACAGTCACCTGATACCTGAATCATCTCTTCTGATGGTATGAACCACATACCAGGGCAGGCAAAGGTTAACTGAGGTGATGAAAGGTCAGAGGCTTTCTGGGTGTCTGAAACTACCTGTATCATCATTGAAAATGAACAGGATCTGGGTAACAAAAAATGCGAGATTTTCTTTTTTTTTTTTTTGGCTTTTTTAGGGCCGCACCCGTGGCATATGGAGGTTCCCAGGCTAGGGGTCTAATAGGAGCTGTAGCTGCTGGCCTACGCCACAGCACCAGCAACACAGGATCCGAGCTGGGTCTGCAACCTACACCACAGCTCACGGCAACGCCGGACTATTAACCACTGAGCAAGGCCAGGGATCGAACCTGCAACCTCATGGTTCCTAGTCAGATTCGTTAACCACTGCGCCACGACGGGAACTCCGGGACATTTTCCTAATAAATTTTGTCTCTAAAACTCCTCTAGTTATGTTCTCCAAGAGTTAGTGATTCTAAGATACTAGCAAGAGAGAACCTTCTCTGCCTGGCACCCAGGCCTGATACCCAGCTGGCCAAACTTGTGAAATCCCATCAGGGTCAGGTGACTGGCAGGCCCTGGCCAGGGTCCTTCTGCCTCTATTCCTTAGGCCTCCCCTCCAGGAATGTGCACTAAAGTTGCCAGGTTCACCCATGCCTTTGACTAGTGGGCTTTCTATGGCATCAGTCTGCTTGTTTTGACTTATGGAAAAACTTCCTTTGTGAAAATCTAGGAATCCAGGTCTAAAACACCCCAGTGACAATGGTGTGGGTACCTGGCCCTTTACTTTCTTATTATGGGTTACTTCGGGGGTAGCTGTTGTATAACACTGAATACAATTTATCTATTCACAAGGAGTGTCCCATTTCCTGGAGACCATTACTGATCTTCCACCCAAAGATGACATTTACACTGAGGCAGCAATTCTCCTGCTTTATTACTTGGTCTCCTCTCATGGGACTAGCTCCTGAAATGCTCCTTGGCCCCCTCCTGAGGCACTACCCACCTTGCTGGTAGGGAGCCCAGGAGAGGATGTCCCTAGGTTGACTGGGCCTCTAGGAATGGTACAAGTTCCCTCCAGGGATCATCACTGTCTGTGCAGACCTGGTAGATGCCAGGAAGCCTCCTTGGCTCACTAGAGCCACTTCACAATTTCTAATTCCGGTTGAGTACCCTGGCACTGCTCCTGACATCCTGGAAAGGCTGGAAAATGTGTTACTGAGTGTCTGAGAATTTTCTACCATAGCTCAGTGCCCAAGATCCACTACTGCCAATAACAGAGGCACAATGAGCGAGCCCTGAGCTCACGTGAGCCACTACAACTATTCAGTGCCCCCTTATTGAACCAAGAAATAGTCCTGCTATACTGCAAGGCATGGGGATGGAGACGTGCCAGCCTAAGCAACTGCACAATTTTCTCTCTTCAAGGAAGCTTACAATATGCCTGGTGCCAGCCCCCTGCTGGTCAGGACCATTCAAGACTCCTCCTGCACCTCCTCTAATGGAGTGCCAACCCAGGTGAATGGAATTCCACAGGGGTGGGTAGATCAGGTGGCAGGTCAGCCAGGAGGTGCTGGCTACAGTAATGGTTGGGGCTTAATGGATGCTTGTGGATGCTGTCATATAATTCAAATCAAATAGTGTGTGTGTGTCTGTGTGTGTGTGTGTGTGTGTGCGTGAGAGAGAGAGAGACAGAGACAAAGACAGAAAGACAGAGAGAGAGAGAAAGAAAAAGAAAGACAGAGAGAAGGCAGATATAAATACAGGCAGAAAATGTTGGATACCAAACTGTCCACAGGTTGACCAACATATATGTTGGATGTACTGTAGCTTCCTCTTTTATGGCCTGTGTGTACATATATTCTTTTCATCTTACCTAAAATCTTGCCAAATTTAGGGAATCGCATCAAAGTCTAAAATCAATTTTACTTAATCAATTTAAAATCTTTCAACTAAAAATCTAAATGTTATAAAGTGTATCTACTTAGGCCATTTTAGTGTATTTCCCAAGTTTGTCGTAAAAATTACCACAAGCTTATTAATTTAAAAGGAGAAAAATTTATTCTTTCATAGTCTGGGGCCTCTTAGGAAACCAGGGTTTCTCTCCTTGGCTGCTCAGAGGAATAAGAGAGATAGCATTTAAAACTTGGCAAACTAGAACACTGTGTTTTGGATGTGGGTTCCTACCAGCATGAAATCTTAAGAAAAAAAGCTTTACAAAGAAATGTAAAACCAGCCATAGGCTGAATACTGTTTTTAACATTTTGGTTATTATAGGTCATTATATATTTGCATTTTTAAAAATTCTTTCAATGTTAAAATTCTCCCAAATATGACAGATTCTACAGGTATTTTGATTTCTAAACATCACTGATCTTTATTTTTTAATTACTTTCATTGATCCAAGTTTATTTACCAGTGAGGAAAGAGGAGCTTGGTCAGACCTGTAGCTTACTAGAAATACAAAATCTCAGGCACACCCAGCCCCACTATATCAATACATGCACATTAACAATATGCCCAACTGATTCGTATACATATTAAAGAATGATAAGACTGGTTTTCAATCTGGCTCACATTGGGATCACCTGATAAGCTTTAAAATAACACTGATGTCTAGGCTCTTCTCCCAGATACAAATTAATAGGTCTTGTGAGAGGCCTGGGCACTGGGATTGTTAAACACCCTCCAGTTGATTCTAATTCTAACATGCAGCATAGGCTGAGATGCTAGGCCCCACCCCCAACTAAGTGACATAATTTCTGGGGTGATGGCATTTCTTTAAACTATCAGGTCATCCCAGTGAGAAACCAGAACCATTTAGCTAAATATTGTTTCTCAAGATGTAATATACTTACAGATCTCTTGGACATCACATGCCCAACTCTAGGGAAACTGTGATTTCCTTGCAAGTTTGGGTGCACCCATGATTTTGCGTTTTTAACAAGGTCCCTAGTGATGCTGATGGTGGTTCCTCCAGATTCCATATCCAAGCAGCACCAAACTTGGGAAAACCAGGCCCAGCACACACAGCCCCCAACATCCAACCATCACATCCTAATGCAAGTACAGGTGGTTTCAGTGAAGAGCACCCATTTACTCTGCAAAAGATTGTATTGTTTTCTGACGTTTAGTAAACTGAGAGAAGCACAGAGAAGGCATAGGTCTAAGCGAGATAGCACTTTGGAAATAACATGCATTCATTCATTTAAGCAAATTTTATCGAGCCTCTGCTGTGTGTTCATATATTTGTTTACATGCACTGTGTATAAGGCACTGTGCTGTTAACTGTAATATTTTGTGACTTCATTCTCATATACTCTGGCAGTAGTAACATAACATACCTCCCATGCAAGGATGGGGGAGGGACAAGCAAGGATATATAGGGGACATGGCATAATTGGTGGAATAACCGCTTTGTGCTACAAATTCTGCTTGGACGAGGGCTATGCTTAGATCTTAGTGTCCCCTAGAGAAACAGAACCAAAAGGTTCTCTCATCTATCTACCTGTATCAACATCTATCTATCTAAAGAAATTTTAGCTCATGTGATTATGGAGGCTACAAAGTCGGGGGAGCCCATGGTAGAAATCCCCATCCATATCCGAAGGCAGGAGAACACAGACATTCCAGCTTGAAGACAAAAAGGCAAAGAGAGAGCAAACTCCCTCTGGCTCAGCTTTCTGCTCTGTTCTGGCTTTCAGTGGATTTGATGAGGACCACCTATACCAGGAGGGCAATCCGCTTCACTCAGTTTACTAATGCAAATGCTCATCTCATCCAGAAACACTCTGAACAATATTTAACCAAATATCTGGGACTTCTGTGGCCCACACAGATTGAAAAATAATTTTTTGGCCACACCCGCAACACGCAGAGGTTCCTGGGCTAGGGACCGAACCCAAGCCACAGCAGTGACAACACTGAGTTTTTAACCACTAGGCCACCAAGGAACTCCCACGAAATAATATTAACCGTTATGAGTTTGCCCTTGTCAACTTGGTACCCATATGCATCTCCCTAAACCTTAATACGTAATGTCCAAATGAAGACAGTAACATGGTCATAATTCTGCCTCACGGAATAAACCTGTCCTTCATACAACTGAAAACGTACAAGCTCCTTCTCCAGAGGATGTAAAATCCTTGAGCAATGTTTACTCTTCTTGATATCCCATAACTTAAATACTTTGATGTAAAATTACCTCAATACAATGACATAAAGTCAATATATCTGTTAAATGGTAAGGAAATAGAGAGTGAAGAGACCAAGACATTTGCCATAAACAATTGACCCTTGAACAACATGGGTTTAAATGGCATGAGCCCTCTTACAAGCAGACTTTTTTCAATAAATACATACTACAGTATTACATAACCCATGGTTGGTTGAATCCTTGGATATGGAGCTGTGGATATGGAGGGCACACTGTACAGTTTTAAGTGTATTTTTTTCTGTATTGGGGTTTGGTGTCCCTAAACCCCATGATGTTTAAGGATCAACTGTATATGCATATACATAACAAAATAAGGAGGAAATACTCATAACAACCACAGCCCTCATGTCTGTAACCGGTCTTGTGATCTCAGCTGGTACTTACACTTAACTTCTTGCACTGCTCATTCTATTTTACCTTTCCTATCGGCAAAGCAAGCACCTCAGCTGGTTGTGGTTCTTGACCTGGTAGAATAACCCAAATCTTTGTTCATTACCAAAATTTGCCTTAGTTTGTGCTGCCACAACCAGATACCATAGACCAAGTGGCTTAAACAACATAAATTGATTTCCCACAGTTCTGGAGGCTGAGAAGTCCAAGATCAAGGTGTAGCAAGACAAGTTTCCTTCTGAGGCCTCTCCTCCTGACTTGCAGGTGGCCACTATCATGCCCGGTGCTAACAGGATTCTTTGCTTACACCCAGAGAAACAGAGAGCAAGCTCTCTCTTCCTCTTCTTATAAAGGCACTGATCCCAGCATGAGAGTCCCACCCTCTGGTGGTTCAAAACCTTAAGATTTCCCCTGGGAAAATTCAAAACTGGCCCCCATACATGGAAGGAGAGACTGGTGAAAGAGGAAGCCACTCCAGCTTGGTTGGTGGCTGTTGTGATAAGTAAGGGAACTTACATAGGAGGCTTGTCTTTGGGCAGCTGCAAGATGAGTAGATCTCTGCACCCATCTGCCAGAATCTGAAGAGTTTATAGATTAGCCTTAATGGGCTTCAGTCACATACAAAATACAGATGGTCTAAACACCATACTGGTCTCTCAAGGCTTCCCCCTTGAAATGGCTCCTAGTTTAGGAAAAGAGCAAAATATACATTTCAAAGACAAGGGAGAGAGTGAGGAACCTCTGATTGTCCAGGTCCACTTATTTGGTCAACTAGTGGTTACCTCCTCTCAATGACCTCTGCCAACACCCCCATGACTACATCTAACTCTAATTACTGCCCAGAGGCCCTATCTCCAAACACCATCACAAAGGGAGGACTGGGCTTCAACACATGAAAATTGGGAGGGAGGGGACATGGCTCAGTTCATAGTACCATGTCACTGGTTGAGTGGTCCAGAAGCCAAGTTGGGAAAAAAAAATATATATATATATTGCTACTGAAGATACCAGAACTGGGAAGGGTGGGGCTCTCCTAGGAAACCTTTGGGCACATGTGCAGGATTTGAACTGGAAACTCAAGTAATACAGGAGCTGTGGGGGGTGGGGTCTGAGTTTGGTTCTGTGAGGGGCACAGGCCAGTTGGTGTCCTATGCCTATGCATGGGCACGTGTCACTGGGCATCACTGCGTACCCACAAATCAGGTGAAGTCTTGACCATCAGGCCTTGTTACTCAGCCATCCACCCCCTCCCCACTACCCCATGTTAAATCTAGTCTTCACTGCCCAACCTGACCAAAGGATTTATCAAGACATTTTATGAGAAACTGCAGTCTTACATCAGTGTTTAGGTGAACAGAACCTCCCATCCACCAGAAAATTGACATAGACAAGCCAGTAGATACCATAAAGCATGACTACGTTCCTTGGAACCCTGACATTTTTAGGACAGTCCCAAAGCCAGCTAGCATTCCCTCCTTCATTTACTAAATTCATTCTTCCTCCATAAATACTGGAATGAAACAATCCCTGACTGAATGTAGCAGGAACGTATGATTGCAGGAAGGAGTCGACTTCAAAGATTGTGAACTTTCCTCAGGAGGACTTGGACATTCTGATCCCTTCTCCACGTACCCTGAACAGAGATGTGGTGCTTGAGGGCCTCTGAAGCATGTATCTAAGTTTGGATATGAGGGTCATCAGCCAGATTTTCCTCACCAACTCACTGTATTTGTGTTCCTCATACCCCACGTTCTGCTTCTGAACTATTGTGTTTTCTTTACCTCCACCATGGCATGGTTAGAGTAATGGTGTACACATCCAAACATAAATATGTTTTCATCATGACAAAAATGAGATAAGTGTTAGTGCATGAGCATCTTATGATCTCAGCAGAATCTCAGGACAAAACCCTAACAAGTACTTCAAAACCTGAACAAGTGTTTTTTCACCATATTCACAAACCTCACACTTTACACGCCCTTACATGGTCAAGTCTCCATGAAGGGTGATCAGAATGTCCAAGCAGGCTCCTTAATTCCCCTATCCTAAACCAAGCACCTACATGAATGCTTCATCCCACAAAGTTTCCCTAGTGTGACTCACAGCAGAGATCTCAGCATACCTCAGCTCTCAGCTGGAGGCTCCCTTAGAAGTCAGGACACTCAGGTCAGTTGATGGTCTCATGAGAGCATCATCATCCCAGGTTCCCTTTCACACACTGCACTTCATCTTAGAGGGGCCACCTACCCATCAGGCCATCTGAGTGACCCTCATCAAACTATCATCCTATAGCCACTGTGCCAGGCTGTGTTTTCCCCTGAAAAAGGACTAGTTCTTTAGTAAGGGAGTTTTTCTAAGGAATGCTTGGAAAATATTTTTTTCATTGTAAGAACACAAATAGAAGAAATTATAGTTCAATGCACTCTCACTACTTTTCACTCCTCAGTTTTCATCAGATTCAACTTTCAGCCAGGGAAATAGAAATCTGGAGTCATTGTGCGCAGAGCTCAGTTTACTCAGACACCCATCTCATGGGCTTAGCTCTTCATATAGAACTTCCAAATAATATGGATCCCTTGGGCACCCAAGAGGATCTCTTCGTTCAACTTTTAGCCTCCCCAAACACACACTAGCTATAAACCAGAGCACAGAGCAGGTTTGACGGAGAAGGTGGGTTGGAAGTTAGATGGTTTACACATGCAGAATTATATTCCATGACTCCTTTGTAAAGCGGGAGGGCGGTTAATGAAGGTAAACTAAATGGGAGAGGGGCTCAGATATCTGGGTTCCTTGACCCCAAATCCTATACAATCCTGGCTCCTTAGTCTTTGTTCAGTCCCCACAGATCTGAGAGGAGTGAGGTGAGCTCAGTTTAAGTGATCTCAGCCCTGGAGATCTGGAGGGGCAGTAGGCAGGGATCCCCTAACTCCCTGCCTAAGAGAATACTATCTTCTAGACTTTAAATCCATTTGAGTCCATATGCCTAATATTTAAACAAACGTAAAAGTTGGAGAAACTTGTATTAGTCATGGGAAAACCAGACGGGCTCTTCTATAGAAATAATCTTTTGAGAAATTGCTGCAGCATAAATGCATAACGATGATGGGACAGGTGAATTACAATAATGACTTCTGCAGCGACCAGGGTGTGGTTCACATTTGTCTCAAACGTACCACAAGACTCACAGGACACGCTCCCAAAAAGGAATTTTGACTTGAATCGTTTTCTATTTTTTGAGAAGGAGAGATCTCCACGTTCGATATAAGCGGCCTCACAGCTCTAAGCTTTTGCCTTCAAGTACCGTCATTTAACTGGAACGATGTGTGCGACCGCCCAACGGTCCCACGCCGCTGAGACTCGGCTTCTACCGCCGCACAGCCGGACCGGAAACGCCCAGGGGGCGCGCGGGCTGGGGGGAGGGGGGCCACAGGCCACGCCCACGCAAGCCCCTCCTCCCTGTTCCCGCCCTCCCCGAGCTCGCCGTTTCCTGCCGACCCGGAAGCAGATTTCCCGGATCGAAGGGCCGTTTCCCGGAGGGCGTTTCACTGTTTCTGGTTCAAACTCGCTCGTCGGTGCCCCTAACGCCCTGTTCTCTGCACCCAGAGGCGGCGGCCCCGCGGACGTCGCAATCCCGCCCGCGGGCAGCCCCGCCTAGTCCACAGGCGCTCTGCTGCCGGGTCCGGAGGTAAAATCCCTGCGAGGCTGGTCCCCGACCTTTCTGCCTCGGTTCTTTACACCGTCTCCCCTCCCCAACCCCCCGGATGGTCAGGTCCCCTCGGAGGTGTATCCTCCGGCCCTGGCGCACAGAGTCTTGTCGTCACGCCTCCCCGTGACACTGGATTCTGCAGACCACCGTCCTCGTCTGAGTCCCCCGCCCCGTTCTGGGTCCCAGTCCTGCTACTTCTCAGGCGTTCCCCTCACAGTCACTTCTTCAGGGAGGCACCCGAACTCCGTGCTGGGGGCGTTCACCCGCTCCGGTCCTGTGATACCCGTGGTCTCAAATCCCACCTCACTGGCTGTGCGTGTCAGGATGTGTTTACATCCCGGGTACCTCGCTGGAAAGCGTGCACTTCCTTTGCAGAGGCTTCTTCATTCTCTTCTTGTGAATTCCGAGGTGGGGAAGGGGAAGACCAAGGAAGAACTAGGGAGACAGGGTGAGCGAGAGAAAAAGCTGGGGTAAGTTGCGATTGGGAGAGTGGGTCCCATGGCTTTGGGAAAACATATTAAGAGTGAAGGAGAGTAACCTGGGCAAAAAGCAGGGGATAAATGAAAATAGACAAAAAGAGACTCAGCAGAGAGATCAAGAGGATAGAATAAAAGAAGGGGTCATGAGCAACAGCTGCAATGAAGGCAAAAAAAGGGTGGATCCCAAAATTGTAGTTTTTGTTTTTGAATTTCCAACTTACATTCCCTTTTACATGTATAGTGTCAGATTCAAATAATGGAGTGTCAGCGGTTTTCTGATTTTTATTATGTAAAAATATTCTTTAGGGAGTTCCCTTCGTGGCTCAGTGGTTAACGAATCTCACTAAGAACCGTGAGGTTGCGCGTTCAATCCCTGGCCTTGCTCAGTGGGTTAAGGATCCAGCGTTGCCGTGAGCTGTGGTGTAGGTTGCAGACGCGGCTCGGATCCTGCGTTGCTGTGGCTGTGGCGAAAGCTGGCTGCTACAGCTCCTGTTAGACCCCCTAGCCTGGGAATCTCCATATGCCGCAGGTGCGGCCCTAGATAAAGGCAAAAAGACAAAAAAAAAAGAAAAATATATATATATATATTCTTTAGTACTTAATAAATAACTCTACACTATTTCAGTGTGTTCTTGGTGAGGATATTGGTAAGCTTTTATATTAACAGGCAAAACTTAGATTAACCAGTTAGTCTAATATTCAACATCTTTATCCCCTTATATGATCTTTGAGCTTAAATGATTTTTAGGGGCGGCCATGGGTGAGCATGGCAAACCCTATTACTGTCTCATCCAGGCTGTTTCATTCCAACGAGGACAGTGCTGGTTCCTCTCTGCTGACCTCTCCTACTGACCTCTTTTCCTGTTCCAACACAGGCAGAGAGTCACCAGGCAGCTCTGTAAGGGAGGGTCCAGACATTTTAAAGTAAGTGTTGATCAGAACTCTCTCTCCAATGAGGAGGGAGAGGTGGCACTGTGAAGGGAGCTTGAAGAAAACAAGAATGCTGTTAGGGATGTGGAATGGTTACAGATCCAGGAGTGGGAGGGAGACTGAGAGGGAAGAAGAAAGGGAAATCTCTTCTTATCCTCAGCTGTGGTGCTCAGCGGGTACTAGAGGATACTGTGGGCTCTGTCAACCCATCTGTTAATCTCCTGTTTAATGTCTTTGAATCCCTGTCGTTTCATTGGACAGCAGGAGAGTATCTTTGCCACTTAGTGAATTCCTTCCCCTGTGTGGTTGTGGCATAGGAAGTGGGTACGTTGATTAGAAGCTCTGAAAGGCATATTCTCTACACTGAGTAGTGATCTCAGGACTGATCTTACCTGAGAAAGAAGCTTTTCATGTGTCTTTTTTAATTCCTTGATTTGGCTGTCAAAACATTTATTTAATTGATTTCTGTCAAACAATCTGTTCCTTCATTCTTTAATCTTTTTAATTTCTTTTAACTTTTCCTAATATCTTCTTAACAATTGGCAGTCAATTGACTCATGTCTCCTTTTGCTTTCTCTTGGTTTGTATAGCTAAACAACCAGTTTATTCATTTTCTAGCTCTCTCTGCCTCTACTAAGTGTATTTAGGACTCTTTTTTTTCCCGTTTTTTTTTTGGCTGCACCCACACAGCACATGGAAGTTCTTGGGTCAGGGATAGAATCCAAGCCACAGCTTTGACCTATGCCACAGCCACAGTAATGCAGAATTCTTTAACCCACTGCACCAGGCCAGCGATCAAACCAATGCCTCCACAGAGAGAAGCTGGGTCATTAACCTACTGAGCTACAGCGGGAACTCCCTCTACTAAGTGTACTTAAATTTAAACATTTTTTCCAAGATAATAACTATGTCTCTATTGCATGGTTTCGATGTACGTTCATTCTTCGTGGCGATGATGACTTAATTGGCAGTGGTCGTTTGATTGTATTTTAACCCTGTTGTTTACACCATCACACTTTTGGATTGTTACTTTTGCTTGTACTACCTGATTATTTTTCATTTTCATTTTACTGTGATAAGCATATGTAGCCTGTTTGATGTATTCTTTTTTTCATCTAGCTAAAATTTTCTCTGTCAAATTTGATGAGTGCAGTGGATATACTGAAGTCTCTACATTGGGATAAATGAAGGTAAAGACTCTACATTTTGGATGCACGTACATGTTCTTTTACACCTGTGTGTATGTATCTTCCAGGGAAGCTGGCCTCCCAGGAAGAAGACCAGACTCAGGGACCATGCCCTGCCTCCCAGCCCTCCAAAGCCCTACCTATTCTGAACATTGAGACTGGAGCACTTTCTCAGCCCTGACTGTCTTGCCGCACTTTCTGCCATCCTGCTCCACCCTACAGCGAAGAGGTATGTACTTCTGGGATCTTGCTTCTGAGCTGGGGCTGTTGGTGAATAACTGGAAGGCCCCTCCTTGCACTCCTCCAGGCTTGCAGGTCTGTAAAGCAGCAGTTGTCTCCTTCTGGGCACACACAGAAAATATTGCAAAGCCTTCAGGCAGCGAGTTCCTCCTCTCTAGCTTCCCGTGCTTAATCTGTCTATTTCAGGGACTCTGAGGGGATCTTAGGAAAGTGTTCATTGAGCCTGGCCAGCCATGGATTCCTGCCACAGACCTTATAGACAGGCACAAATGGCTGCTGGTCCCCAGGATGACTTAGGATGTTTTCCAGAGTCTCAGGCAAGCTAAAATGTCCTAGTCTAATCTATCCTGTCAAAATGGCCACAGCAGTCCTCCTGAAAGAAATTTGAAAAATTTGTAGACACTTATTTCTGGAAAGATCACTGGGAATGACCTGAAAGCATCTTGTGTTTGTATGTACTTTGTGGAACCCTCTGTAGGCCCCTTCAGTAAACTGGATACCCCAAGTAGATAGAAAAAGTTGATTCAATTTTTTTTTTTTTAACAATGATAAATCACAATTGTTGTAGAAAGTACAGACATGGTGATTAGCGTTAATAATGATAATGGTCTTTATGATGAGAGCAATAATAATAAGCAACTGAAGGAGATGGGAGAGCAGACTGTAGACCTCAGTGAATGAGTGACCAGAGACCCAGATAGGACTTGGGGTGGTTTGGATCAGAGTCCTAGGTCTGCTCCTTGAGACTCGTTCCCTGAAGGTAAAGGACAGCAATAGGAGAGGAAAAAGAAACACCGCAAGTGGGGCATAGGTGAAAGCAAGAGCTCCTGGAAGATCGTCTGCAGATGAGACTTTCCAGAAAGAGAAGAGCCCTGGTCCAGGGCCTCCCTGCCACCCATCCCCATCCCCATCCCCTGGACATCTTTCAGGAGTGGGGACCTCCCTGGAGGGCAGACCGGACCTTTGAGCCATTCCCTGCTCCCCTAAGCCCCAGCGCTCAGCCCTAAATACTGGCTGCCTTTCTGCCATCTGCTCTTCCTGGGTCCTCCAATATCTATCCATCTCTTAAATTATTAACAAATCTTAATTTATTTTACTTTGAAGTTTTAGAGCTCTACCAAGTCATTTTTCCTTCTTCTGTTATTTTAAAATCTAACCTTTGATCTTGTAATTACGTTTTGAAATCCCATTAATTAAGGTTTTTAATAGTTTGTAGAGAGTTCCTTTTGTGGCTTAGTGGGTTACGAACCCATCTAGTATCCCCAAGGATATGGGTTTGATCCCAGTCTCAGTCAGTGGGTTAAGAATCTAGCAATGTGATGAGCTGTGGTGTAGGCTCGCAGCTGCAGTTCCAATTTGACTTCTAACCTGGGAACGTCCATACGCTGAGGGTGCAGCCCTAAAAAGCAAATATATTTTTATTTATATATATATGGTTTGTAGTCTACCCATTATTAAAATGATTGGGTAATTTTTAAACAATGTTCTGCTCTAAGGCTAAGGATTTCCTTGAATATCAATATTCAATTACTTTTTCACGCCAACCTCTCTTATGCATTAGCTTTTTTAATAGTTACTGCTTTGGTTATTTTTTTTTCCCCCAAGTCATTTTTGCTGATTTGAATTCTCCTTCAGCCACATGAATTCAAGGTGATAGTTTGGAGAGAAAATAGCAGGATCTCTTCCTGGCTCAAAGACATGACTGTTTAACACAGGACATATGGAAAGTTTGTGGAACCTGGTTGAGGTTTTCTGTAATCTAAGAAAGATCAGCTCCTAAGGGACTGCTTTGATTTCCATTGTCATCCACTCATGACCTCCCTTGATGCCTGCCTTTGGGAAACCTGGGCAGAGCCCAGGGACGCCTGGCTACTTGCCTTCCTCCCACTCAGAGGCCTGTTCTGTCTCATGAGGTTCCCTGGCTATCCCTGTATGTCCTTAGAAGAAAAATTCTATTTTACGTTTCAATTTAAATCTGCCTTGAAGTCAAAACGTAACGTCATCCCGTGGACATTGCCATACTAGTTTTCCTAGATCCTTCCTTCTCCTTGGATGCTCCCATATGCTCTTGGCAACTCAGTAGGTAAGCCATGTTTATGAGTCTCTTTTGGACATTGTGAACTGTTCTAGCTATTGACTGCCTTATCCCAGTGATCAGTTTCTTGCATTAACCTGGGGCTTTTCTTTCAGGTTTGAAAGAACCAGCCTCCTTGCTGGGTGACTCACAGTGGAAGATCAGAGGAAGCAGTGGCCAGAATCCAGCTATCACCCCGACCCCCAGACATTTAAATAACCCTCCTGATCCTCAGCCTCCTCAAATCACCCTGGAAGATTAAATTCCTCATCACAGTGCCTGCATATAGCGGGCGGAGAGGAGAGCTTAAGACGCACCCTGGTACTACTTGCCTCTGTGATGCTGAAGACATTCTCCTTCCTGTATATTACAGCGAAGAGTCAAATTTTCAGGTACGAACCAGTGTCCAGTGTGAGGGGGCAGCAGGTGTTCTCACTCTTCTGAAGAGCAGGTACTTCAAAGCTTGGGCTAGAGGTAGGCATTTGAGGGGTGTAGAGCATAAGCCCCAGTCCAAGTGCACCAAAGGGAAGACATTGGGAATGAGCTTAGGGTACACCTGGAACAGGGCATCCAACCACTTTCTGGCCTTGTGGTTGTATAGGAGGACAGCAGGGCTCAGGGTGAAACCATGAGCTCGCTTGCTTCAGTTTGGGAGATGGATGTCAGTTTTCTCCCTCTGCAGAGTTTGTAAACTTTGGAAGATGCTCGTTGAACATTCTGCACTATGGAGATGTGTAACTGACACCTTACAAGGTATGTATGGACTCCACTGGGAAAAATACTTGATGGTCTCTACTGTAAACCTGGGGTGGTTGTTCTTAAACAGAACCCATACTGGACTCCCTGGAAATGGGGATATAGGATGGCCCAGTAGAGCTGTGATTCTGTCCAAGGGCCCTGAATGTCAGTCATTCCACTCCCTGATTTAAGTTGAATGCAGTTGGTTTTAGTCCTTTGATCATCGGAATGTTTGGGTGTTGCAGGGAGAGGCCCCTGTTGTAAGGCATCTCTTCCAGAGACACTTGGGATCGGGGTTCCAGTCACTAAATGCAGAGCTGTGATCTGAAGCATAACTCGTTCTGAAATCACGCCAGCTTTAATTAAGGAAGTTGGGGAGAAGTGCCTCCCCAGATTCAACTCTACATGTTTACTTGAGGAAACTCCCAGTCACCAAACTGTCCCAACCCCCACAAGTAAGCAGCTACACAACTGTGAAATTTCAGAGTCAAGAATCTTCAAGGAAAGTGACTTTCTTCCACTACTGTTACAAAACAACCTTGTCCTGAATACTGTTCCTGCTGTCGGTGGCAGGCAGGTGATGAATGTGTCCAGGCTGAAGGCTCTGTGGTTCCTAGAGCTGGAGGACATTCCCCTGGTGTCTGACTGGGGCTCCTGATGGCCCTCTCTGGAAGTGATCAACTCCACAGCCTAGACTACAGGTGGCTGCTTCCTGCAGGCAGTAGTACAGCACCTTCAGAAGTTCAGACAAGAACAAATGATCTCAACAACCAGAGTGTTGTCGCAACTAGAAAGGATGAATTCCCTGCTGCACCTGGAGCTAAAACATTCCTCCCACCACTGAATACCTCCTGCTCCTGACACGCTCTCTGTGTGCATCAGAATGCCCAGCTGCACCGTCCTCAGGCTGCAGGAAGTCCACAACCTGGACATGGGGACCCAGTGCAGGAGGTGCCTCTCCACTGTGTGACTGCTTTCATTCCCAGCCAGAGCTCATCCACTGAGTGGTGGAAGTGGTACTACATCATGACTTGGTCCCTTCCTCACCATCCTTACCACACACCCTGTGTCATTTTTATCCATCTTCTTCCTGCCATATAGTTCTCCCTCTGGGGTTCCAATTTTTCAGAGGCATTTTAAACCATGAGAGTCCATAATTCACATTAAACTGTGGTCAGGAAACAGGATCTTGAGCCAAAAACATGTGAACCTAAAAGATAAATCAACCAGGTAGGTGCCATGGAGTTTCGGTCAAGTACATGAATCCTATCCAGCTTGGTTTCATAAGGGGAAAGTTGGTGATGATAATGGCAAATATATAGGATCTTCTGAATAAATGACAAGATTATAAGTAAATACTCTGTTACACCTACTACATATTCAATATTGATGACATGTTTGGGTAGATGGCTTCTTAGATCTTCCGTAAGAGTTATCCGTAGACTTTGGGATGGGGCAGGACCAGAAGATGGAAGTTTGAAAAGATTCTTAGGCTGACAGTCTGGGAATGGACACTCTACTGGAAGTGGTGTTCTGCAATCAGGACCACTATCCTAACAGTGGTTATTTCTGGGGAGATGGGTCTGAGATTGTATACAGTGTCAAGTTTTTGAAATGTTTGTTTTTCATATTAAACACTTTATATATATGTATATATATATATAACATATATAATGTTTTATAAACTATAAAGCATGCTAATTTTAAAGTAATGCTCTCAATTTTAAGTAAAATATACATGTTCTGTGTGAATATTAAATGATGGAAGAGCTTAGTATCAAGATAGTGCTGATGGAGACAAGAAACTACACTCTGGTCTTCTTGGAGAGGGAAACATACAGACCAAGGGCCACTGGTGGCTGCACAGTAGATAACTGGCTCTGAAACAGACAAAGCCCTGATTTATACCATCTGCTGATTTTCTTGTGTATCATGGCAAAATCCAAGCTAACAAGAGCTTAGCACCCAGTTCACAAAACTCTGGAATATTTTATAAGCAACTCTTTGGAGCTAATGCATACCAGGTTAAGCGTAGCTCTGTGAGAGGAATTGAAATGTGTTAAAGAAAATTAGTAACTCCTTTATGGCCTCAAAGCAGGAGTTCAGTGGTGGAATTGAGAAAGAATGCCTCCCTGGGATATCCTGGCTCACCTTTTAGGGAAGTTAATTAATGTAGCTACCCCCATCTCAGACTCAGTGACTCCTTGAGTGGACCTTGCTTTTAATTGAGAGGAATAGAGGCCAGAAACATGATTATTTCCTGTTATAAAACCAGTCCTGCCCTGTTTTATGTGTTTCAGAAGGAAGAGACTTCAGGATTTTCTGTGCTGCTCAAGGTAGAGCTCAGTGATGGTGAATGATTCTACACAGTCAGGACCCAGGGGGTACTTTGGCTGTGAATGACTTCCTTGCTGCAGTGTTAGTATCTCCAGTCTTGAGTTAAGTGGGCCCAGCATTGAGTCCACAACTTGGTTAAGATGCTGCCAAGGCTTGACACCCATGGGAGATAATCCAAAGTTTAAGTGGTGTGGCCCAGCCTCTTCAACCGCTATGAGTTTCTACAAGAAGTAATTTCATCCCTCAGTCACTGGGTGTGGAGGATATAGGCTTCTTTGGACATACATCTCTTCCATAGCTTGACAATTCAAAATTTCCCTAATGCTTATAGCAAGGTGTTTGGGATGGGCGGATGGCAGTCCAAGTCAGACTTCCACTTTAAGTGAACACTGTGGTCAGTTTAAATTCAGAAAATGTTATGGGATGACTGCTCTAAGAAGAATGATACAGCTATTTATGTCCTTAATTACCAAGTCATTTCCATCAGCAATAGGAAGAGAACTTCTAAACCCAGAAAATGCTGTTACCCAATCTCAAACAAAGAAAAGATGAGCTCCAGTCCCATGCCAGTACCAAAGGGAGCTTTTATATACCCTAAACTCAAGGGTCTTTCAAAAGGAAGGACTGTTAGAGGGAGGTTTAATGTAACCCCAAACATGAAGAGAACTGAGTGGGCACCTGACCATCTCAGAGCCTGTCCAATGCCAGCCTGATGCAGTTGCGTGGAAGTGGTGGGTTGAATGGATAGCTGACATTTCTTTAGGCAGTTGGCTGCTCTTTGTCTCCATTTATTTCATGTTGGGTGGGAGGTCCTGGCTCTTATTTAAGTCTAAAGCCACTGATTCTGTGAGACTCCCTAAGGATGACATTGAGCATCATTTCTTACTCTCACCCTTTTTTTTTTTTTTTTTCTGTTTAGGGTTCCACTTGTGGCATATGAGTTTCCCAGTCCAGGGGTCAAATCAGAGCTACAGCTGCTGATCACAGCCACAACAGTGCAGTATCTGAGCCATGTCTGTGACCTAAACCACAGCTCATGACAAGGCTGGATCCCCAACTCACTGGGTAAGGCCAGGGATCAAACCTGAATCCTCATGGATCCTAGTCAGGTTCATTAACCACTGGGCTATGAAGGGAACTCCTACTCTCACACTTTTGACATGTGCTTATCATCTCTGTATTACAGTTTCCTCGTATTAATGTGAATTGTAACACTACCTCACTTTTAATATTTTTGTGAGAATGATTCAATCCATTTAAAGTCCATAGAATTTTGCCTTATGTACTTGAAAGCTCCAGTTGATTTAACATGATTTGATAAGTTTGACCCAAAACATCATATAAAGGCCAATTCCCTCAGAAACTATATTAATTTAGTAAAGTTTACATACAATGATAAGAAATGAAAGAAATAATGGATCTAGTAATCCAGGAGATCCAAGTCATTTGAGTCATCTGGAATATTTGAGGGCAGTTGCTCTCAGTTCACATAACACAGGCTCTTAACCTCTGAACCATCTGCCCACGAGGACCTGATTCAGCATTCTTTTGGTTTCAGGGCACTGGTACTTCATGGTGGTATGATGACGAGAAGGAAGACAATGACAGAAGTTTTTTAAATCCAGTACTTGTGCTCAAAATGAATGTTATTAAATGATTTTTCTTCAAAAACAATATGTTCTTTTATATCTCTATATTTCCATGTATCTTAAAATATATCCTAAGTCTTCCAGACTTTTAATACCGCAGTTGACCCTGGACAGCATGGGGGTTTACAACTTTACAATCAGTGGTCCGTATCTGCAGTTCCACATCCTTTCATTTTAGGTGTATTACAAGCAGTCATGATAGCTGGAATCTAGAAGTTGGTTATTTTCAGTTTAGAGCAGTAGAAGAAATTGCAGTAACTGACTAGATGCCGAGCCAGCCAGAACACTGCATGAAAGATGAGGCACTGGGGCTGACGTTGAGTCTTAGGACAGTCCAGTGAGGTTGAGGAATTTTGTGCAGAGGACATGGGAGAAGGATTGATGAAGAGTAGATTGAAGACAGTTGGGAGACTGAGGTGTCAGCTAAAGCTAGGAAAAGTTCTGCAAAGGAGATCACAGTTCAGCTTTTGTTTTCAAGTTGGGATTTATTTGGGGGGAGGTAATTGGTGATGCTAACAATATATATGCATAAAGACAATCCTTGGGAGTCTTGGCAAGTCAAGGGAGAGGAGGATATGAGGAAATGATACTGCCTTCCAGTTTGGGGGTGAAAGGATGATAGATGGGCAGGAACTTGAGAGAAAATGAGCTGATATGAAGGGATTGCTTGTGGAGAGAGGCAGGTTCCTGGTAATGGAGAAAGAAACAGGAGAGAAAGGAATTCAGTTGGAGACTGAGGTTGGACTTAGCCGGAGGCAACGTGAAGCTTAAATTTTGAAGGAAGGAGAGGAGTAACTGATGGGTATGAATGTAAGAATATTTGTAGATATTATGATGGTCAAGTGAGTTTGTTACATTATGTGATTCATCTGCCTTATGAACTGAATTTTGTGCCCCCAAAAATCAAATGTTGAAGTCATCCTCAGGCCTCTGAGTGTGATGATATTTGGAGATGAGGCCTTAAAAGTGGTCATTAAGTTAAAATGAGGTTATTAGGGTGGGCCCTAATCCAATTTGGCTGGTGTCTCTGCAAGAAGAAGAGATTATGGCACAGCCATGTCCAGTGGGAAGGTGTGTAAATACACAGGGAGAAGATAGCTGTCCAGAAGCTAAGCAGGGAGGCCTTAGACGAGACCAGCCCTGGCTTCACTTTGATTGCAGACATACAGCCTCCAGAATTGTCAGAAAATAAGTTTGTTATTTAAGCCACCCAACCTGTGACACTTTGTTAAAACAGCCTTAGCAAACTTACACGATACATGTAGTAGGATATAACCTCATCTTTTGAAAGGTAAGAATGTGTAGATTCAAAAGGCGTGGTGAAGACTTGAAGTATTTGGGGAGCAAAAAATTGAAGTATTTACTTTGCAAAACATAGTAGAGTTGCCAGATATATTTGACAACCACTAGAGATAGTGATTCTGTGTTTCAGTAGGGGTCACATTAGTAGTGTATGTGTCAGATGCAGTCCTGGAAATGGGATTTCAATGGAGAAATGTGATTAATAGTCCAAGGTACCTAGAAAAAGTTCTGGCCCTGGTAGATACCTGTTGAAATGAGTAAGTGTGAATTAAACTGAGCAGGAAAAATGTAGAGAGATGTAGCTTGATGTTTAAGAGGTGAAATCAATACGTTGGAGGTGCTCATGTGGCAGAGAACCTGAAAATGAGGTGTAATTTTATGAAAAAGTAAGAAGGAAGTGAGGTTTTTGTAACAGGGTGCGGCTCCTGATCATTAACATTAGAGGTGATATTCGAGGTAAAACCTAGATGTGATGTGTAATTCTTAAGGAATTTGAAGTAGGAGACAGGCAGAACAAAATTTAAATTATTTATGTGTTATTTTCCACCTGTGACTTTGTTATATGATTAAATTTTTTGGACTTCTTTTTGTCATTTGTTACATTGGTAAACAGACTAAAATCTCTTAAGTTTACTGTAAGGACTAAATGGGTGAATTATGTAAATATCCAAGCACAGAGTCATGTTTGATACAAATATGTTTTGTTTTTTTTCTGGACCTCAGGTACGAATGGGTGAGTTTATCCTCTTTTGTTTATGATGCATTATCATCATTTTGCTATGAAATATATTTAGTTATTATTGGTATTTTAGGGGAGAATTTACACCTTATAAATGCTTTCTCTGCGTGCCTCTCACACACATTTGTGTGCATATATATATATATATGCATATACACATACATGTGTGTTTGTATATAATGAAATGCAGGAATATTGCAGCTAATAAAGGTTAATGCAAAACAGGATTTCAACTACCACTTTACTAAGGTAATCAGATGGAGTTAATTAGATTTCCTCCTAAACCCCAGCCATCCTTGACCTAGAGGATGAGACTGTCCATGACAATAACAGACTCTCGTCCCCCTGCTGCTTTCTGGTGCAGGGGGCGGGGTGGTATTAGGGACTAGACTTGCACGGTGGATGCCATGTTTCCTACAAATGGAATAAGTCCTTGAATTAACTCCACCGTCAAAGAAATTAGTTGATTGACTTCCAAGTCTGTGAGGAACAGAATGAAAAGTCGGGGTTTAGGAAGCACTGGAAGGGAGTGAGGCGCCAGAGAGCTTGCAGGAGCACTGGAGAAGCCTTGCTGGTACATATGGCAAGAATCATGATATGGGAGCACTTCCCAGTGTTTACCTGCAGGTGGAAACCAAAAGCTGTGCATGGCACGAGGCAGGGGTCACTGGTTTGATCAGGGAGGGAACTGCATAACTCTGGATGCTAAGGGCTAATTTACATATAAAGTTCAATACTTTTTGACATCCTTGTCCGTAGTTATCTGTATTTCTGTATTTTTTGTTATCAACTATAGGTATAATTCCCTTACTTGGACCCTGAAAAAGGAGAAAAGCCCTCTCTCATTGAGCGCACTGCATGTCTGTTGGTTAGACTGGGGTCACACCCAGGTACAGGTTTGAGGCTTCATGAAATGGTGGACTGGGAGGTGTGCACAGGACTCAAGTCTCATGGCTTCTCTCCCTATCCTCAGCTTTGCCTGCTTAATACGTGGATTGTCAGTGAGTGAAAACCCAGAGCAATACTGCTGGCAACAGATTTATTGACAATGCAGCCACTGGTGAGTAGGCAGTGCCTCTTTCTACTGAAATTGCATTCACGCTACTGATGCCAGATGGGGTGGTTTCTCTTATTTGCATGGATGTTCTGAGTGTAGTCTAGAAGTATTCAGGGGCTTGAGCTTCAGTGAAATTTCTCCAAAACTCTGAGGTGGTTATCATGGGTCAGGAAGTCCTTAATAACTAGTATCCTTCCTAACATCACACTAATATATCCCAGCCTCCCTTAAGCTTGTGTATTTACAGGAGAGATGAGAGAAGTTTTCTTTCTCTAATTCTGTCCGTGGTCTCACTGGCAGGTAGTTCACTCTTGAATCATATTATTGGCTACAGTGGTCCAAGGGCTGTGGTGAATAGAGATGGGGGAAGAGCAGGACATTACAGTCCAACAGGGAGGCAGAGGTTTCATAAGTGAGTTGAGTCATCCACTCCTTACGAGTCCTGGGTGAGGGCTGTGATGTGTCGAAGGAGCACCAGAAGTTTAGGCCAGAGAGGGCATGAGGAGTCATTTTTTTTTTTCCAGTTTGAAATTTAATGTTTTGATAGAATATATTTGCACTTTTAGAAACTTCTTAAAATTAATATTAACCCTTTTTTCCATATCTGGTAACTAGAACTAGTGTATGGGAAGTATTATGTCCTTAACTGCGGCTCCATATTCAGGGGAGTAGAGTGGAGTAAAATTTAAGGCCCTGTGGAAAGTTTTGAAGGACTAGGTAGATCAAAACCACTCAGGAGACTTCCTTTATCCTTCACCAGAGAGACAGACAGGACACAGTGATAACTGGTGTTTGAGGTCCCAGAGGAAACTGGGAATAGAGGGATGGCCAGGCTAGGATCCTCTGTCCTTCAGGACAGCCATCTCAGAAGTCCCCAGCTATGCTGCTTAACCATCTGACCTTCTTACTCTAAACACCTGGGTCCTGTGGCGTTGAGTGAGACCACACCAATTGATGCCAACTTCTGTGTGAAGTTGTTCATTTCTGAAGAATGCTGGAGATGGATTCAAGGTTCTTGGACATTTTAGTGAGTAATAGGCTAAGGCGTGTATTTAATACATTTTTACTTAGGTAGGAAGAACTTCATCCATTAGTTCATTGAACCCTTCAACACTCATAACAGATTATTAATCCACTTAATAGATGAGGAATCTGAAGTTCATTTAGGGGAATGACGTGGCCATAGTTATGGTTTAAAAGTGGCAAATCATAGCTATTGTTTGCCTTGTGATGTGTCTATAAAATTACTTGAAATTAATGAGGAAGAGAGATTTATGAATTTTTAAGTGCAAGTTTTAATCACATGTCTGAACTTATAGTAACGAGATTTTTTGGGCAAATTTCAAGGTTGTATTACACTTCATGTGATATTCCTTTATAATGAGGGATATTATTAATTCAGACTATGCATATATCTGTGATCTAACTGAAAAACACATGCCAGCTCAAGACTGAGAATGAACTGAAGGGGACCCCAAACTCAGTTTGATCTTTCTATACACCCAGCTTCTCCTAGACTGGCCATCCCTTCTCCCCAGAGCTGTCCTCTTCAACCCTCCTGCTCTGGATGTTAGTAAGAATTGCTCTGTCTAAATCAGAATGTCCATGTCTTAGGAATCTGTGACATTTGAAGATGTAGCCATAGACTTCAGCCAGGAGGAGTGGGCCCTGCTGGACACATCCCAGAGAAAGCTCTTCAGAGATGTGATGCTGGAAAATATCAACCACCTGGTCTCTGTAGGTGAGTCTGTCCATATTCGTGTATATATGTAGGTAGGTAGCTGGATAGGTAGGTAGATAGGTATGCATTGGTTCAATCAGTAAGTACATAGAACAGCTTCTCATACCCACCACACACTCTATCCTGGTTCTTTCATTGACCTTATAACTACATGAAGGAAAGTTGTTTCTTCATATTTTACTTAAATCTAGTTTGTCACCCCACTAAAATGTTATCTTGACCACAATTCAATGTATTTCTTGCTACTCAGTCCCTAATACTCAGAACAGATCTGAGAACTCAATGAATATTTTTTGAATGCATAAATTGAATAAATATTTTCTAAATAATTATTCTGGTCTAGTCACTATGCTAAGGCTTGACTACAGACTGGTGAAAATAACAAAACTTTGACTATTCTTGCAGAACTTACATATATTGGCATCTGTTTGAAAATAATATTCAGCCCACTGTGGAGACATTTAATTTCTTCATTTCTGAAAAGACTGAGCATTTCTGTATTCTGTCTTCAAACTTGGCCATGGATATCAGCATCAAGAGTTCTTCACTATTTCGGACACACAGTCTGTATTTCAGTCATTTCAGGGTGTTTTTGCTTGGGTTGAACTCCAGTAGTCTCCTTACTCTTGCTCAGTAACCTGTCCTGGAATTTATGACAGTGCACTTTTATTAGCACAGAACTCAGAATCCACGTTTTTTTCAATGAACAGGGTATCAACATAGCAAATTGGATGTGATTTTCCAGTTGGAACAAGGTGAAGAACTGTGGATTGAAGGAAGAGGATTTTTCCAAAGCCACAGTCCAGGTATGCAGCAGGAGCCTGTGCTTCAATATGAGGTGGTGCCTGTTCAGTGAGTGAGTACAGAAATATCAACTGAAGATTTTGTTAAATGAGTGATATTTTCTAAAATGTAGGTGAAGGACATTGGGGCAAAATTCTTCAGATGTTATCATTCCTTATGTATTTTAATCATGTGTCCTTCCTGCCTTTTTTTTTTTTTTTTTTTTTGGCTTTAGGGAAAAGGATATTCATGTAGTTATTGAAATTTAACTTTCACATAATAACTCTTTTTCTCATCCTCCTCTTTGAAGGTTTCCCTCTCTTTACCTACCCAACATCTCATCTCCATTTTAATATTTTCATATTTCAATCCTGAAAATCTTTACTAATTGTTGGTGCCCTGTGATGTGTTTCCATTTCCTATAGTATTCCCCATCAAAGTGCCAGTTTTTTAAACATACTCACATGGGTCTTGTGACTTTTCAACATTTTCATTCCCCTAATGCCATTCTAATTTTTTTTCAATTTTAGGCAGGGAAAGTGCCCTTAAAGAAGAAATGTTAGCCACACAACATATCAGCAGGAAGGATACACCTACAATCAGCCCAGTGGTAAGTTTCATGAATGATAGACCTGATCATCCAAATCAAAGACCTGGCAGTGGGATGTTAGTAACTGAGCACAATAGGCTGATATATATTATGTTGGGACTAAGCTATTTCTGAGCAAAAAGTTTTGTATGGTTTGAATTTAGTGAAGAAATTAACCTGAGCTCAAAACCATAGCCTCCTAGCTTTAAAAAAATAAATAAAAAAATAAAGGGTAACTACATAAACATTGTTCATATGCCTAGTCTTTGAAATGTATTAATCTATGAACTCTGCAGTTGGGATGCTGTAAAGAAAGTTTTGTATATGCAAGAAGTAACACATCCCGTGTTCCCAGTAATGCTGTTAAGATTTTAAATGGAGACTGCCACTGAATGGTTTGTTTTAGATCCATGTGTAGAAAAATGAATGTATGAATGTATGCAGATAAACCATTTACAGCCTTTCATCTTCCTTCCCTAAAGCAGGTATCTCACACTCCAGAGGATCCCTTTGAATGTAATGGTTTGGGAGAAGATTTCACATATAGCTCCACACTGAGTCAACATTTGTTAACTCACATGGAAAAGATACCCTGTATCAGCAAACAGTGTCAAAAACCGTTCAGTGACCAATCATATCTTAATCAGCATAAGCAAATCCACACTAAAGGTAAGTCATGTGAGTGCCATCTGTGTGGGAAAGCCTTTAGTAATTGCTCTAGCCTTAGAAGACACGAGATGACTCACACTGGAGAGAAACCCTATGAATGCCATATCTGTGGGAATGCCTTTATTCAAAGCTCTGACCTTAGAAAACACAATCTAACTCACACTGGAGAGAAACCGTATGAATGTCATCTCTGTGGGAAAGCCTTTAGTCAGTCCTCTAACCTCAGACAACATGAGAGGACCCACACTGGAGAGCAACCTTATGAATGTCAACTCTGTGGGAAAGCCTTCAGTAAATGTTCTGCTCTTAGACGACATGAGAGAACTCACACTGGAGAGAAACCTTATGAATGTCATCTCTGTGGGAAATCCTTCAGTCAGTGTTCTGCCCTTAGACGACATGAGGGAACCCACAATGGAGAGAAAAGTATGAATGCCTTTAGTAAATATTCTGACCTTATATGACATGGTAACAAAGGTTACAAATGTGGACAAGACTGCAACCATAGCTTGAGCATTTCAACACACCAGAGGACTCAAGTTGAAGAAGCATTGTAATCATTGTGAAAGGTCCTTCATTCATCCTTACTCATTTTGACATATGCAAACCTATGTGTAAGAGAATCTATGTGTGTGACATTTATGTGGCAAAACCTTCAATAAGTGGTCTGATCATAAATAAAATGAGAGAACTCACACCGTAAATATAAAGAATATGGAAGTCTCTAACAATAGCTCTAAACTATAAACACACTAGAGAGCTTCCACAGGAAGAACCCAGATCTATAATCAATGTGAAGATGCTTTCATCTATAATGCATGGTTAAGCAACATGAGCAAAATCCATTTGGGAAAGCCCCTAGGTCTTTAAATCATTGTGAACAAACAGTCAAGCAGTCTTTTTTTTTTTTTTTTTAGGGTTGCACCTGTAGCATATGGAAATTCCCAGGCTAGGGGTCAAATCAGAGCTGCAGTTGCCAGCCTACACCACAGCCATAGCAACACAGGATCCAAGCCATGTCTACAACCCACACCACTGCTCACAGCAATACCAGATCCTTAATCCACTGAGTGAGGCCAGAGATTGAACCCACACCCTCATGGATACTAGTCAGGTTCGTAACCTGCTGAGCCACAATGGGAACTCCCTCAGCCAAGCAGTCTTGATGTGCACAAGAACACTCCATGAAGGAATAACCACTAAAATGGGTGTAAGAGGATGAAGGCTCTTGAGGAATACCAAATAATTCATTCTGGAAAAGTGATTCAATGAAAAATCTTTTATTATAGAGCAACGCTTGTGGTCCATTTGTGGATTCAGACTGTACAGAACACTCAGCATCATGAAAGAAGGAAAGTCTTCAGTGATCTCTTATTTCATAATCTTAAGGTTCTCACACTGAGGAAATGGGGATCCTAAAATCAAAGTGGAGAGATTTTCATATAGATTTCACATTCAGAAAACTAAGTTTAGGAGTAAAAAGCCTTTAAAAGTTCCTTTAACATACAATTTAGCAAATAATTCTGAATTTTGAGAGAACTATTAATGGGAAAAATCTGACATAAATGCAAGATAGTAAAGTGATCTGGGAATATAAAATGCAGAATTTTGTAAGAAATTAAACTTTTAGATTACTTGTAAGTATTTAAACAATAAATTTTTTTCCTGAAAAACCTAGTATGTCAGTGAAGTTCTAGTTTACTTTATACAGCTATAAACACACAAATCTGGGTCTGCACTCCATAGTGTGTGGGTGATTCAGCCCTATTCTCTGAGTCTCTCTTTTCTCTAACAGCTACTTGTACACAGCTCATGTCCACTCAATCCAGCTTCCCACCAACATCAGCTGTCACCAGCCTCTCCAGCTCCAGTGCAGCTCTTCCTTCAGGCAGGGGCTACTGCTGCAACTGGTGGGGGGAGGGGGCGGGAAACGAAGCTGGCTGAAACCCAGCACTGCATCACTGCATCTGAACAGGGTGAGAGCTACCATTGCTGTTGCTCTTGAAGGCAGCAGATTGGGAGATGTGTAGAGCTCTGACAGGCATGCCAGGACTATCCCAGCATGCCCCCCAGCCCACGCCAGGCACCCGTCCCAATTCCAGCGTTGCTCCCCTCTAGGGTGAAGATGCCAATTGTGAGAAGGGAGAGCGCACGCTTAGAGGGAATGGAACCTTTCTGTGGCTCAGTTTCCTCAATTCTAAGGTGAAAGGAAGCTTAGTGCCCTTAAGAATTGTAATGAGTACTACTAATGCACTGATACTGTGTACACCAAGTTGTTATTGCAGGTAGTAGGCACTTTGTGTTTGAAAATAGTATTTTTTACAAATTGAAATGTAGGTACACCACTCTTCCTTATCTCATTTTTATATTGAAATGATTCATATCATTAAAATATAATAGATTTGTATTTTTACTACATTTAACTTGCCTAGGACATATATAATTTACCCTAAAGCTCTAGTTGACTCTAACTGTGATCCTGGGCCACAACTGAATTTGAGACTTACATGGTGGCTTAATCAGAAATCACCTCCTCTGCCCAAATATTTCTCTAGGAGGTAAGTGCCTGTCCTGGTGCTGCTGGAGGTGGGGCCTGTACCAGGGCTGGGACTCCCTGGGAATGGTGTGCAGTCTCCCTTATCAGATAACCTCACATCCCACTGGATTTTTCTACACTGATCTATGCTTATGAGTGCTGGGCATTTGTGAGATCAAGGGCATTTCAGGACTGGTGACATAAAATTATGACCACGGGGGGGCAGCATCACACAGCAAGATGTATTGGGTGGAACAAAGGCAGCTTGCCCTTCAAGAGAAGTACCTCCCAGGGTGAATCCTTCCAGAGGCTAGAATGTGGGGCCACTGTGGGGATGGAGATAGAGCAAAGGGACTCCTTGGGGAGGTGTTTGGAGAGGAGGAGATTCATTGCGTAAATGAAGTCCCTCAGCCCTGGGATGGGGAATCTCTGGGTCAGAGAATTTTGAAAGGCCAGCAGCTTAGAGATTTGTGTTGACCATGGTTTGCCTTATCTATGGCCAGCAGACGTTGGGTGCATTTTTACAGAATGTACACAACAACAGTCTTTAAATAGTTTAAAACCTACGTTTAAAACAATTCAGTATATGAAAATTTGTATTTGGCACTGGTGGGCTTTTGAACTAATGGACCTGGTCTCCTGTGAAGATGTAGACAGACCCAATACACAAGGACCATCTCTGACTCACTTATAAAACACCACCTGATAATTTCAATTGGTCTTTTTTCTTCATATTCACTCATTATTTTGCCTGTTCAAATCTGATGCTGGAACCCTCTGTTTTATATAATGTAAAAGATATAGGTGAAAACCTATAGTAGTTTTCAACTCCAGAATATCTATTTGACTCCATTTTATAATTGCTCTATCATCTATCTGTCTATCTCTCTCTCTCACTCTCTCTTGCCCATGCCCACAGCATGGAGAAGTTCTGGGCCACGGAGGATTTTACCTGTGCCACAGCAGTGACCCACTGAGCCACCAGGGAACTCCTGTAATTTCTCTTTATTCAAACTCTTGATTTGGTGAAGCATCATTTGCCTGATTTCCTTCAGTTCTTTGAGCATCACTGAGACATTCGCTTAAAGTCTATCTATTCAGGCAATGTTGCAAAGCCACAGTAATCAAGACAGTGTGGTACTGGTACCAAAATAAATACAGACCAATGGAACAGAATAAGGAACTCAGAAATAAACCCAGACACCGATGGTCAATTAACCTTTGACAAAGGAGGCAAGAATATAAAATAGGAAAAAGTCTTTTCAGGAAGTGGTGCTGGGAACACTGAACAGCCACATCTAAATCAATGAAACTGGAGCACACCCTCACACCATGAACAAAAATAAACTCAAAATGGCTTAAAGACTTAAACCTAAGACAAGACATCATTAAACTCCTGGAAGAGAACATCGGCAAAACATTCTCTGACATCAGCCTTACAAGTGTTTTCTCAGGTCAGTCTCCCAAAGCAACAGAAATAAAAGCAAAGATAAACCAATGGGACCTGGTCAAGTTGACAAGCTTCTGCACAGCAAAGGAAACCAAAAAGAAAACTAAAAGACAACTTACAGAACGGGAGAAAATAATGTCAAATGATGCAACTGACAAGGGCTTAATCTCTAAAACATACAAACAACTTATACAACTCAACAGCAAAAAAGCCAACTACCCAATTGAAAAACTGGCAAAGGACCCAAATAGATATTTCTCCAAAGAAGATATGCAGATAGCCAACAGGCACATGAAAAAATGCTCAACATCATTGATTATTAGAGAAATGCAAATCAAAACTACCACAAAATACCACCTCACACCAGTCAGAATGGCCATCATTAACAAGTCCACAAATAACAAATATTGGAGGGGGTGTGGAGAAAAGGGAACCCTCCTGCACTGTTGGTGGGAATGTAAGCTGGTACAACCACAATGGAAAACAGAATGGAGGTACCTTAGAAAACTATACATAGAACTGCCATATGACCCAGCAACCCCACTCTTGGGCATATATCTGGAGAAGTCTTTCCTTGAAAAAGACACTTATGCACTCATGCTCTTTGCAGCACTATTCACAATAGCCAAGACATGGAAACAAACCAAATGTCCATCGACAGATGATTGGATTAGGAAGATGTAGTATATATACACAATGGAATAACACTCGGCCATAAAAAAGAATAAAATAATGCCATTTGCAGCAACATGAATGGAATTAGAGACCCTCATACTGAGTGAAGTAAGTCAGAAGGAGAAAGACAAATACCATATGATATCACTTATATCTGGAATCTAATATACTGCACAAATGAACCTTTCTACAGAAAAGAAAATCACTGTCTTGGAGAACAGACTTTGGTTGCCAAGAGGGTGGGGGAGGGAGTGGGATGGTCTGGGAGTCTGGGGTTAAGAGTTGTAGAGTATTGCCTTTGGGATGGAAAAGCAAGGAGATCCTACTGTACAGCACCAGGAACTATGTCTAATCACTTGTGATGAATCTATATATGTATGTGTAACTGGGTCACCATGCTGTAAAGTCGAAAAATTGACAGAAAACTGTAAACCAGCTATAACAGAAAAATTTTAAAATTTTAAAAATTAAAGTGTTTTCACTCACTGAAAGAGGCTGAAGTGTAAGACTCTGTGAAGGTTTTCTCAATAGACAGTATTAGAGAAAGACAACCCTTCGCATGACACACAAAATATAAGAATGGTTAAGAATGCTCCAGCTAACCTCTGGCTATAAGATTCGAAAATCTGGAATAAAATATATTTTCCTCCTCAAAATTCAGATTCCAATTTGATGCGATGGAAGGAAACTTCAACTACTACAGCTTGACACTGGAAAATGTTTTCTGTCTGGGAGCCTAAGCTTCACGGCTTAAGGTGTAGACTTCCTTATTCACTGATTTTCTTTGGCACTCACTTTTAAAATACTTTCTAGTAAGTGTGAAATTTCTGTATCTGAACAAAGAATGAAAAATAAATTATTTAGCCCCTAAATGCACTCAGCCTACCACCAGATTGCCTAACTGCTTGGGCACTGCCCCTCACATGCAGGGGAGTTTGAACCATCCTGTCATAATTTTCATTTGAAGGATGTATTTTATTATTATTTCTCCTAAGAAATGTGATTACAACTTAAAGAATCCATACCTGAGATAAAAAGTTACGTTGGCAAACCGATTTCTCCAGTTGGACTCTTTTTCTGAGGCAAAAACCAGGAAACAAAATGTAATGGAAACCAACCTGAAGTCTTTCTATCGGCTTCTCTGTGGCAGCAGATTCTAAGAGAGGTGGACACTTCCAAACTCTGCTGGACATGATGCAGGTGCCAGGAAGCTGAGAAGGTTCCCTCACAGCTTCTTCCCCAGGGAGTTGACCCCTAAGGTGATCTCACCATATCCTGAAAAACAGGTAAGAATCTTTTGGTTACATTTCTAAGCAATTGAAGATGTTCATACACATACATGTACATACTTTTAAATATTAATATGTCCTGAGAGTGAAAACATGCTCATTTACCAATAAGCACTGTTTCACTCTGCACTTTACCTTTTGACTCAAATAACTGTTCCCAAAAAAGTCTTCCTGTTGACACAGGACCTCAGGTTCATTAAGGTCCGTCCTGCCCTTTACTCTTGGAGATGCACCAAGCTGCTGTTTTGCCTCCTTCATCCTGGTGTCTGGCATTTTCATAATTTCCAATGTATTTCTTCCAATAAAAATCAAGCCCCAGATCCCTCTGGACAAGTGTCCTTGTTCATATAAAGGGTAAATGAGTGATGGCCTTTTAGGCATGTTCCTAGGTGTCCAGTCTCAGAGTGATCTCTGCCCTCACAGCCTGGTGACCGGGCTTCCATGGACCCTCTAAGTCTCAGGCGGGAACGTTCAGACTTCTCCGTGCAGCAATGATCCAGGGCTGGGCTCATCGGCAGTTTGATGGACCAGCAGAGGGAGGCCCAGCACGCAGGAGAAGTTCATGGACTTCCTGAGGGACTCAGAAAACTGCCCTTGCTAGGCTTGATGTCAGCATTTCTATGGAGCCTTCAGGCTGCATGATTCACAAGAATCAAATATGCCAAAAACAAAACAAACCAAACAAAAACCCAAATGAATGCTTAAAAAATATCTCTTCAACCACAGCACAAATGGCAGGTCCCCAGGCCGTTCCCAGATCCAGTGATCAAGCCAGTCCTGTCCAGTAACTTCACAGTGGAATCCCCCACCCCCATCCCATGCTCAGTGCTCCACTGTAACAGGTTCAAACTGAGTAATTTTGCACTTGCAACACAAACAGTTTCCTCTGCGCCTGGGAGTGTGTGTGTTGCAATGTACAGCACAGCTCACTGCAGGGCCAGAGGCCTCTGCTTCTTCCTGTTCTTTTTCTTGGAAGCCTTGGCCCTCCCTCCCAGACAAGGGATGCTCCCCGTGTTCCCTGGCCCTTGAGGTGGGCTGTCCCTGGTTGAAGTGTTGACCTGGCAGTCTTCCTATTCGGGAAGTTTCCTTCCCGTCCCATCTCCGAATTTCGACCGGTGGATGACGACTGCATCAGCAGGGAGGGCAGGCTCTACCTTCCTGAGGTTGAATTCAGTCTTCGGTCGGTCGGCTGTGTTCCTGGCGGCAGCGCCACTGATCTAAGGTGATCTCCTGGGTGTCGGTTTCCACCAGGAGCCCCTCTAACACAGGAGTTCTGACGCTGGAGGCATTTCTAGGCTCCCCGACCACTGCATCCATGCCTGCAGGGTCAGCCCCTGGGGACTTAGGTGTCCTGTCTGATGACACACCCACAGCTTCTCTTTCCAGCTCACTCCTCTGGCTGTAAAAGAGGACATAAGCGCTTTGGCTCAGGGCAGAAGCAGCGTCACAGGCTGTGACCTTTGCATCGTCCATTCTGTACCACCGGCCATTCCCCACTCTGATGTAGCAGAAGTAGTGTCCTTGGTGAGAGGTCCACCCGGAGTGCACCAGCACGGCGTACAGCTCGTAGTCCAGGGCTCCCGCCTTCTGCTCAGACAGGTAGGGCTGCAGGTCCAGGCGCTCGGGGTATCGCACTTTCTTGTTCATCTTGTCACCGGTGACATCCGTGAACCGTTTCAGTACAAGGATCAGGACCTTGGAGGCACTGTGCAAAGTCAGCCTTTTGGTGGCAGGTCCCTTCCTGAGACAAACACCACAATGGTAGGCATTTTCCCCGTCCAGCTTTTCGGGCTTTACCAGCTCTCTCAGGGCTTGGTCCACACTCTGAGCTGCCCTGATATTTAGGCTGAAGTCCAGATAAGGGTCAAAAGTGTCCGAAACACCAAGGCAGTGGAGACACTGAATCTGAGATCTCCAGGACCCTCCGAAGATTTGCTGGATGAGGGTGTCTTCTGAGGGACATCTCTGCATGGCATCCAAGGCGAACATTAGGAACTCATGGGCATCTTCCTGCCTGTGTCTGTGGAAGCTGGCAACTAGGTCCTTCCGAGGCTGGATGACATCTCCGGGATGCAATAGGGCTCGGGTCACGTGAGCTCGCATGGCACACAGCATGCAGAAGCGCTGCTTCTGACAGGCTTTTTGGGGCTGCCCAGACAGCAGAGAGCTGGCCAGGAGTGGCGTGTGTGTCAGACATTGCAGCGCAGCATTCACATAGCACGTGTTGCCCAGATTCTGAAGCCCAGCGCCCACCATGGATGGCCTCCAACTCAGAGGCACCTTTGTGGGCTCTGGTCCTGCTGCCACAGGAATCGTGACAGCCTGCCGGTTGCAGACTGTCTGGGGGAGTCTTGGGAGCGCTGGGATGCGTCGGCGCTTGGATATGATCCCTGGCCTGGGAGCTCCATTCACTGCGTGGCGGCCAAAAAGAACATAAAACAAATAAACACAAAAGACAAAAAAAACAACAGCTTTAGCTGACCACGAAGATGTGCGTTTTGATAGAAAGATGTTGGACAGACTCTCCTGGCCCCAGCTGAGAGAAGCAACCTCCATGACTGCAGATAACCGCCACAAAATTTCCTCTCAGATCTTCCCTGCACAAGGACAAAGCCTTCCCAGGGACAGTCTGCAAATGGCAGCGCTGGCTGCTCCACCTGCCCTTTTATAGCCCATCCCACCCACATAGGGCCAAGATCCAATCAGCTGCAAGCTCTTGGTTGGATTATGGCCTGTGGGTGTGGCCACTCTTAATCCCCTAGTAGAGGCATGGATACTTTTCAAACATTTCTGTTAACAAAACGCCTAGAACACCTCTGATAGGATCATGTATAAAGGTGCTCAGAATAGAGATGAGTTGGGGCAAAGGGGATATAGCCTTGCCTAACCCACTCATATTGGGGGATGGAGGGGAATCACAATTCACCTGGTAATAAACTGGTCAAAAAGATTTCTGCTTTTTAGACCTCCCTCACCCAAAGGAAATACAAACATTTTTACACTTTCTCAACTTCTCTAATTTCCACAATACTCTTTCCTAACAGATTTCGACAGTTTTTGATTTAAATTTAAATAGTTTATGAATATCTCTCTGTTTTCAGGGTCACATCAAGTGATTCAAGAAATATGGAACATTTATTTTTCCATGAATTGGGTGATAATTTGGCAAAGTGAGTTCACATGTTATGCAGGTAGAACCCTTTACATACAAGCCAGAATTATAGAACTATAATTTGAGAGGGCCAGGCCCCTGGCATGTGGAAGTTCCTAGGTCAAGGATTGAACCAGTGCCACAGTAGTGACAACATCAGGTCTTTAACAGCTAAACCACCAGGAAACTCCCAGAAATGGAATTTTTTTCAAGAATTACTATCCAATGCTTTTGCTTCTAAACTTCCATTTATTTTATTTTACTTTAATTTTTTGCTTTTTAGGGCCACACCTGTGGCATATGGAGGTTCCCAGACTAGGGGTCAAATCAGAGTGACAGCTGCCAGCCTCCACCACAGCCACAGCAACACCAGATCTGGTCAGTCTGTGACCTACACCACAGCTCATAGCAATGCCAGATCTTTAACCCACTGATCAAGGCCCGAGATTGAACCGCATCCCCATAGATTCTATTTGGGTTTGTAACCCCTGCGCCAAAATGGGAACTCCCTGTATTTTGTTTTTAATTCCCTGTTTCTCCGGGGCAATTCCAGCTCCATTTCCACATAATCCCCTTTCTGAAGCCCCGCTTATTTGGAAGACACAGAATGTTTCCCAGTATATAGAACACACTCAAAAGTATTTATGAGTAAAAAGGGAATGAATGGATCATTTTTTTCCACAATGTCCTTACATCTTTGATCTCCAATTTTGTGTGAGGTTACAATCTTGTGTTAATCTAGAAAATCCAATCAAATTGAATAGGGTGTATCTCCCAAACTGAAACCCTATTAGGGTAGGTAACCTTCTAGATAGGGTGTATCCCTGGAATGTAGCCCAGATTGGGTCATAAACTGTCCTGCAGGAATAAAGAGAATCAAACAGGCAAAGAGCTGCATTGGTCCAGAGAAGGAGACACTGGACACTCTGGGACACTGGACAAAGAGAAATTAGCTGCCGGCTGGAGAACTTTCTCAGAACCCATTTTGTTTCAGCAGCTCCTCCAATTTCAGATTTTGGTGAGTTCTCCCAACTGAAATATGAGCTCGCTTCATTCCCTTAAATTTTTGTTCATTTTTGTATTTTTTGGACCGCACCCAAGGCACATGGACATCCCAGGCTAGGGACTGAACCTACACCACAACAGTAATAAGACCAAATCATTAACCTCCTGAGACACCAAAGAAATCCTTATTCCCTTAAATTTTGCTAAGTCCTACCTGTCTTTAGACACATGTCCTATCAAAGAAGCTTCTTATGGTCTCTAAATTACACTGTGTCAACCTTTATTTTGCCACTCTCATTTCCTGCTTTTGACTGTTCATGTCACCTTTTTTTTCCCACTCCAGCATTGTTGTCTTGACTCTAGTTATTCCATCTGCCTCACCTTAGATCCTAGATTTGTGCCATCCAGTGCAGTATCTACCAGCCACATCTGGCTATAAAATTTAAATTAATGCAATTAAATAGCTAAACTTCATCCTTGGTAGTCCTCACCACAAGTCAAGTATTCCATCAGCACATGTGGGTGGCAGTTACTGTTTTGTACAACACAGACGTAAAACTTGTCCTTCATCTTGGAACGTTCTATTGGCACATTGACTTATATCTGATGATTTATTTAATTTGTTTATAAATACTTCGTTTTTTGCTACTCTGAATTAATTTCCTTTTATGGATTTCTTTCTTTCCTTTTTTTTTCTTTCTATGGCTGCTCCTGCAGCATGTGAAAATTCCCAAGCTAAGGGTTACATCAGAGCTGTAGCTGCTGGCCTACGCCACAGCCACAGCAACGCTGGATCCCAGCCACATCTATGAGCTGTGCTGCAGTTTGTGGTGATGCTGGAACCCTAACCCACTGAGCCACACCAGAGATCAAACCCACATCTTCACAGACACTATGTCAGGTTTAACCCACCGAGCCACAGTGAGAACTCCTCTTCATCTTATTTCTTATGTGTCTTGGAATAGATTTTTATGTTAAATTAATTATTTCAAGATAAAATAAATCTCTTGAGATACTTATTTTACTTCCTCCAAAGAATTAATATACATTAATCTCCTTTGATGACTCTGACTTGACAGATGGACAGCCCAGGGCTGCCTGGGCTCCATCCTTCCAAGTCCAGGGCTGCCCTTCTACACAGGCCTCGGGGCTCCCTGGCTGTCCAATAGGGATTTGCATATTCCTATTTTCAATAGAAGAAAAATTCTAAGAGTCAAAAAGAATGTTTCATTTTACCCTAAAATTTTCCTGGAAGTGAAAACCAGAGGTAATCCTTGGCCTAGTCTTGTTTAGTTTTCCTAGATGTCCTTCCCTCATTGGACTTTCCCAGTTTCTCTGGATAATTCAACCCTATACTGTTTTTCGTGAGTGATCCTTGGGCATTGGGAATTATCCTGGATATTTGATACATATCCACAATTAGCAGATTGTGAATTAACCCAGGGTTTCTCTTCATTTCTGATTGAAGCTGGTAACTGTACTTTCAGTTTGATTGTGAAGAGAGGACAGGAGACCAGGAATTTAGGGAGATTTCTGTTTCAGGAGAGAAGGGATGTAATTTGGGTTGGATTGTGGCTATATGGAGAGGCTTTTCCCAAAATTGGATGATGAAGAACGATTGCATGAATTGGAAGTGCAATTAATACCTCAGAGGTTCCCATTCAGTAGAGATCTGGGAATAAGGAGACATTTTGTAAAAATGCAACAAGAAAAAGACATTGTAATAACACCGAGCTTATCCTGATGATTAATACTTGAGGTCATATCACAGGTAAAACCTAGGTGATCTTTGTTTCCTAAAGGAATTTGAGCACAAGACACAGATTGAGCAAAACCGACAGCTGTTCCTTCTTTTAGATGTGTAGCTTTGTCATATAATAAAGTTTTTGGAACCTCTGTTTGTCCTTTGTAAATGGGTAAATGAAACCAATTTCCTCCTAAACCTCAGACATTCCATTATTTCTGAGCATCCTTGACCTTGAGGATGAGACCGTCCATGACAGTAACAGACTCTTGGCCTCTGGCTACTTTCTGGTTCAAACTCTCTGAACTTTTACCTTCTTGACTAGCAACCACAGCTAGAGCCTTCTTCCATATGATCTAGAAGAGAAGACACCCTGCTTATAATTCTTAGGGGACACCCCTGGTCTCTTTGTTAGGCTGAGGTCACACCCACATGAAGGTTTGGACTCCACTTCAGGGGTGTCTGGAAGTTGTGCACAAGACCAGACTCTCACGGCTTTTCCTGCATCCTCAGATTTGCTTGCTCAGGGCTTGGATTGGTTGTGTGTGACCCAGTGGGAGACTCCTGGCACCTGAGTGATAACAATGCAGTCAATGGTGAGTAGCAAATGCCTCCTTCCCATGAAGTTAAACCCCTAATGCCATTCGATGGGTGAAATTTTCAAACTGGTGTGTATGTCCTACATGAAGTCAGTCTGTGTTCACACATCTGAGCTCCAGCTGAATGTGCCAAGGACTCTGGGGCAGTTATCACGAGTCAAGACCTTAGCAGTCACTAAGCTCCTTCCCAACATTAAACACACTTATGATGGGAGCCTGCAGTAACCTTGTGTATTTACACAAGAGAAAAGAAAATTTCTTCTATCTCATTCAGCCCAGGGGCTGATTGGCAAATGACTGACTTGTTGACTGTTTTTGGATGTGATGGGCTTAGGAGGGGGTCATTGCAAGGGTAGAGATGGGGGAGGGCAGAGCACTGTGTCTCTAGAGTCATATTTTACAGTCCTGAGTGTAACTAGTCTGCTGTTGCCCTGCTGTGAAATTGTTCAGTGTTGACAAGAGAGGTTCAGAATTAAAGGGGAATCATTTTAATTTTTACCAATCTGAAACCTTTCACAATTATCCAGTACATATGTACTATTGAAAATTCAGAAAAACATAACTACAATTATTATTAGCATTCTTTCCCCCAATCACACATGAGATGTTTCAACATCTATTAAGTCAGTTTATCTTTGGAGAATCAAAGATTCCTCTAGGGAAATAATTGAAACCAGTAGTCATGTTTTCAAAGTAGCACATCATGGTTATTGTTTCTCTGGTCATGAATCCGTAGAGTTACTTGAAATTAATAGGGAAAAGAGATTTAGTTTTTAATTTTCAAGTGAATATATTATAATCATCTGGAATCTAAATTACCAGGTTATTGAAAAACTTCCACGTTGCTTTATAATATACTCCATGTGCTAATTCTGTAAAATGAAGATTTATGAAGTCAGAGTATGTAGATGACTGTGAATGTAACTGAAAGTCAGATACCAGCTCAGCACTGACAGAAAACTGAGATGAACCACATACAGAGACAATGTCTTACACACCCATATTCATGATTTTTAGAAATCAGTGACTTTGGAAGATGTAACTATAGACTTCACCAAGGAAGAGTGAAGCCTGCTGGATACATCCCAGAAGAAGCTGTACAGAGATGTGATACTGGAAAATATCAACCATCTGGCCGCCATAGGTGAGTCTGTCAACAGTGATGAACTTATGTATGTCATTCCATTCATTCACTCCCTGAACAAGTATTTAGAACAGCTCCCTTGTGTCCTGCTCTGCTTCCTTATTCTTTGATAATCCATATAACTCCCTAAAAGGAAGATGTTTCTTTACATGGCACTTTTCATTATCACACTGAAATGTAATTATGGTCGCATTTCATATCTTCATTGCTACCCAGTCTCAACACTCAGAACAGAATTGGTGATTCAAAGGAATTTTTTTTTTTTTTTTTTTTTTTTTTTTTTTGCTTTATAGGGCTGCACCCGTGGCATATGGAGGTTTCCAGGCTAGGGGTCTAACCAGAGCTACAGCTGCCAGCCTACACCAGAGCCACAGCAACGCTAAATCCGAGCCGCGTCTGTGACCTACATCACAGCAACACCAGATCCTTAACCCACTGACTGAGGCCAGGGATCAAACCCATGTCCTCATGCATACCAGTCGGGTTCATTTCCACTGAGCCACAACGGCAATGCCCAAAGGTTATTTTAATGCATAAGTAAATGGGTTAAATGTTTTTCAAATTATCCTTCTGTTCTAGTCACTGCATGAAGACTGAGACCAGAGTTGAGTACATGACATACTTGTGATTATTCATGTAGGGCTCATTGTAACCAGATGTTGTTTGAAAATAATATTCCACCCACTGTAGGGTCTTTTAATCTTTACCATTTGGAAAAGACTGAGGACAGCATTCTCTCTTTGAACTTGTTCATAGGCATCAGCCTCTACAAGTGCTCACTGTTTTGGCTGATGCTCTGGATTTCCTCCTGGTCTGGGGAAGGACACTCACTGTTTTGTCTGTAGAAGATGTTGCCTGCACTGACCTGTCCCTTTATCTTCTTCATTTCCTTACCCCGAACTTGAGGGTAGCAATGGGTAATTAGCACAGACTCAAAATCCACAATCTTTTCAGTCAAACATAGTATCAGATCAGCAAAGCAGATGTGATTTCCCAGCTGGAGCAAGGGAAAGAGCTGTGGAGAGAAGCGACAGGATGTCTCCAAGGCCAGAGTCCAGGTGAGCAGCAGGGCCCTGTCCTTCAATGCAAAGAGGTTCTATCCCTGAGGGCCTAAGTTTGGAAACACCAACTAAAGCTTTTGTGAACTGAGTGATATATTCTAAAATGGAAGTGAGGACATTGGAGCAAAATTCCTCACATTGCTTTTATTTACTTTCTAATATACCATGACTTTTAAAGTGTTACTACTACCTTAAGTGTCTCTTTATTTGACAAAATTTCCTCATCTAAATGCCAGTTTTTGAAACCTACTCACATGGACCTTGGTCTTTGCCTGTATTTTTATTTCTCAAATGCCATTATAAAATCTATACTTTTTTCAATTTCTTTAGTCAGTAAAAGTCCCCTGAGACAACAAGAAATAATATCCATGCTACAAGTCAACCAGAAGCACCTATCCACTACCATGCCAATGGTAAGTTTCATAGGTATAAATACAAGTCACCCAAATTAAAGACCTGGAAATAAGATAAGTTGGTAACAGCACAATTGCATACATGTAATTAAGTTGAGATCAAACTCTTTCTGGGTAAGTTTTGGAGAGCCTGAAATCAGTTAAGAAATTAATATGAGCTCAAAACCATAACTTAAGGAAAAACAATCAATTGTACAAACGTGCTCATTTCCTAATCTTTAAAACACACTGGGGAAAAAAAAAACACTGAGGTGTTCAAAATTAAACCAATAACTTGGGGGTTAGGAAAGAGAAAATATGTCAGTAGGGGAGTAACACATGTGCATGCAACTATCATTGGAAATATTTGGACAGGAGGCTATTACTGACAGGTGCTTAGGGTTTTTAATGTAGTGAAACTAATGTATGCATGGATGTAGGCCAACCTGTAAGAGTCTCATACCTTCTTGCCTAAAGCAGGTTTCTCACGCACAAGCGGATCCTGTTGAATGTGATGATTTGAGTGATGAATTTACTCACAGATCTTCATCTCCACATTTATCAACTCATGTAAGAAGAAAACATAATGACCACAAAGGGCATGGAAAATCACTTAGTGAAAGGTAATTGAATAATGAACATGATCACATTCACTCCAGAGGTAAATTATATGAATGTCCTCTATGTGGGAAAGGCTTCAGTAACTGCTTTAGCCTCAGACAACTCAAGATGGCTCACAATGGAGAGAAACCATATAAATGTCATCTATATGGATGTGGCTTTTTGCAAAGCTCTGATCTTAGAATCCACAATAGCATCCACACTGGAGAGAAGCCATTCAAATGCCATCTGTGTGGGAAAGTCTTCAGTCACAGTTCCTACCTGAGACAACATGAGAAAACTCACACAGGAGAGAAGTCATACACATGCCAGCCCTGTAAGAAACTTTCAATCAAATCTCTTACCTTCGAAAACATGAGAAAATCCATCCTGTAGAGAAGCGCTATGAATGTCATCAGTGTGGGAAAGGCTTTAGTCAAAGCTCTGGTCTTAGCACAAGAGAATCCACACTGGAGAGAAACCACACATATGCCTTGTATGCAGAAAGGCCTTCAGTCAAAGCTCTGAAATGACTCAGCACAAAAGGACCCACACGGGAGAGAAACCCTATGAATGCCAGCAGTGTAGGAGGGCCTTCAGTCAGTTTGCTAATCTGAGACGACATGACAGAACCCACACTGGAGAGCAGCCCCATGAGTGTCAGCTCTGTTGGAAATGCTTCAGTTACAGCTCTTCCTTCAGACGACAACAGGGAACACAGCACTGAAGAGAAGGTCAGGGAGCCCTCAGGAGACAGTCTGACCTGGGGTGATGAGGCATAAATGTCAGGGGTGTAGAAGAAACATAAGTCATAGCTTTAGTATTTAAACACATCACAGTACACACCCATTAAGGCAACATCCTCTGTAATCAAAACAGAAGCTGTTACAGGCATCATTCTCCTCAGTCCAGATAGGCTTTAATAGAAGGAAATAGATCATGTGTGTGCTGTCCCTGTGGCAAAGGCTTCACTCATGGCCTGACCCCAGGGAACACTGCAGACTCAGTCTATAAATATAAATGCATGTTTTCAGCAATAGCTCTCAACTTGAAAGACCTAGACACCTTGGGCAGAGGATAACCCCTTGTTTTTCATTGACAACGGTTGTTAAGTGGGAGACAACTCCAAAACCAGAAGCGCTAGGACTCTAGTCACTGTTAATAAACATTCAGCCCAGCACCATGTGAGACCTGCACAAGGAACTCAGTGGAAGGGGAAACACTGCAACAGAAAAGAAGACAACTTCTCAGAAATACCAAAGTATGCTGAGGAACATCAAAGCATACTTAATAATAATTCATCTTGGAGAAGTAGTTCAATGTTAAGCCTGAGCGGTTTCTACTCAAAGAGCAACCCCTCTGGCCCACATGTGGATTCAGACTGTAACAAACACCCTCAGTGTCATGAAGGGAGGAAGTCTGCAGGGATAACCTATTTTTTTAGTCAACATTAAAGTCTCACACTGAGGATGTAGCAATCCTCAAACTCAAAGTGGAGTTACAGCTAGATTTCATACCAAAAAAAGGAAGTGTGTGGGGAGAGGAGCCTATAAAAGAATCTTTTACACACAATCAGGCAGATTGTGATGTAGGGAAATACCTCCTCAGGAAAATGTGGGATATCATGGACAGTGAAGGGATCAAGCTGTATAGAATGTAGGGTTTTGTAAGAAATTAAGATTTGTAAATAGAATAATAGCTGCAGATATTCAAACAATAAACCTGTGGCTAAAGGAGCTAGTTTTCTTGCTATCCCTCTACACATAGGGATTCAGGACCACCATCCCGGCAAGTGGGAAGAGAACCAGCTCCACTCTCGGAGTCTCCCTTTCTCATCAGCTCTCTCCCCACAACTCAGCTCCACTCATTCCAACATCCCTCTAACCATCTGTCCCCTTCAGGCCCTGGTGGGGACACAGCTGTTATTTTCACTCCATTTGCCAGGCTTCCCAGAACATCATGACCCTTGTCAGGCAAGGTCATGGGGGACTATCGAGGACATCTAGTCCTAAACTCTTTGAGGTCCCTCAACCATTGGCTGTAGATGGAAACCATGTAGAGCCAGAGAGACATCTCTGCCCTCCCAGACTGTTACTTTTTCCCCAAACCTTTGAATTGAGCTAAGTGGATGCAAGAGTTCATTACAAGATCAGAGTCTATACCTTAGATGATTCCTGAATTATGCACCCAGCAGTCTCACTGAACAGGAACACAGCCTTGTTACCGCACATAAGTTCATGGACTAAATCTCCAGGAATATAAAATGCCCAGGAGTTCCTGTTGTGGCTCAGAGGGTTACTAACCCAACTAGTATCCATGAGGATGCAGGTGGGATCCCTGGCCTCACTCAGTGGGTTAAGGATGTGGCATTGTTGTGAGTTACGGTGTGGGTTGCGTACGCAGTATTGCTGTGGCTGCGGTGTAGGCCAGCAGTTACACTTCAATTCTCCCACTAGCCTGGGCACTTCCACATGCCACGGGTGAAGCCTTAAAAAGAAAAAAAAAAGGGCCTAAACTATCAGCATCACGGAGGTCAGTTTTTCAAATAATTAGTGCAATGTAATTTCCCCAAGAAAAAAACATGAATGTTCTCACAAATCAGAACTCCCCACTGCCTGCAAGACTTGGAAATTTATCCTCTGATACACAGCAGTATTGACCCAAATCTCAACGGCAGTTCTTTCAGGACATCCATGAGGATGACTTGTGTTTTTTGCAGCACAATTCCCAAAGCACAGGCCTGAGCCCACTTACAAGAACACATACAAGGGTGATAATGATCCATCATTTTCAGAATCTCCACAGGGATTGTAGGGAATAATCAGAGTAGAAAACAAGTCCTGTTTGAAATTGATGAGCAATCAATTCTACCGTCCGTCTAAGAAAGTGTGCATTTTACCCACAAACTGTAGCTGAGTTTAGCTTTAATTCTGGGTTACCACCTTACCTGGTGGCTTAGCCAGGAATCTGGTCCTCTGCCACAGCGTGTCTCCAGGAGGAAGGATCTGGTCCTGGTGCTGCTGGGGGGGGGGGGCCTGTAAAGGTGCTGGGACCCCCCAGGAATGCTATACATGCTCTCTTCTCAGAGGTGCGCACCACCCCCTGGGACCCACCTACAATTGACCTGTGCAGGTGAGTGTGCTGGGCTTTCCCAGTGAGACTGGATTTCAGGGCACTTCAGTACAATGACCACAGTGGGCAGCACCACACAAGGAGGCTTCTTTTGGTGGCACATTGAGAGCTTGACTGGTGGCAGGTGGGGGGGAGGTCCTCCCAGGATGACCCCTTCCTGAGGCAGCTGTGTGAGGCCACTATCCAGCGAGCTGGGTGGCAAAGAGACTCCCATCAGAGAGGGCTTGGAGGGGGCTGGTGGTCCACATGAAGTGCCCCAGCACCCACCTGTCCTAAGAACACTGCTTTCAGCCCCAGAAACCCCAGGAGGGCTCTGGAGGAAAGGGGCCCCACTGGGCTTCCTACACAAAAGGAGCGGCCTAGAAACCGTTTCACTGGAGTCTCAGCATCTTCTCAAAATCACCTCGGGCACTACAGAACGTCTCCATGCTGCCTTCAATGGCAAGAGGAGGCTTCTCCTTCAGTCGGAGACTCCTAAATCCATTTCAGCTGCCGGGGTCTGATACTGGGAAAAGGATGTGCACGGAAATCTGGAAATACCAAAGATCCACCCGCTGTGCAGGGGGCTGCAGGTCCTGAAAGTACAGAGAGACTGATGGCCCCCAGCACCCTGCTGGTCAACAAGCTCTCCTAGGACACCTGGGGGTGAAGCACCCCCTGCCTGCTGGGAGCACCAAGACGATGTCCTCCCAGAACTCCAGGACATGTCCCCACTGGAGGTCCCACTGTGGTGTCCAGAGACCAGATGCCAGGAGTGTAGCAGGGCTGTAGGGGCTGGTGAAGAGCCGGAGGAGTAGTGTCCATCCAGTCGTGGCTTCTGAGCCCAGGTAGAAGCTTCGGTGTATCTCTGGAGTCTCGCCCTGCTGTGGGAACCCGCCCCATCAGTCTTCATGTCATTTTCTTCGTTTCCTCATTTTTTCATTTATTTTTTTGTTTCTTTGTGTACATGTGGGCCATGGAGTCAGGGTGAACAAAAAAAAAAAAGGTGATGGATTTCGTTCCTTGGATAAGAAAGCCTTAACAAGGTCATGTGACCTTGAAGCGGTGATAAGTCAGAGGAAAGGAAACTTCTCCCATTGACCTTCCTCAGCTGATTCGGCGACTGTCTCACTTTCAGCGGAATTTGTCACGAAGGAACACAGCTGGATTTCAGGTTGGTTTGCTGAAAAATTGTTCTTCAGCTTATTCCCAGAGAAACGACACAGTAGTAAAAATATATACTGATGTGGCTTTAGGCAATGAGGTATGTATTCTTTATTTTTTTTTCAATTTAAGTGTTTTGTGTGGTGTGTTTTTAAGTGAGGTATCATTTGGTTACAATATTAGATAATATTATCGCGTAGTACTTTTCCAAGGCCCGTTGGAAGGCTGGGGAACAGCAGAGAAAACGTAGGTGTTCACCTCAAGAGGCCAGGTCTAATCTGTACTCTCTGCACTTTAGAACCAGGTATTTCAACCCTACCCCCTCCCTCCTTCTCCTCCAGCCACTCGGTATAAACCAGAACTCTCGCGGCTAAAGGCTCAGCAGAAATGCGTCCTACACTGGGTCTCCTGCCGGAAACCTCCCCGACTCCGGGCGGCGGGACGGGAAGGGGCGGGAGCGCGGGAGGCAGACAGGCGGCAGGAGGCGCGGGCCGCGGGCCGGCGCGGAGGATGCACGCTGGGGTCCTGGGCCTCTCCACCCTGCTGCTGGCGGCCGAGCAGAGCGCGCGTGAGTGCGGGGCAGCCCGAGGCTGGGCTCCTGCCATGCTCACCCCTCCAATACCCCAACCCACCCCGACGCCTGGGGACCCACAGGCCACCCCTGCCATGGCGGCAGCCTGCGCCGGCACTGCGCGCCAATGCACGCCTGGGGCAACCCACCCACCCGGGGCAACCCACCCACCTAGTCCTTCGTGGATCCCAGCGAATGCACAATCCTCCTGTGGATGCGTGATTCCCCTGAGGGTGCATGTCCCGCCCCCCGCCTAGTGCATGCATGGTGCCCTCCGCCCCGAATGAGACCCTTACCCGCAGATGCACGATCCCCCAGTGCGTGATCCTCTCCTGGAACCCGGGCATGTGTATCCCTCCTTTCTTTCCAAAAAGGGCTCCCGGACTCAGCAGAGCTCTGCAGGCGTCCCAGGCGCTAAACGCGGACCTGGGTGCGCCTTGCTCTTCCCACCCCCCGGCCGGCATGGGGGTCTCCTCGTTGGGGGAAGCCGCTAGGGGCCCAGGTTGGGGCGGGACGGGGCTCTGCTTCCGCGGAGGTCTGTAGGACTGGTTAGAATGGGACCGGCTGCGGCCAGCTGGGGACACCCTGGTCCTGCAGGGAGGGCGGTCCTGCCAGCGGAGAAAGAGCAAGCGGGCAAATCGGTTTAGCGCCTTTCCAGTTTGAACTTGTAACACTCCGTACCGGAGCCGAGGCTTCTGCCCACTTCCGGTCCCTGTAGATGCGTCTTCCTCCGCAGATCCCAGCAGATTGGGGGAGTGGGTGTGAACAGGTGGATCTGATGCGGCCCCAGCATCCAGAACCCCCCTTGCACGCACGCACTTGGGGACCCCAGCGGGCGCTGGCTTTAAACTTCACCTCTCTGAGCGACTTTCCACCCCCGTGTTGGCGGGGCCCCTTGTTTGAACTGCGAGTCCCCCACGGGTGCCCCCGCCGCGAGGTTTTTGAGGCTCAGAGAGGAGGCGCCAGAGTGAAGTCTGTTCCAAAGACCTCGGATCCCGCGCCCCCGCTGAGCAGGGCTAAAACTAGACGGGATCCCCAGAGCTCAGCACCCCCTCCAGGTGGTCCCGCGAATTCTGGCCCTTCACTCCCTCAGCCCGGGCCTCAGCATTCATCAGACTGGGCAGGCGTGGACTCCCCCAGGGCCTTCTGTGCCAGGGGGCCCTGGTTTGCAGTGTCTACCTGTGTGATTAGAGCAACGGACCCAGCCTGGGGATCAAGGAAAGGCTACACAAGCCTGGCTCCTCTCTCCAGACCAGCAGGGTTCCCACCTGTACCTGCAGCAGTGCTTTCTTTGGGCTACAATTCACAGCTTTATGTGCCCATAAATCCATGTGACCATAAATCCTGCAGTCCTCAAAAATGAAATAAATGGGAGTTCTCGTTGTGGCTCAGTGGTAACGAACCCAATTAATATCCTATCCATGAGGATGCAAGTTCGATCCCTGGCCTCTCTCAGTGGGTCAAAGGATCTAGCCTTGCTGCAAGCCTCGGTGTAAGTTGCAGATGGGGCTAGGATCTGGCGGGGCTGTGGCGTAGACCAACAGCTGCAGCTCTAATTTGACCCCTAGCCTGGGAAATTCCATATGCCGCAGGTATGGCCAAAGAAAGAAAGAAAGAAGGAAATGAAGCAGTGCCTAGAGAGGTTTAGCATTTTTTGAGCACATAGTAAGTGCCAGGTGTTTTCTGTGCCTGCTGCCCTATGCCATCCAGCAGTTCCTTTATGGGACCATGGTGTCTGATCCTTTGGGAAGCTTTGGCACTTTCCCACCGCTCAACCTCACAGCTGTCTAGCCTGCCTGCCTGTTTACCTCTGATCTAGCAGACTGCCCTGCTGGCTTCAGGGATGTAGTGCTGGCTGGCTCCCCAGGCTCCTCCAGCTGCCCACTAACCTCTGGTCCTTCCTTTCTCGTCCCCAGGCCTCTGCACTGTGGTTTACTATTTCACCACAGGCCAGCTCCTCTGGGGGTGGCTGGTCATTTCTGTGCTACTGCCTGGCTTCTTGATCCAGGGCCTGAGCTATCTGTGGTTCCGCGAAGACGGACATCAAGGTCACTGCTTGCTGGTGCTGCACCTGTTACAGCTTGGCGTGTGGAAGCGGTAAGAGTGGGCAGCCCCTTTCACCTCTGAAGCAGGATTTCCTGTGTGTGATAGGTGGGTTCTGCGCATATGTATTCCGTCCTTAGGGTCATAAAGCGCAGGGCTGGGAGAATGTCTGAAGCTACCTTTTTGAACTTTTGCTCTGATGTTGGTCCCCTCACCTGGCCTGCACTTCCTTGAACATCATCAGGGGCTTCTTCCAGAAGGAGCTGTAATCCTTTAAAACCTTTCTCTTGATTTGGGCCAAATCCCGTTTGCTCTTCTTTTTTTTTTTTTTTTAATTGTTACTGAAGTATAGTTGATTTACAAGGTTGTGATAATTTCTACTGTACAGAAAATTGATTCAGTCATACATGTTTTGATCCTGTTTCAATTTGTTGATCAAACCTTTCCAGCCATAGAAGGTGACTTTGTTAGGACCAGTCCGTGTGAACCCCTACTCCCTCACTCCAGAAAGGTGGCACAGATTTAACCAACAAACTCAGCAGTGGAATTGGCCCGTTAACATTTGTGTTAAACTTTTATTGCAAAAAAGAAGTCTTTTGGGTACAGGGCCAGTGTTTTCCATAAAAAGGCAGCCTGGATGGGTCGAGTGCTCGGCAACTCGCCTGTGGTCCTCAACTGCAGGAAGATGTCATTTTTCACCAGGCACACCTGGATACCTGAAGAGTCAGGAGAGATGTGGCAGAGAGTTTACACGGTGGCAAATTTCAGCTCTCAGCTGCCTCCCAATCCCCATAGAGTTGCCAGGAATTTTAAAAAGAGAGAAAACTGGGGAGTTCCCATTGTGGCTCAGCAGTAACGAACCTGACTAGTATCCATGAGGATGCAGGTTCAACGCCTCGCTCGGTGGGTTAAGGATCTGGCGTTGCCGTGAGCTGTGGTGTAGGTTGCTGGCAAGGCTGGGATCTGGCTTTGCTGTGGCTGTGGCGTAGGCTGGCAGCTGCAGTTCTGATTCGACCCCCAAGCCTGGGAACTCCCATATGCCACGGATACAGCCCTAAAAAGCAAAAATAAATAAATAAACAAACAGACAGACAGACAGAAAATTGAGGGGGAGGGTGTCAAGTGGAAACCCTGCCACTCAGGAGCACAGGAAGGTGGAGATGCTGAGGGTGGGAAGGAAGCCTGTCCAAGGAGCTGTTGCTCCTCGCCGCTGGCTGTTCTCGGTGGCCTATGCCTTCAAGCTGTGCCCAGGGCTTCTCTTGGAGGAGCTGAAGTGAGTTTTCTGACTTCTAAGCTGAGTCCAAGCAGTGAATGAAGCTCAGGTTGGAGAGAGAGGGCACTTCTGCTAAAGACATCACACAACCACCTGAGGTTCACTGGGCTCCTGGGAGCTGGGACCCTTCATCTCTAAAGGCGCCAGAATCTTCTTCAGCCACAGGAATTTGGCCTAAACCTGGGCCTTCATATTCCAGCATGTGGTTCCTCTGGAAAGGACTCTGCCCAGCGGGAAAAGAGCGGAGGCGGCTTTTCCGTCAGGCCCAGGAAGGAACGGAGCCTGACCTGGGCACTGCCCCCATGTGCAGACCCTTCTCTCCCCCAGCTCTGTAAGAAAACCATTAAGGTCTCTGGTCTCTCCAGGGATCACCTGGTACATTGCAGTCATCAAGTATGTGACCTCAAGGACAGACCACCTATTGAAAACAAAGAATCGACTTTCCCCCAAGCAAACATGTCATAGCTCAAAAGAAGAGTCATGTCAGCGCCAGTCACTTGAGAGAAGCTTCCTGAATGGTTATCTGCCCTCTGGGGCTCAGTGGCGACCTCAGACCCACCTGATCCAGTGCCTTCAGAGACGGGGCAGTGTCAGGCTCCCATGTGCCCTTACACACTGTGTTTGACAGTAACCCCACACTTGTCTTCTCCACTAGCCCTCAGAAGTTTCTCAGATGATGCCATTAATACTAAATATATTTAAAAACTAAAATGGATAAGTGAAGAGAGACATGAAAATCAGAAATTAGGAGAAACAACAAGTTATCTATATATCTTCTTATTTTTAAAAAGAATTTAAGGTGACTAAATGTGTGTGAGTGTGTGTGTGTGTAATTTATAAAGACAAAAAAATGAAAAAGAAGTGAGAAAAGTCAAGAAACGGTAGGGAATGGTGGAAGAGAAGATAGCACCAGAATTCACAATTACTCAAGATAAACCACAAATTTGGCTCTGAGTTTTATAGCATGCATAAGAAGCTACATGGGAGTTCCCATTGTGGCGCAGTGGAAACGAATCTGACTAAGAACCATGAGGTTGCAGGTTCTATCCCTGGCCTGGCTCAGTGGGTTAAGGATGCAGTGCTGCCGTGAGCTGTGGTATAGGTCGCAGATGCAGCTCAGATCCTGCGTTGCTGTGGCTGTGTTGTAGGCTGGCAGCTGCAGCTCCAATTCAACCCCTAGCCTGGGAACCTCCATAGGCTGAGGGTGCGGCCCTAAAAGGCAAAAAAAACAAAAAACAAAACAAAAAAAAACTACGTGGTTTGCAGTAGTTCTGTGATTTAAAACAAACAAACAAACAAATAAATGGAAATCTACTTCTTTGGAAGAAAGCTTTGAAAATTGAAGTAGAAAACAAGAAATCTATTCCTCACCCTGCAACCAGTGCATTGGGCTCTGACGAAGAAAATACTGGGTGATGGGGTGTCTTTAAGCAAATCCACACTGTATTTTGCAAGACTGATTCCCAATCATGGCCAGCAAAGAAAATACTGGGTGATAGGGTTTCTAAGCAAATCCACACTGTATTTTGCAAGACTGATTCCCAATCAGGGCCCGCAAGAAAAACTTTCAAACTGCAGTGCAACTAAAGCGCCTGTAGGAGGAGCCAAAACAATTCTCTCTGCACAATCCTAAATAGCATTTAAAAAGGGATTCCTTTAAGTCACTCCATAACAGAATGCAGTAGAGGCTACTAACAAGCAGAAAACCAATAAAGCACAAGCCTAATGAGGTTCTTAAAAGGAAAGTTGAGGAGAGCGTTAAGGACATGTAAGCAAGCTCAACATAGGTAGGTGTAGATTTAATATTTAAAAGTTTGTAAAATATAGCCATATCAATAAGCGCAAGAAAAGGTGCTCAACATCACTAACGTTAGGGAAATGCAAATCAAAACCACAGTGAAATACCACCTCACACCCATTCCAATGGCTACTATCAAAAAAGCAGAAAATGACAAGTGTTGGCAAGGATGTGAAGAATTGGAACCCTTGTGCCCTGTTGGTGGAAATGTAAAATGGTGAAGCAGCATGGTGGTTCCTCAAAGCAAATATATATATATCCATATAATCCAGTAATTCCACTTCTTTTTTTTTTTTTTTTTTTTTTGTCTTTTTAGGGTATATGGAGGCATATGGAGGTTCCCAGGCTAGGGGTCGAATCAGAGCTGCAGCTGCTGGCCTAAGCCACAGCCACAGCAGTGCCGGATCCAAGCCGTGTCTGTGACCTATACCACAGCTCACAGCAACGCTGGATCGTTAACCCACTGAGCAACGAACCCATATCGTTGTGGATACTAGTCGGGTTCATTAACTGCTGTGCCATGATGGGAACTCCATTTTTTTTTAATTTTTTTAATTAATTAATTTATTTATTTTTCCACTTCTGGGTACATAGCCAAACAAGTTGAAAGCAGGGTGTTTTTTTTTTTTTTGCCTTTTGTCATTTTAGGGCCGCACCCACGGCATGTGGAGGTTCCCAGGCTAGGGGTGTAATCGGAGCTGTAGCCACTGGCCTACGCCACAGCCACAGCCACGCAGGATCCAAGCCGCATCTGCAATCTACACCACAGCTCACGGCAACGCCGGATCCTTAACCCACTGAGAAAGGCCAGGGATCGAACCTGCAACCTCATGGTTCCTAGTCGGATTCGTTAACCACTGCGCCACGCCGGGAACTCCGAAAGCAGGGTTTTGAAGAGCTCTTTGGACATTTTCATAGCAGCATTACTTACAGTAGCCAAAACAAGAAGCAACCCAAATGTCCGTTGACAAATGAAGGGGATAAGCAAAATGTGAATGTGGTCTCTATTTAAAATGGAAAGAAAGAATGAAGTTCTGTAATATACTCCAACACAGATGAATCTTGAGGACATGATGCACTAAGACAAATGCAGTATGATTCCACCTACATGAGCTACTTAGAGGAGCCAAAATGCTAGAGACAGGATGGTGGTTGTCAGGGGCTGGGCGAGGATGAAACAGGGATTAACTGTGTAATGGGGACAGAGTGTCAGTTTTGCAAGAGGAAAGAGTTATGGAGATGGATGGTGGTGATGGTTACACAATATTGTGGATTTTTGCTAATTGTTAATAATCTATTAAATTTAGACTGTTAATATGACTGAACTGTACATGTAAAGTGGTGAGTTTTGTGTTATGTGCATTTTACCACAGTTTTAAAAAGCTGAACAAAGATACAGCCATAGCAGAAACCTCAACTGTTTACTATCTCAGCTTTCACATCACCAAAAAACAGAAATATCACTTATTCGTCACCTTGTGGGCCTGTTTTAGACTGCTCTAGGTGAGATGGATAAGTTTGGCTTTTATTTTTTTTTTTTGCCTTCTGTCATTTTAGGGCCGCACCCATGGCATGTGGAGGTTCCCAGGCTAGGGGTCTAATCGGAGCTGTAGCCACCGGCCTACTCCACAGCCACAGCCACAGCAACACGGGATCCGAGCCACGTCTGCGACCTACACCACAGCTCATGGCAGCACCAGATCCTTAACCCACTGAGCGAGGCCAGGGATCAAACCCGCATCTTCATGGATACTAGTCGGGTTCATAACGCACTGAGTCACAAAGGGAACTCCTTGACGCATTTTTCTTCCTACTTAAAACTTACAACTGAATCCCGGACTTCTGGAGAAGGTCTTTCACTTCGTCTGCCCTGTCTGACGTCTCCAGCAGGTGAAGCAGCCCAATAAGGATGCATATGGAGTGAACAGAGGCGGCTGGGAGGGAAGGAAGGGGACCAGCTTGTCCCCAGAATGGAGGATTCAAGGCCGAAAGGGCAGCTATGGAGTTTGGCTTCATATGCTTTTTCTTAACAGTGTGTTTGGGTCAGAGATCACAGCTTCAAAGACTCAGTAAGAAATCGGTTCACTCCAGGATTCCAGATCCTGAAAAAAGAACTGTTTTTCTCAAGCATCTTTCCTGGGTACCGTGAATAAAGCCATTTCAAAGAGGACCCCCTTCTGCTCTGGCCATAGAATGGTTGGCCAGAGATCAGAGGGAGGGGTTGTTTCAGGGGACTTGAAATGTGCACCCAGCGCTGACTCAGGAGTTGGTAAATGAAAGTGACTTCCAGTTTTTCTTACCTTGAAGAGAAGTCCAAAGTCCCCTGGGGACTTGGCAGGCCCTCCTACCCCTGCTGCAGGCAGGTGGAGGGTCACCTTGTTCCTGCTTGTGGGCGGGGGAGGGGGAATGGCTGTAAAAATCCGAAGGCCCCCACAGACCCTGCAGGTGGCACCTTGGATGACTTTCATAAAATGGGGGTTTCAGGAAAGGTTTCTCGGGTGGGTTTAGGGGGCATAGGATGAAGCAGGAATGTTTCCCAATTTCTTTCTCCTGCATTGACTCCTTTTCCTGGATGTGAGGAAGGTGGCCCTGCCTGGAGGGGCTTGTGTATCCCTGTGGCCGGGGCAGCCCCGTCTTGCAGACCCCATGCTAGTGCCCTGCCCTTCCTGCTGTGTGGGCAAAGTGGAGGCTCTGGGGTGGGGAAGGTGATTCAGAGTTAGCTCCAAACTTTGCAGGGCTCAGCAAATCTGGCTGGTCCAGGCTGCTACCCACCAGCCTCTCCACCTGTGGGCAGAGGGTGGTCCACTGGCTGGGCCCCATGGGGCAGGGTGACCTGCCGCAGCACTGGGATCATAAATGCCATCTTGGAGTTCGCATTGTGGCCCAGTGGTAACAAACCTGAGTGGTATCCATGAGGATGCAGTTTCGATCCCTGGCCTCGATCAGTGGGTTAAGGATCCGGCATTGCTGTGAGCTGTGGTGTGGGTCACAAACGCAGCTTGGATCCTGCGTTTCTGTGGCTGTGGTGTAGGCCAGCAACTGTAGCTCTGATTTGACCCCTAGCCTGGGAACCTCCATATGCCACAGGTGCGGCCCTAAAAAGACAAAAAAAAAAAGTGCCATCTTCAGCCCAACATCAGAGCTCAAGGACTTTGTGTGTAGATAGAATAGGATAATCCCTAGAAAGCTGTCAGTTTCTAAATGATAAGCCAGGGCAGTTCCCGTTGTGGCTCAGCAGTTAACGAACTCGACTAGCATCCATGAGGAAGCAGGTTCAATCCCTGGCTTCGCTCAGTGGGTTAAGAATCCAGCATTGCCATGAGCTGTGGTGTAGGTCGCAGACATGGCTCGGATCCTGTGTTGCTGTGGCTGTGGCATAGGTCAGCCACTACAGCTCCGATTGTACCCCTAGTCTTAGAACCTCTATATGCCGCAGGTGTGACCCTAAAAAGACAAAAAAAAAAAAAAAAGCCTAAATCATAAGCCAGGAAGGGGGATCCCTTTTAAGCTGCCACAGTGTGGTTCTGAGCCCCGGCACCCTTGCTCTCCGGCAGACACTGGAACGCCGTGGCCACTGGTCTGAGGCGGGCAGGGGAGGCCACCTGCTCAGGCCAGCTGCTGCTGCGGGAGGCTGACCTATCGGCTCTGCGGCTCTTGGAAGCCCTGCTTCAGGTCGGGCCCCATCTGTTGCTTCAAACGTATGTCTTCCTTGCCTCGGACTTCACTGATGTCGTGCCAGGTAGGAATCACCCCCACCGACTGCAGAGTGTCAAGCTTATCCTGCAGGCAGAAACAAATGCTGTATTTAGCAAAAACCCCAAATCTAAGATTTCCTCTATTTGAGAGAATTAGGGCAGCCCAAACTCCCTGGAATACACAAGGTGAGGGTTAAGATAGGCTTTTGTTTGGGGCGGGGGTTGACTTCCTTCACGGGGGTCAGTCCATGGGACAGAAATTTCAGATGGACAGATGATCTTGAAAGCATCTTGGGAAGGCCCCACAAGCTGCCTCTTGTGAGATCCAGGTGTCCGTCTTTCACGGGATTAATTCAGTGTAGCCAGAGGCTCATACCTCGTGGGCCGTGGAAACAGAACTCAGGTCCCGGGCAAACGTGTGTGTCCAGCTGGCACTCTCTCAGGGCATAGGCTCTCCTCGGGTCCATTAGATGTTCTGGTTTTACTTCTCTGATTAAACCTCCTTTATGTGGATTGAGTAGCAAAGCACGCTTGGCATGGAATACCATGCGGGGAGCCTTTAGGATCTGCCTCGTCATAAACCAGAGGGCTCAAGGAGCAGTGACTCAGACCCTTAAAGGGCAGACACCCAGAGCCCAGCTCCCCTGCATTATGAGGAAGAAAGCTCTTGCACTCCTAGTAGAGCTAGATGTGTGTAATTGCACAGCGATGACGGTGCCCTCTGCCGGGTCAGGTCTTGTGAAGGCGTCAGACATCCTGTAAATGCTGGTGTTGTCCCCTTCCCTTTCAGGCGTGAGTGCCCTGTGCTCCTGGTCTGCGCTGTCCTGGACACTGGTGTGCTATACTTGTTTCATGGGTTCCCTAAAGTCGGGTCATCTGGCCACGCCCTGGACGGCCCTCGGCTGCCAGCAGCTCTGGAGGATGGGCATGGTGGGAGCCCGCGTCCTGAGCCTGGCTCTGTTCTTCAAAGCTTACCACGTCTGGGTTTTGGTTGTTGGAGGTAAGCTGAGCTTAGGTTCCAAACATTTGTTGCTGCATAACAAGCCACCCCAGAAACTGATGTCTAAAAAGAACCACTTAGGATCAACAACCCCTGTTCTGAGGGCTGACCGGGCTCTCTTGCGGGTGTTCCTGTCTGTAGGGGCATCCTGCCATTGCAGTAGGTTGGCAGGCAGCTGTCTGGATTCACAGGGAGGCCCCCTGGGTTGGCCTCCAGACATCTGGGCCCCAGGGCTCCTCCACCCTTTCTCCTCAGCCAAGTCTTGTGGATTTGGACACGGCAACTGAGAATTCCTAGAGAAAGGAGGTGGGAACTGTCAGTCCTCTTAAAATTGATCCAGAACTGCTCTACTCTGCCTGGCAAAGCGGTCTCAGCCAGCCCAGGTTCGAGAACGTGGAGGAATGGACTCAAACCCGAGAGCGTGTACGGAGGCTGTCTTTGAGGACGTGCTCCCATAGCCTAAGCTGGCCTACTCCTCGAGGATGGGCCGAGTCAAGAGCACAGTGTCAGCATGAGGGCTCCGCGTTCCATATTATCTGACATCCTTAGTAAAGCTGTGACTCAGGAGGTAGGCACAGGGTCCCACGTGCTCCAACCCAATGCAGAAATATAGTGCATGGTGGGCCCTTGCTCACAGCTTCCAAAAGTCCTCCGTTTTACTCAAATGCCGAATCTTGGCCATTTTCTCTGCTTCGAACAGGACACCGCCACTGAGCTCAAACCCTTCCTCAGCCCTCAGTCTAGCTACCTCGGGTTTGACCGGTGGGGACAGGGAGCCTGCATGAAATGCAGGAGGCCTGCAGGGGCCTGCATATCCAGAATCTCTTCTGGTCATGAGGGAATGGCCCTACCAGAAGGAACGGTGTACCCTTGTTTACAGGGAACCAGACGTGCTGAGAGATGTTTAGACTTGAGCCTGGAGCAAGAATTAATACATTTACTGGCAGAAAGGAGAAATGTTTGAAAGAAATTGTGTTCCTAAAGAAATATTAGCTTTTTATGTATGTATGTATGTATTGGCTACTGCATATGGAAGTTCCCTGGCCAGGGATTGAACCTGCACCACACCAGCAGTGACAGCACCAGATCCTTAAAAGAACAGATAGTGTAGTTGAACCACATAAAGATCTTTCCTTTGGGTATGGAGGTTTTTAGTTCTTAAGAGTAGTGATTAGTGGGCAGGCAGTTTCATAACCTCCTCCTGAAACACTTTCTTGAATTAAAGGGACATAGGTAAATAATACGTGATAAGTATTATGGAAACTAGCCTTTGTTTTCACATCCCCAAATTAGGTGGGTTACCCTTTATGAGGATGAAATGAGAGAAGTAAGTGTTGGAGCAAAAGTAGAAAGTGTTGGAGTTCACACTGTGGTGCAATGGGATCAGTGACGTCTCTGCACTGCTAGGATGCAGATTCGATCCCCAGCCCGGCACAGTGGGTTAAGGATCCGACATTGGCACAGCTGCCGTGTAGGTCACAGCTATGGCTCGGATCTAATATGTGGAACTCATATGCCGTGGGGTGGCCATAAAAGAAAAAATAAAAGTAGAAAGTGCTGGTTTTCTGTGCCCCTTGAATCTCTTCTGGGTTTTCATGCGGCCTCTTGGTTGCAGTCAGAACCAAGAGGATGGTTTCAGGCCCTGGTTCCCGAATCCTTGCCCGCCACCCCAACAATTTCTCCCCTGTGGACCCTGACTTCCCAGGCTACTCTCTCCAGGTGCCCACTGGCTGGTGATGACGTTCTGGCTCGTGGCTCAGCAGAGTGACATTGTGGACAGCACCTGCCACTGGAGGCTGTTCAACCTGCTCGTGGGGGCCGTGTACATCCTCTGCTACCTCAACTTCTGGGACAGCCCTTCCAGAACCAGGATGGCCACCTTCTATACGGCAAGTGCTGATGGCGGTTTTCTTTAATTCCACCTCTCACTGTCTACGTGGTGTTTGCACCTGTGCACTTGTGCTTGAGTGTCTATCAAGAAGGAACAGTTTAGTTTGGGGAAAAATTATAAAAGGAATTATAGTCTTAAACGGGGACAGTGGGCTCTGAAAATAGTAGCCTGATTTCCATTTCCTCCGACGTGGTTACCGTAGTGATGTGGCACATTTGGCGATGTTTTTCAGTCACTCTCTGTGTCGGCGCATCTGATAAATATAATCATAGTTCTTTTCTATGTCATATACGCGATGTCAATTATTGAGTGACAGCCATGGTCCTACAGAGTGTGAGGAACACAAAGCTGACATAATGCCTGTCTTCAGGCTGCTTCTAGTCCGGCAGAGGGGATAAGCTTTTACCCAAATAACCAGAGAAAAAAGCGTCTGAATTTCACAGGAGCATGGCTTCTTGCTGGGATGACCGGGGACATGTGATGAGAAGGGGGAGGCAAAGGAGAGAGGATAAGCTGCAGGCTTCAGAGCGTGGGTTCTGGAATCAGACAGGCTTATGTGGGACCCTGGCTCTGTCATTAACTCTCACCAAATGATGTGGCCCAGAATTTAAACTCTCTGAACCTACTTTTTTATCAGCACATGGGGACATGGCGTCCCACCTCTCTGTCTATGTGACAATGATGTCACATTGTTACCTACTTTTCAGGGTGCCTGTGAATATTAAATAAAATTGTAAACAATTTGGGATGAAATAACCAAAAAATAGTGGCCACTCCTAATACTAGAAGCTGAAGTGACTTTCAGGGCACAGGCATCCAGGATGGACTCCAGACAAACCGAAGACCCCTGAGACCCACCTCCTTCCAGGAGAAGACGGGTGGTGTGGTCACCTCCTGGTTTTAGTTCCGTAGCCTGGGAACTTCCGTAAGCCGAGGGTGCGGCCATTAAAAATAATAACAATAAAAAAGAGTTTGACCCAACAAGGCCAGACAGCTGATGAGATGTGCCTGATTTAAGGAACAGAGAGAACAACTCCGAGTTTTGCTGACTTGGGCTGATGGGCAGTGCCATTTAGGACAGAAATAATGCCTGTGAACCCTTGAAGTACAGCTGCCCGAAGCCGAAAGCATGGGGAGGTGGGATTCTTAGGATTTTTAAGAAGCCCCTAATATCATTTTTATTCTCTACTTATTTGACTTTTCCAGAGTTAAAATGATGCTAGTGAATGACTGTGGCAAACCTTTGAAGACTTTTAGCATAACTGTTACATATTTAAATATGTCATCACCGAATTATGTCAAATTCATTTACTTATTTTAAGAAATATATTTTTATATTTAAAGATTGGAGGAGTTCCCGTCGTGGCTCAGTGGAAACGAATCTGACTAGCATCCATGAGGATGTAGGTTCGATCCCTGGACTCGCTCAGTGGGTTAAGGATCCAGTGTGGTCCTGAGCTATGGTGTAGGTCATAGATGAGGCTCGGATTCCGTGTTCCTATGGCTGTGGTATAGGCCAGCGGCTACGGCTCTGATTTGACCCCTAGCCTGGGAACCTCCATATACCTCGAGTGTGGCTCTAAAAAGATTAAAAATAAATAAATAAAAATAGGAGTTCCCTTTGTGGCTCAGTGGTTAATGAATCCGACTAAGAACCATGAGGTTGCGGGTTCGATCCCTGGCCTTGCTCAGTGGGTTAAGGGTCCGGCGTTGCTGTGAGCTGTGGTGTAGGTTGCAGACGCGGCTCGGATCCCGCGTTGCTGTGGCTGTGGTGAAGGCCTGCGGCTACAGCTCCTGTTAGACCCCTAGCCTGGGAACCTCCACATGCCGCAGGTGCAGCTCCACATAAAAAGGCAAAAAGACAAAAAAATAAAAAAATAAAAAATAAAAATAAA
>PVHT020000521.1:36843039-36915023 GCA_004024745.2 Catagonus wagneri | reverse complement strand
AAATAAAAATAAAAATTGGAAATTGGAAATCAAAGTTAATAAGCTCGCCTGGATGGGAGGGGGAGGTACGAGAGCCTTCTTTTTTTTTATTTTTTTGCTTTATCTAGGGCCGCACCTGCCGCATATAGAGGTTCCCAGGCAGAAGCTGTAGCCGCCGGCCTTCGCCACAGCCACAGCAACGCGGGGTCTGAGCCACGTCTGCAATCTATACCACAGGTCACGGCAACGCCGGATCCTTAACCCGCTGAGCGAGGCCAGGGATCGAACCTTCAACCTCATGGTTTTTAGTCGGATTCGTTAACCACTGAGATGATGGGAACTCCCCGAGGGGTTTTTGAGTCTTTTGTCAAAAGCTGCCTGTATCTCTGGAAGGCTCCTCCAAGAGGGCTTCCCCCTGCTGCCACCTGGTGGCCACTGTCCACATTTACCTTTAAAGAGGGAAGTATTTGGAAAAACTTCTGAAGTCGTTATGAAAGGTTGTGACTCTGGCTTACTGGAATTCAGTGTCAAAATGAGCTCTGCACATACTTTTAATTATTGCATTATGAAACTATCACATGCGTGCAGTTAACAGGAGACTACGAAACATGGAAAGTAGGAAATCAGTCTCTCCTGCCAGCCCCAGCTGACTCAGCAAAGGGAACTCCACAGCCTCCTGAGCTGTGCCCTGGTTGCCTGCGCGTGTGTGATTCCACAGATATGTTCACGAGCGGCCCTGGGAACTGGGAACAGAGAGAGTCCACCTCTGCAGAGAGGTTCACTCTACCCTGACCCTGGGAGCACGCCCTGAAGGAAGCTGCAGGTGGCAGGACTGGAGGGTCCCCGAGGCCGCGTGAGCCTCACCAGGGCCGGTGACTCGTTATTATAATCTCACAGATTATGCTTCTTGAGAACATGATCCTCGTGCTGCTGGCCACGGACTTTCTCCAGGAGGCATCGTGGTCTAGCGTGTGGACCGCAGCTGGGGTCTTGACCGGATTTCTAATCGGTAAGATTCGGTGTCGCCTTCAGCCCCAACCCTAACTTGCTTCTTTACAAGGAACTCACTCCACGATAGGAAACTGTGCTCAGAAGAGCACCAGGGAGACCCGGGAGCCCCCTGCACTGTGGGTGACCCAAGACAGTCAACCTTTGCCCGCCTGGCTTGGCAGGTGAAGCAGGGACTGCCTGGTGGGCGGGGCCAAGGCAGGGGTCAAGGTGGGCGTGGCCAAGGCTGGGGTCAAGGACGCGACCTCCCCCTCCTTTACCACCGCAGCATCTAGGCTGTAGGGCAGTGGGGAGCTGGCAAAGCAGGATCTTCCTGACCCCACACACCTGCTGAATCTTAACAAGAACCCCCGACCCCCCGCGAGAGGGGGCCGGACCTCCCCCCCCCAGCCTAGAGTGAGGTGCACGGGAAGTTAAGTGACAGCACAGGGCCCAAGGTAGAGCCAGGATTCACAGCCTCTCCAGTCAGGGGTCTAGCACAGCGTCTGGCGGCTTTAGATATTCAGTTATGTTCCGTGATAAATGAGTGACTGCAAAGTCCATGCTGTGCCTGCTGCCATGTTAACCTGGCTCGAGGTAGCTCAGCGTGAGCTCCGCCGCGAAACTGACAGCCGGCTCTCCAGCCCAGCTCACGTGGGCTCAGCGGCATCTCAGTCTGCGGGCCTTTACTAGAACCTCCAGGACAGCCGCCCAGATAACCTCACGTTGGTCCTTGTGCTTCTGAAATACAGTCCAGTGCAGAGGTTCCCCTACTGTTTGCAACAACTCAGGGCTCCCGCCCCCGCCCCAAAGCCTGCCCTCTGTCACCCACATCCTGGAGGAGGTGCCTGGAAGTGGAGGCACCACGGGACAGCCCTGACCCCTCTCGCAGAGGGATGGGAGTCAGGACTAAGGTCTTTTAACTGGTCAGCAGCCGGGGGCCGCACTGGCCTTGGTGGGCAGCCCTGACCAGGAAGAGGAAGTGCCCTGGTGTAGACATTGTGTGGGGAGAAGAGACGGTTCCAGGGATGGAGCCGGTACATACACATGGCCTTAAAACAAATACTTGAGCGCCACAGGCCACCTGGGCAGTAGGCTCCACCCCCTCCCTGAGATCAGGTGCCACAGCCCAGGTGGCTCATGGTAAATAAGGGTGACAGTCCCTCCCTCACACTGCCCATGGGAACTCAGAACACTGTGCATTAATGGCCGCAGCCGGGCCCCCTGTGGAAACAACACTTGGTCACATCCACAGGAGTCGTCTCCACAACGCTGAAGACACTCTGGGAGGATGAGGGGATGTCTGCTAGGTCCCTTCCAGCCCTGTGCCTGTGACTTCCTGGCCCCTCCGACGTCCTCCGCTGATGTCAGGGTTCATGCTGTTTATAATGAGCGCCCTGAAAGCAGGCACTTGGTCCAGTACAACAGGAAACTGGAAATAACGTGGGAGGATTACTGGAACGCTCTGTTAAATAAATTATTGCCGTAGTCAACACTTCTGATCAAAATAAACTAACCTGACAACAATGTGATTAAGATGTTTATGCACAAAGGAAGTACTGTTGCTGCTAATGGAAATTCTTTGATATGGGGTTTTTGATGGGCATGTTTAACCTCTGCTTGGGTCTTGTTTTTGAAATGGTTCCTTACCCCCACCTCCCCTCACTTTGGAGTCCATCGGCTGGTGTGTGGATGGTGGAATTCTGAGTATTTGACTCAGTTTTCTGCAAGGAAAATGAGTGTTTCTACCAAACCTCTCTCTGTGCCCCACACACACATACACACAGACACACACACGTGCATGCACACACACATCTAGAGTACTCAATTTGAGCTTCCTTCAAAGAAAAAGGCCTAGACTCCAAAGGATTTAAACTTTGTTCTTATATTTTCAAGTTTAGAAACATTTGCAGTTTATGGGAACTGGAACTTACTTAAATTCCTCCCAGAAATTCCCGTTGTGGCTCAGCGGTAACTATCTCGACTAGTATCCATGAGGATGCGGGTTTGATCCCTGGCCTCACTCAGTGGGTTAAGGATCCAACATTGCCATGACCTGTGGTATACGTCAGCCTCAGCTCAGATCCCAAGTTGCTGTGGCTATGGTATAGGCCAGCAGCTGCAGCTCTGATTAGATCTCTCACCTGGGAACTTCCATATGCCACGGGTGTGGCCCTAAAAAGACCAAAAATAAATAAAGAAAAAAGAAAAAAGAAATTCCCCCCCCAGATAATCCAGTTCTGATGTTCCAAGAAGAGTCCCATTTTGGATCCCAAATTACATTCCTCTACTCAGATTTCCAGAACCTGGAATTCTGCAAATCACAGGGAGGACACAGGACTTCGAAAACCATAACCTTGCGCTCTTTTTCTTCTTTTTCAGGCAGTGTCTCACTGGTCATTTACTACCGCCTGCTACATCCTAAATCCTCAGACATCTGGCAGGGCTTTGTGAGAAAGTCCAGCAGCATTGCAGGGGGTGATAAAGTGACGGGAGACCCTTCTCCAGGGGCGCCGGGTCCAGCTGGGAGGAGGCCGGAGAGCTTGGGCACGTTCCCAGAGGAAAGTTATGAGGTGACAAGTCTGGGGAAGCCCCCCAGCCCACAGTGGGGTCCCTCGGAGGCTGGGCAGGAAAGCCAGATGGCCGGGGAGGACTCTTTCTTCAGTCACCACCACTGGCTCTTGGTGAAGCTTGCCCTGAAAACAGGAAATGTGTCTAAGATCCAGGCAGTCTTGGGAGAAGGCAACCTTGGCAACTTTGGTTCCCCTGCATGGGGGTTGAACCAGCACTGCGACCAGCTGGGAAAGTCCCCATTTTCCCAGCAAGAGCGCCCATCATCAGCCCAGGATGCCTTAACCTCAGAGAAAGGCTCTGAGTTTCACGTTGTCCCCAAAGCAGAGGTTGACCCATTGGAAACCTCAAGTTACAACTCTTTTGCCAGTGATGATCCTGACAAAGCTCCTGCCCAGAAGGCATCAGCTACATGGCAGGAGGACGGCCCTGAGGGAGGAGCCAGGGCTGCTTCTGGGGAGCAGGGGAGGGGTGGAGGAGGAGCACCAGAGGGCTCCACTCTGTACTTCAGTGCCACTGCTGAAGGGATCACGTCCTCACACCAAGAAGGCAGGGGGGCACCTCTGCACAGGTCCCACTCTGGGGGCACATTGGGAAAGGGCTGCCCTGCCCAGCTTGCCACCCCTCTGCTGGCCACTAAGCCCTTTCCCATCACCATGGCCAACATCAGCCCCATCTTAGGCACTGGCCCAGGTAGAAGCTTCCACCCCAGTGGCCGAGCCCTGGATGGCTCACAGCCTGGGGAGCAGCAGGGGTCCACGGGGGACCAGGGCCATCCTCCCACTGCTGGCACACAGACATCACTGCCAAAGGTGAGCCTAAGGCCCGCCGACAAGCCCTGCCTCACGTCCACCCCCAAGTCAGAGTCCACCCGCAGGGACTACCGCTGGCGGGAAAGGCTGAAGACCGAGACAAGCTTCTTCATCTGACCACAGTCATGTGGAATAAAACCCCCAGGCAGAGCACCAAGCTGGTCGCTGATGTCAGGATGGGAAAAATCCCACTTCTGACACCTGCGCCTTTGCTGACCTCTTATCGGCACAGCTGAAAAATGAGGGAATTAGATTAAGTTATTTCTAGACTCCCCTGGAAACACCATGTGCCACACATATGCATAGGAGTCATTCTCCAATACAGTGTGGGAAGTGGAGTTGATACTTCCAACCAAAATTGACTGCTTTCATTTACAAACTAGATTTTTTTTTTTGCCCTCTCCCTGTGGTTTTTAGGAAATTCAAAAGTAAAAACCCCAGAGTCCTGTTTTGTCCTGGATTCTTGTGACAGCTAGCTTCTCCTGACACTGATTCTTAATATCTCCTTTTAAAAATGTGTTTTGGGGTTCCTGTTGTGGCTCAGTGGGTCAAGAACCCAATATAGTATCCATGAAGATGCAGGTTGCATCCCTGGCCTCGCTCAGTGGGTTTAAGATCCGGTGTCGCTGCAAGCTGCAGCATAGGGCACAGATGTGGCTCAGACCTGCTGTGGTGTAGGCCTGCAACTGCAGCTCTGATTCGACCTCTGTCTGGCCCAGTAACTTCCATATGATGCAGGTGCCGCTGTAAAAAGGGACAAAATAGTATTTTAATTGCATTATTTTATGAAATCTGGCAAGATAATGCAAGCCCTTTCTGGAAGTAAATGAGAACTATGTGCTTATAATCATCAACCTAACCAGAAATGCAGATATCATTCTGAGGTTCCCTTATCTCTTTGGCAGAACTTACATGATATTTTTCTTTTTCTTTTCTTTTAATGGCCGCACCCAGGCTAGCGGTCAAATGAGAGCTGCAGCTGCTGGCCTACACCACAGCCACAGCAACACTGGATCCGAGCTGCATCTGCAACCTACACCACAGCTCACGACAATGCCAGATCCTTAACCCACTGAGAGAGGCTAGGGATCGAACCTGCATCTTCATGGATACTAGTTGGATTCATTTCCTCTGTGCCACAATGGGAACTCCACATGATATTTTTCTGTTAAATCTCCAGTCCTAACCACAGGCTGCCCAGCCAGCGGTTATCTGTCAGAACCCTCTTCACTACTGACTTTAGATCCTGGTTCCTTTATCTCCAAACTTTTCTCGATCCTCTGTTCAGTGGGAGAGACTGTCCATGATTTCAGCTCCTCCAAGAAGGGAATTAATGTCCCCTCCCCTTGTGCTCTTTTTCTAACTCTTCTCCTTAAACGTGGTCTTTGTAGATAGATATTTCTCTCATTTTTGAGCCTTCATCCATAGCTGGTTGAAGAGGTCCAATCATAAACAATTGAAGCAAAAGACAGTCTGGAGGGCTGCTTGGTGGTGGTGCTTTTTACCTTTTTCCAAACACCTCTGGGTTTGTTAAGAATGAGGGCAAACATTTTCTGCAGTAAACTCTCAGACCATCAGCATGCCTGTTGCCAACCACAGAAGCCAATCCAAGATGGCAAAAGAGGGGCCTGGAACTTCTGTTATAGCCTGTTTACAGGGAAATGTAAGGTAGAGAGTGAAGTAGCAGAACAGAAAGTCACCGGCAGTTACTCTCACTGTGCTTTTTGTTTTGTTTTGTTTTTTTCTGTTTTGGCCGCCCCCGAGGCATTTTGAAGTTTCCGGGCCATAGATCTGATCCAAGCTGCAGTTGTGACCTAAGCCACAGCTGCAGCAGTGCTGGATCCTTAACCCACTGTACCAAGTGGGGCATCAAACCTGTGTCCCAGCGCTCCAGAGACACCACCGATCCCATTGTGCCACAGCAGGAACTCCTCTCGCTGTGTTTTCAAAATCCCCATCCGACTCCTCACCAACCAAGAACCTGGGTCTCCCGCTTGATTCTTAATAGATCCCTACCCCCCCGCAACACCCCCGTTCATCCTCTTCCTAGACTCAGCCCAGACATTCCCCCGCCTTGCTCCAGGTTCTCCACCCTCTGGTGACCTCTTCCTGAACTTGAATGAACCTTGAACCAAGACTAATTAAGGGTTGCAGATCCTAACTAGGGCAGCTCCAGTGCCCAGCATAGTACCAGGCCCTGAGATACTGGAGGCCGAGTTAATTAGTGACTAATTTAGTCATAAATTGTGGCTTTCATGCATGAGTTAGTCCTCTCAGGCTGCTGTCACAAAATGCTGAAAACCCAGTGGCTTAGACAGCAGACTTTTTATTTCTCCCAGTTCTGGAAGCTGGACTTCTGAAATGAAGGGAGATCTAGGACTTTCCAGCTCGAAGTCGTCTTTCACGTCCTGACCTGAGTGCAGAGTGAGTGGGGGCCACTGGGGGACTTCAATGGCTGTTCTAGGGAATTTTCCACCCTTGAGGAAGAGAAACAGAATCAAAGTGGGCACCTTGGGAGGGATGCGATGATCCCGGAGCCCCCAGCAGCCAGGCTCTGGAGTTATCTAGAACGCTCAGCCCTTCAAGATCCAGGAAGTACACCTCTGCCCAGTGGAAAGAGAGTCAAAGAAAGCAGAGCTGCAAGGCGCTTAAGAGTTGAACATGGATTTTATTCAGGAGCTATTGCAGTAGAGGAAGAGGGCTCAGGATAAAACTAACTCTGAACTCAGCATAGATGAGTGGGGTTTACAGCCAAGGAACAACTAGGGGTCAGTAGGTGGAAGATTTTTAAGAGGGAACATTAGAGGTGGGAGGTGGGGGGATCTGGCCAAACAGACCTAAGAGGATTCTTGCTGAAGGCGGGGCAGGGAGGTCAGACGTCCTGGGGGATGGAGGAGTTAATGAACTGGGTCAGATATGAAAGCTGATCAGATACTGGGGGAGGGGGCTTTCTGGTTACACTAACTTAGCAGGATTCCTGTTGTTATTGGACAGTAGAGAGAGAACCATGGACGTGGACCTAAAACGTTCATGGGGCCTGAGCAGGGTTTGGTCCTGGAGAGAAGCTTTGTCAGGAGCACACAGAGAACAGCATCCGTGATGCTACCCAGGACAGGAGAAGCACCTTCTCTGGCCAGGATGTCTGGTCTGTTCCCTTATCTCACCAAGAGCTGGACGCTCACTGTCACCTGAGAACACAATTATAGGATGGACACTTTGCGTGACTCCTTGCCTGGCTCAAGGAGCACAAGGGTGACATTTGGAGACGGCTGTGTCAGTGCTGTCTGGGAACCACCTGGAGCTGAACCAGTGGGTTCATGACTCATCACAGCGAGGAGTGCCCCCCAAGAGGCGTCTCAGGGCACAACTGATGGAGGACGGGGCCAGGGTGGGTGAATTTGGACCTCAGGGAGCGGGGCTCACTCTGGATTGAATGCAGTTCTGTGACCCAGCACCACCATCAGGGCCACCTGCCGGGGAAGTCCAGAGTGAGAAGGAAGCCCCACATGGTGACAAAACAGCCGTCACCTGTTTCGCCCGTGTAGGTGTGAGGGGCCAGGTTGTCTCGCGGGATGCAAGGCGACCTTGCATCTCCTATATCACGGTCTCTAAGTGGCCTCATCCTGAGCTGATACTCTGCGCCGCCCTCTGTATCTGTCAGATACACGTGGCCTGGCGGGGAGGTCGGACGAGGGCCCAGATGCAGGGGCTGCTCCTTTCTCACTCAGAAGATCAATGTCAGTAGTAGCTGAATAGCTGTTAGGCTAAGTGTCAAATATTAGATCTCTCCTGGTGATGTCACCGCTTCAGTAAGTGGCTGTCACCCAGGACTTCAAAAGTGTGTTGTCTCCATATTTGTTCTAAGGGCATTTATCTTTTATAGCTGCTGTCACACCTGCTTTTATTTTATTTTTAATTTTGAAGGCTACCTCTTTTTCTCCCATGAAGCTACTTAGGAAGCAACAAAAGGACGCCTAGTACCCCTCAAAGCTACAGACACCCCCCCCCATCCCCTCATGGCCATTGCCACAGAAGAGGGAAACTGGCCAGCCAGGACCTGCGGAAAGTGAGGCTGCTTTTCATAAATGCTTCCGTAATGATTGTTCGCTCTTTGTGACAGGCTGTTTTCTTCAGTTGTTTGCCTGGTGGGTCCTGCCTGGTGGACAGCCCGTGGCAGACACTCAGTAAGAACCCCTCAGGGGAACTGCATTTCTAAATGTTTCTGCATGACGAGGGATTTGACCTCTCATAAACAAAACACTGTAATAACCATTTGGGGAACGGGTCTTTGTGAAACAAGTGCAAATGCCTGGCTTTTTAGCAGAGGTCTCATATCTAAGAACACAACCGCCTCTCTGACGGGCTCACAGGGATATGGACAGTCCGACAAGGGGACCTTGGCCCTGTTAACCGCAAAGAGGAATTACTGAGCACCCCAGCTGCTGTCACTGCTCTTCAGGGCAAGGGGATGGGCTGCCACCAGACCCAGGAGAGGCATCTGACTACAGTGGGGCCCGGTAACTGATAAGGACCTGTGCCAGTTTGCAATGACCAGGCAGGAGGAGGCCTTGTCCCCATTCGCCACTGTCCCTTCCAGGACAGGGACCCCTGGAAACTGGAGGTCTCCAAAAGTCTCCCAGGGTGCAGTCTGGCAGGGACTGAAAATAACCCATCGCCCTCAGCATCTTTCACAAGCTGTAGAGCACTTGCCTCTAAGCCCAGCACCCCCAAGCTGGGACGTGGCCATTTTATTTATTTATTTTTTAATTAGTTTTTTTCTTTTAAGGGCCACACCCGCAGCCTGTGGAAGTTCCTAGGCTAGGAGTTGAATCAGAGCTGCAGTTACTAGCCTGCGCCACAGCCACAGCAATGCCAGATCCAAGGTGCATCCTCAACCTATGCCTCAACTTTCAGATTCTTAACCCACTGAGCGAGGCCAGGAATTGAACCCACATCCTCATGGATGATATGTCGGGTCCTTAACTCACTGAGCCACAACGGGAACTCCAGCATGGTCGTTTTAAATGTGTCTGGTCTTCACTGTTTTCCTCACCACTCACCCGAGAGGGAAATCAAACAATACATTTTTATCTATCTCGTCTACCTAGATTCTGGATTGGTGGTTAATACCTTTCTATGGTCTTGGCAGGAACAGTGACAAAATTCACTGCAAGGACTTCTATTAGTAAGCAGGAAAAAAAAGAAAAAGAACACATGTAACTGTATGGTGATAGATGTTAACTAGACTCATTGTGATCATTGCACAGTGTGTACAAGTGTTGAATTATTATGTTGTACACCTGAAGCTAATATAATGTTAAATGTTGATTATGCCTCAATTAAAAAAAAAAAGCAGAAAAATAAGAATGGAAGCTTCACATCTCCTGCCCTCCTCTGACATCAGAAGAGACCCTCAAACAGACAACTTTGAAAACCTTTTACGACACACATAGGGGAAAGATCAGGGGAAAAGAATCAGATATGATGTAATGAGACAGCATCTTTGTTATTTTTCTTGAATCTTAAAACTTTCATGAAGTATCGTATTTACAGTGTTGTGATAATTTCTGCTGTATAGCAAACTGATTCAGTTGTACACATTCACACATCCATTCTTTTTCAGATTCCTTTCCCATATAGGTTATCACAGAACGCTGAGTAGAGTTCCCTGTGCCGTGCAGCAGGGCCCTGTTGACCGTCCATTCCAGACACAATGGTGTGCATATGCCAGTCCCAACCCCAGTCCATCCCTCCTCCACCCTCTCCCCTTTGGTAACTGTAAGTTTGTTTTCTATGTCTGTGAGTCTGTTTCTGTTTTGTAAATAAATTCATTTATACCCTTTTTTTGCATTCCACATATACGCAATTTAATGTGATGTTCTTCTTTGTCTGACTTACTTCTCTTAGTGCCTGCTTTATTTTTTTTGGCCAAAATCCACAGCACGTGGAAGTTCCCGGGCCAGGGATCAAACCCACGCCACAGCACCAATCCGACCTACAGCAGTGACAACGCAGGATCCTTAACCAGCTGTGCCATAAGGGAGCTACTTAGTGCCTTCTTTGAAAGCAGGTGTATTCATCAGCTTTGGGCAAAGCAAATAGCATAGCATCTGAGTGGCCTAAACAACAAGCACATATCTTTTGCTTGAATCTGTGGGTCATCTAAGAGACTGCTCTTCAGGGTCAAGGTCACGTGTGCTCCACATCTGGGGCTGAGGGGCAGCGGGCACTCCGGCCAGAAACTCCCAGAGGGGTGGGCGAGACGTGGCCACTGCTATGCCTGCTCACCTCAGCAGGTCACACGGCGAAGCCCAAGTTCCCTGGGGCGGGGGGCACAGTTGTCTGCCCTGACAGGTCCAAGTCCTCACCTCACTGCTGTCCAGTTGGTCCAGCTCAGGATCCTGGGCTCAACAGCTATAGGATCTCCACCCGCAGGAAGAGTAACACACTTAAACCAAAGGCTCCGCACTCAGAAATCCAGAAACAGAGTCTGGAAGACGTGGCACTTGTAACTCCAAAGATGGGTTTCATGTTCGTGCCCTGAGCCACCTGTTTTCACAAGTCAAAAAAGAGGTTTGACGCATTTCCTCTCAGCCCCCTGCAGAGGTAAGTATCTAATGTTTTGGGGGGCGGCGTTGGCCATTTTTGCCTTAGTTTTGACTCCATACTCCTTCCTTCCTTCTGACCTCAGTCAGTCCACCAGTTCCTAAAAGTCAGAGGTTTACACCATCTTTGGAAAGGCCGTCAAGGTGCCCTAGGGAAAGACCCAGAGAGCTGGCCCCTGGAGCTGGGCCCTGTGGGGGGCCCAGAGGGGAAAGCACAGCTCCCGCCTGGGTCCCGGCTCCTTCTCGCCTGCACGCATCCTGTTCCTCTTCCAGCAGAAAGAAGGGTGTTTGCAGAGCAATCAGGGGCCTCCAGGACAGGCTTGCAGGAGGGGGCCCTGAGACCGCCTGCACCCCCAGAACTGCCTTGTTCTGTTCACATCTCCAGACCGGAGGATAAATTAACCTAAGAAAGTTTGAAACAGAGCAGTGGTGTCTTTTTTCATGTTATATTCTTCTGTGCCAAGCGTGAGATCTCTACCATCCTTTGGAGTTCTTTGCTGAACCCATTCTCAAGCGAAAGCCTAATGACACTAAAAGGTTTTTTTTTAAGCACCAAGGAAAGACTGTACTTTAAAACTCAGTCTGGTTGTTCTCTTTCAGATAGACTGTTAGCTTTTCTGCCCTCCAGAATTCGATTCAATTTTCCATACTTTTTAAGGTGACCAACCTTAAGAAACCCCCTAAGACTAGGGGTTTCCTGGGAGGTGAGATTTTGGGGCGAAAACCAGATAGTGCCAGGCCAGTCAGGACCATCTGAGGTTTTCTGGTCTGCTCTAGTCACTTTTCTACTTTATGTAGCCACCCTGTCAGACAGCAGAGAAAACGTTCCCTGGTTAAAAATCTGGGCAATAATGTAAGTTTCCTAAAATAAGCTCCAACAGCCCCAAACCCCTATCCGCTACCCCCCATTAATCTTGCAAAAATCAGTTTGACCTACGTCCCCCTTGTTAGTCATGACCCCCAAAGCCAATATAGTGGTCAGCTCAAAGCTCTACCCATGCCAGGACAGAGCCTGCTCTGAAGTCAAAGCTATAATCCAGATTTTAAGTTCGCATCTCTCAGGAAGGAAATCTCCCATGGAAAAATACATGGAAAAACCCACGACTTTGACCGCAGCGATACATTCATTACGGCAAGACTATAATTACAACACCGCCCGTCAGGGTTTCCATTATAAATTGGGTCTAAATCTTGGTGGAACACAATTCTTTCCAGCTGGAGCAAACCATGGACAGGTTTCCAGCCCACTGGGGATTTTTCTGATTTGTTTACAAATTGGCAAGGCTGGGGGTGGGCGGAGGGCAGGAGGGGACCAGAATAAACAATATGGATTTCTGTTCTTAGCACGTCCTTTAGACTGAAACTAAGAGAACCCAGGCCAGAAAAAATAACCAACCAAGGTCAGTCAAGGATGTCATGCAGACCTGAGCATTTTGGACATAAAGGCAATATCTTGACTTTAATTTACTTTAAAAGATAGAGCATTCTATTAAAAAAAAAAAAACAGTAACAGAGAATTGCCTCTTTTTTTTTTTCTTATACCTGAAGTTTGGTCAACCATGGAAGAGACCAGCTTTGGCTCCCTGTGCCTTTGGAGGAAGTGCTGAGGTGGGGAGCTCGCTCGTGTGCGAGGTGAGACCTGGGCTCTCCCGGCTCTTTTCCAGCAGACACGCTGCCTGTATGGAAATCACTTCCTCCTTCTGAGCCTCAGTTTCCTCTGTGAGCCGGGATTCTGTTCGGGATCCGTCTAACTTACACAGCTCTTGTGTGGGTCACAGAGGCCATGGAGATGAAACGTCTCACTCAAGGCACGGGGGTCTCTCTTCACATCCCATTTCTCAGGCCAAGGGTCCCAGCCACCCTCCGCAATAATGGGGCCTGAGTCACCCCGTGCCACTGGGGGTGCCGTGGAAGAAAGCCAACACCCCCACCCCACCCCAGGATACTGACTCATCCCAGAGCCAACGCATTCTGCATCCGGATGGTGACTGAGGCTGGTTTTCCTGAAAAGTTTTGCAGTAGTTGCTCCAAAGCCATAAACTCATTCCGGGGCATCTTGCCTTGGTCTTGTGACCACGTGAGGCATAGGGTGCAAAACCCTCCTCCACAGAGCCCTGCGGGGCGGAAGCAGAGACCCTTCTCAGGCCTTCTGGGCTCATGGGGTGATGATAAAAAGGCCCTTATGAAACGACTAACAAACCAAAGAGGAATTCCAAAAAAGCTCGGTCCCAGGTCTTCCCCTCTTATAACCCCAGAACTGCTAGGAATACTGCAGGGCAAGAGACTGATTCTGGTGGAGCAAGGGTTTGCCTTTAAATCACAGTCATTGCAAAGTGAATGATAAAGTTCCTTTCTCAAAGGTCTGAAGAATTTGGAAGTCAGTTTTCCCCCCAACAGTCAGGAAGCAATGCAACTCTTGAGCAATGGAGTTAGGTGGACAAAGGTACAAGCTGCCTTTCATAAGGTTACAAAAACCTTCAGGATTTTGAGTCATTTATTTTAAATAACCATCAGCTAAAAGCTTACTCTGGCTTAGTTTTGACTTGAGTTGGAAATAAATGGCTAACCGCATTCTCCTCTCGCTTAATTCATGACAACTTTTTTTTTTTTTTTTTTTTTTGTCTTCTTAGGGCCACACTCGCGGCATATAGAGGTTCCCAGGCTAGGGGTCTAATCGGAGCTTTAGCCTCCGGCCTTCGCCACAACCACAGCAACGCAGGATCCGAGCCGCCTCTGCAGCCTACACCACAGCAACGCGGAATCGTTAACCCACTAAGCGATGGCAGGGATCAAACCCGCAACCTCATGGTTCCTAGTTAGATTCGTTAACCGCTGCGCCACGACGGGAACTCCAACTCATGACAACTTTTAGCCATATTTCTAAGTTGCAAAAAGCAACTGTAGAGATCAACATAGCACTGAACGGGTAATGCATGAGGCAGCCCTAGATCTTGGTGGCTTTTGTAATGAAGAGTCGCTGTGCTAACCTATGTCCATAGACATAGATTATGGAGCTAAGAATGCTTTACATCCAGGTTTTGACTTAACAGTGAATGCTATTTTAATCTCACATAACTCCCAGCCCTGGAAAAGAGGGCACAGGGCACAGATGACTTGTTCTTTCCAGCTACCTACGCCTTGGCTCCCCCAACCGCAGGGCCGCGTGCGATCGGTAGGTGGCGCCCTCGCCCCTCCATCAGCCCATAGCCAGGTCTGGAGCCCCTGTTCTTTTTCACGCTCCATCTCTTATTCCTGTAAGTTTTAGTTGGTTGATTTCTTAATTGCTTGCTTTCCGTCACACACACACAGGCCCCGCGTGGACAGTACTGCCAGCTCTAAAGGCCTCTGCAGGACCTCCGCATTTTCTCAGCCAGCGGATGGCCTGCCCCTGACGGTCGCGGGCTTAAGGGTTTGAGATGCTTGGGTGTTGTGCCGAGGCACCTCCGGTAGGAGGACAGCAAACGTCCCTTGTCAATAGCAAGTGTCCTTAGATTTGAAGTGGGCATTTAGGAAATGGTTTATTCACAGAGTTCATTTGTGGGACGGACATGCACAGTTCCTGGCCTGCATTTTGGATAACAGGGGCCAAGAGACCTGTGCCTTGGATGATATGGTTCATCTCCGTGGCCTTTGTGACCAGCTGTCATTAAGAAGAAATTCCTGGAGTTTGCATCATGTCTCAGCTGTAGTGAACCCGACTGGTATCCCTGAGGACATAGGTTTGATCCCTGGTCTTGCTCAGTGGGGTTAAGGATCTGGTGTTGCCATGAGCTGTGGATCCCACATTGCTGTGGCCCTGGTGCTCTGATGCCACCCCTGAGCCTGGGAACTTCCATATGCCGCATATGCAGCCCTAAAAGGCAAAAAAACAAAAAAAAAAAAAAGAAAAGAAAAAGAAAAAATTCCTTTCTGTGTTTCTTTAGGGGCAGTGAATTGCAGAATGTGCGACATGTTTGGTGGTGTCCCCTCTTACATTCAGGCTAAACCCTTGGACCTAGAAAGGGCTCTTCATTTCTATGAGGCAAAAACGATGCTTTTCTCAAACAACGGACCATTATTTGGCACTAAAGAGAAATGAGCTACCACGCCACACAGACAGGGAGGACACTTAATGCACAAGACCAAGTGAAAGAAGCCAGTCTGAAAAGACTACATACATACCATGTGATCCCAACTATGTGACAGTTTAGAGAAGGCAAAACTATGGTGACAGTGAAAAGATTAGCAGTTTCCAGGAGTTGGCAGCGGAATGAAGAGGGGCACAGAGAGGCTCTGCAGGGCAGAGAAAGTGCCCTGTATGATACTGTAATTATGGATACACGTCACTATCCACGTGTCCAAACCCTTAGAATGTCCAACACCAAGAGTGACACCAAAGTAAACCATGGGCTCTGGGCGACGGCGATGTGTCCAGGGAGGTTCATCAGTTGTAACGAGGGACCAGCTGGTAGGGATGCTAATGACGAGGGAGGCTGAGTGTGAGCACATGGTGTAGATGGAAAATCTCTATACTGTCATCTTAATTTTGCTGTGAATCTAAAATGCTCTTTAAAAGAGGCCTACTTTTTTTAATTCTTAATTATTCCCTCTTCTCAGTCATGAACCAAAACCTATTTTATCCTTTAAAACGTTTAAGTAATCCTCTGTAGAGAGTTCCCGGTATGGCTCAATGGATTAAGAACCTGGTGTTGGTGCTCGCTTCGGCAGCACATATACTAAAATTGGAACGATACAGAGAAGATTAGCATGGCCCCTGCGCAAGGATGACACACAAAGTCATGAAGCGTTCCATATTTAAAAAAAAAAAAAGAAGAACCCGGTGTTGGTGAGGATGCAGGTTCCATCCCTGGCCTCACTCTGTGGGTTGAGGATCGAGCATTCCTCCAAGCTGTGGCATAGTCAAATATGTGGCTTGGGTCAGCATTGCCATGGCTGTGGTGTAGGCTGACAGCTGCAGGTCTGATTGGACCCCTAGCCCAGGAACTTCCTCGTGTCACAGATTTGGCCACACCTGTCTGTGCCAGGCCTTCCACCAAATGCTGGAAGAACAAAGACCAGCTCTCGAGGATCAGAGTCGGGCAAAAATGCTCGTACAAAAGGCAGAGGGCTTGTCCCCTTCGCAAGCTGGCTGTGAGGGTCAGATGCAGCCCACCTGTCAAAGGGTCAGCACAACTTTTCACCCACTGCAGGTGCTTTGCAGATGTGAGATCTGAAGCTGTGAATCTATTTAAAGAGGATCTCGGCTGAGTAGAATAAAACGTGGGAAGGCTCCTGGGAGTCCTGCCACCTCCTTGGTGGCACCCCCTCCAAGTCCAGTCTGGTGGTCAGTGGTCAGCGTCACCATCAGCCTACCGGGGTTCGAGTCCCTGCTCCCACCTGTGTGAACTGTGTGCTTCCTGGACTTGACCTTTCTGTGTGAAGTCTCCTTCTCTCTGAAGCAAGGGGGTGGTACCCCGTGCTGTAGGGTTGGGTGTAGACTCGAGTGCGTTAAGACCCATGAAACTGTTCAGCAAGAATTTGGCATAGATTGAAAACACCAGGTTGGTAGAGATGACCCTCCAGGTGGGAGGCATATGAGGAGCTGAGTGAGCCGTGGACTCACTGTCTTCATGATTTGTACCTCTGAATACACGTCTTTTCTCTGAGATTTTGAAATCCCTCAAGGTGGTCAGTACCTACTTTGTCTGCCTTGTGCTCTTCAGGAAGGATGCTCCAGGAGGGGTGGCCCAGGAAGGGTGACCCAGGAGGGGTGGCCCAGGAAGGGTGACCCAGGAGGGGTGACCCAGGAAGGGTGACCCAGGAGGGGTGACCCAGGAAGGGTGACCCAGGAGGGGTGACCCAGGAGGGTGACTCAGGAGGGATGACCCCAGGGGTGGCCCAGGAGAGGTGACAAAGGAAAGGTGACACAGGAGGGGTGATCCATGGCAGGGAAAAGACACCCAGACTCCATCCTCTGTCTCGCAGGCTCACTGACAACCATTCAGACTTTCGTAAGGCAAAGGTGAAACTCCTACGATGTCTTTTGGGCCAAAGGGAAAGGCTGGGAATGGCTCACATAAAATTCTCTTTAGAAAAAAAAAAAAAAACCCTACAGTTTTCTCTGGTTCAGAGTTTCTGACGTGCTTCTTCTTGTTTTTCTTCATACTTGGGGACAGCAGAAATGACACAGGGCTTCCCCCTAATCGCAGGGCTCTCTCCAGCAGACCATGATATATTTACTGAGAAATTTTTAATAAATAAACCACAGCAGTGAACCCATGTGCCCTTATAAACCAGCCAGTTCTCATGGGGAGAGTTCAGGAGTTTTTATGGAGCAATACGATGTTCTCATGAGAATTTTATTAGAAATCAGAGACTTGAAATGCATCAAGCAGGAAATTTATGAGGTTACATGGGAACTATCCTTTCGCTTTGTCCTTGTGGATTAATTTACTTCTTCACAGGGTGTTGATTTATTTTGTAAATTTCAGTCGTGAATTCTGAAATTTCTCAGCAAATTTGAGCCAGTTGATCGATTTCTGGAACTTTTCACTTCCCTTCTTTATCCTTAAAAGAAGATTGATAATTATGGATCGTCTATATAAGAAAGTTCCAACATCTATGGGAAACATGTATTACTGGTCAGAAACGGTCCAAGCAGGTCTCTCCAAATGCCAAGGAATAAACAGAGCTTAGAGGAAAACATTTTTATAACCACATGCAATTCTTTATGTCTCTAACTTTTCCACTTAATAGTTTCTCCAAATAATTTTTTAAATTGTGTTTTGCAAAGCGCCCGGTTAAAATTGCACTCACCAGGAAAAAAAAAAATAACTTGTTTATTATCGTGTAACCTAACTTGGAAAATAGCCCAGACCCAGAATAGATGTTTGTGCTGGTAAAGTGGGGGAGGAAGTGTTCTAAACAAGTTTTTCGTCTGGGCCTGTTCCAGCTTTTCATTAATTGTGTGTGTTAATGGTGTGAGGAAAGAGGCCAGGCCAGGACTGGCCTTGGCTGGAGTTGAGAAAGTGAGAAAGTGACACAGGAACTAGTTTTCTATTAACCAACTAACCTCTTACCGATATTTGAGCTTGACCCCTGGGTGAAGTTCCCAAATTAGGTAATTTCTCTTAATATTTATTTATTTATTTTTTCTTTTTTTAAGGCCGCACTCACAGCATATGGAAGTTCCCAGGCTAGGGGTTGAATCAGAGCTGCTGGCCCACATCACAGCCACAGCAATGCCAGATCCGAGCCACATCTGAGATATACGCTGCAGCTTGCAGCAATGCTGGATACTTAACCCATTGAGTGAAGCCAGGGATTGAACCTGTATCTTCATGGATACTAGTTGGATTCTTAACCCACTGAGTTACAACGGGAACTCCTCTTTTTTTTTTTTTTTTTTTTTGCTACGGGAACTCCTCTTAATCTCTAAATTTAATTCTTCATTCAAATACTCATTTCAGGAGTCGGAGTTTACTAAGCTTCCACCATGACATGTTTGCTTTGTCTTAACCCTTTCTATCTACTTATCACCCAAAAGCACCCATTTTAGAAAAAATATTTTAATGGAACAACACAAGAAGGCACCCTGGTTGCTGGCTTCAGATTTCCTGGTGCCAGAGAATGGTTTCAACCCTTTGTCCCAGCTCAGCTATTCTTTGGGGCAATGGAATCTGGCCTTTCCACCAAAATGCAAACCAAACGATCATCGTCAGCATCTACTAGTCTTTATCGAGGGCAGCTCGTGTGCTTTATACACATCAGCACATTTACCGCTGGAAACAACCTTCTAAAGAAGACGGAGGCTCAGGTGGGTGAAGCAGCTGCTCCGTGATCACATGAGAAGATATGCTGTTACTTGCTCTGCAGAGCCCAGACTCCTCAGGGTCAAGCTCCGACCTAGGAGACACAGGCCCTGACCCCAGTAAACTCTCTTCCTAATTTTATGCATAAGGAACATGAGGGCAAGGCCAGCACTCACATCCCAGTGGCTGCCCAGCACAACACTGTCATTGCATAGGGGAAAAGATGCTCTGATGGCAAATAAGCACATGAAAGAATATACTCCACACATCGTATATCATCAGAGAAATACCAGTTAAATCAGCAGTCATATACCTCACACACCTGTGAAAATGACCAGATTTAGTTACTGACATCGCCAAATGCTGGTGAGAATGTGGAGCACCAGGAACTCTTGTTCATTGCTGGTGGGACTGCAAAAGAGTATGACCACTTTGTGATTTCTTACAAATTAAACATACCCTTATTGCACAATCCAGCAGTCATACTCCTTGGTATTTATCCAAAGGAGTTGCAAACAAGGATGTTTCTATCAGCTTTATTCACACTTGCCCAAACTTGGAAGTAACCAAGATGTCTCTCACTGTGACTGGATAAACTGTGGTCCACCCAGCAGTAGAATATTATTCAGTGACAAAAAGAAATGAGCTACGATCGACTCTACCCCAATAAAACTTTTTAAAGAAAGAGAACTGAGCTATCAAGCCATGAAAAGGCATAGGGGAACCTGAAATGCATGTGACAAAGTGAAAGAAGCCCATCTGAAAAGACTACATACCATACGATTCCAACTCTGTGACACTGTGGAAAAGGCAAAACTATAGAGACAGTAAAGTCTCTATAGGAGGGAGGGAAAGGATGAAGAGAAAAATAACAGGGGATTTTCAGGGCAATTATATGGCCCTATATGATGCTCTGATGGTGGATACGTGTCATTATACATGTGTCCAAACCCACAGAATGTACAACACCATGAGTGAACCCAAGGTAAACTGTGGGTTCTGGGTAACAACGACGTGCCAACAGAGGTTCACTGATTGAAACAAATGTACCACCTTGTTCAGGATGGGGCTGGTGGGAGAGGCTGTGTGTAAAGAGGTCAGAATCCATACGGGGAATGTCAGCACCTTCTGCTCAGTTTTGCTGTGAGCCTAAAACTGCTCTTTAAAACATAAAGACTATTAAGAAAAAAGCAAAAAGACAAAGATGCCCTGGACTAGGGAACGTTGACCCCCGTGGCCAGAGAGCAGGCCTGTGCACCATCTTAATAAGCATACCAGCAAATCAAAATGACCAACCTGGAGTTCCTGCTGTGGCTCAGCAGGTTACCAACCTGACTAGTATCCACAGGGATGCGGGCTCGATCCCTGGCCCCTCTCCACGGGTTAAGGATCTGGCATTGCTCTGAGCTTCTGTGTAGGTCGCAGATGAGGCTCGGATCCTCCATTGCTGTGGCCATGGTATAGGCTGGCAGCTGCAGCTCCATTTCAACCCCTAGCCTGGGAACTTCCATATGCCACACAACACCCCCTAAAAAGACCAAAAAAACAAAAAAACAAAAAACAAAAAACAAATCTGACAAACCCATACACTGCTACACTGCTGAGTAGGAAGCACCCTGTAAGGCCATGAATGCTGGTCACAAGGTGGAGACCAGCAGGAAGGCTTCCTGGTGGAGGAGGTCTTGAGGGCACAGCAAAGGCAGGGCCTGGACCACTTGACTCTGGTCTTTGCCCTGGGATGTGGCCTCTAGATTCTCCTTGTTACCCGTTCTGGCCTCTTTTCTTTTTTCCTGAGAATTGTTAACAAATTGGTTTCCTCCACCTCCTAGCAAGCTGTGTTTTGGTGACGGGCCAAAAAAAATACCCTTTGAACACAAACCAGCCTCACCAAACATGCCCAGCCGAGCGCACAGGAAGTGCATTGTCCTGCTCAAGCACTGCAGATGCTCGAGGGCCTTGCTCAAGGGCCGCTGGGCCCAAGTGGCAGACACGACTTGGGCCACACTCTCCATGGGACAGGAATGTCCCCTCAGCTGGGACATTTTCAGCATCACACTGAGGAAAGTCCTCCAGCCGTGGGAGAAAGTCGGGTCTCCTGGGAACACCCAGAGAGCACAGCCTCCAGATTGGAAGCCAGCGGAGGTGGGGTGCACAGCGGGGTCAGACGAAAACGGGGTAAATCCAAGTGGCCCCCACTGCAGCCCCATCCCCCACCCATCCCAGCTCGGGTGGCACTGCTCCTGCTGGACCAACGGGTCTCGGGCACTAGTCTCAAACAGGTTCCCTCTGGTACCCTTGCTGCTGCTGGTCCCCAAGGCCCCTTTACCATCCGGGCTGGGAAGGTGACCCCTTTTCCATTGTCCCCTGCTTTTAACCAACTGTCCTTTGGGGGATTATGCAGATGAGGGCTCCTGGTGCTTTCCTGGCTGCCTGGTGCCTCCAGACTCCCCGACATCTGGGAAGGCTCTAAGTACGAAGCCACAGCATCAGGTTAAGCAATGATCCCCCCCTTTTTTCCAGGGCAGGTGTTGGCTCTCCCTCTTGGCAGGTGTCTTCCCACCCCTGGGACCGCCTGCCTGCCCCCACTTCACCTAGAAGACTGATGAAAGCAAGATACAGTTCAAAGCCTTGTACCTGGATGCTCTGGACCCCACCCCAGGGAAAACAGCTTCGTCTGGAGTCAGAGCAGAAACTGGCCAGAGCCCAGCTGGTGAGCAAGCGAAAATCCACTTACCTTCCAGCTCTCCAGGGTCAGTGACGGGTTCTCAGAGCCAGGTGGTGGGACGTGGGGAGGGAGGAAGGGGGGGGTAGAAGACCCTCTGAGGGCTCTGCCCACGAGCTGTGGCCAGGGCCTCACTTGCCTTGCTCCCCACTGCAGCCCAGGACTGAGGACTGCGGCTGGTTCTCCCTAAGTATTCAAGACACATATAGCGAATAAATGATTTTTCAATGCCTCTGGAGTGAAATAGCAAAAAGACCCCAACTGGTCCATGATGATGAGCCCAGAGCAGGGAGGTGGAGCCCCTGAAAGGCCACTGCTTGGAGTTGCCATCGTGGTGCAGCAGACCGACTATGAACCATGAGGTTGAGGGTTCGATCCCTGGCCTCGCTCAGTGGGTTAAAGATCTGGTGATGCCATGAGCTGTGGTGTAGGTTGCAGACGCGGCTCGGATCCTGCGTTGCTGTGGCTATGGTGTAGGCTGGCAGCTGTAGCTCCGATTAGACCCCTAGCCTGGGAACTGCTATATGCAGCCCTAAAAAAAAACAAAAAAGGAAGGCCTCTGCTTGTGGGTCTTCTGTGCTGCACCCCCTCCCAAGAGAACGCTGCTGAGGGACTCAGCCCCTCCCCACCTCACCCAGACTCCCAGAGGCCAGACTGTGACTCAGAAAATGGAGGGACTGGATGGCAGCTTTGACTCACAAGCAATGATAAGCCTAATCTAGGCTCCAGGAGAGAAGCCACAAAGCAGGAAGCCAGCTTGTCTCTAAATTTGCCCTCTTGGCTCTGGGTGGGTTTCTTTGCGCTTCTTTGGAAATGCTTGACTCACTGCCCCTTCCTTGTGAGATGTCGCCCAGGCTTTGACACTGACACTCTGCTCTGTGTTTGACCCTGACCGAGCCGGGAAGAGGGACTGCCTTCGAGGGAGGCTCCTTTCACGTCCCATTGCAAAGGTTGGGGTTTTGCGCATCCTCTCTTCCACCCTGCTGTCCTCTTCCTGACAAAGTCCCACCTCCCACCCAGGCCCCTCTATCCCTTCCCGCTTCCTTATGACCTTCTTCCATCAGGATCCCCACTCTCTCTCTCTCTAGATGCTACTGCTGAGTTCCCACACCTGGAGCATGCAGAAGTCCCCGGGCCAAGGGTCGAACCCGTACCATAGCAGTGACCTGAGTCACAACAATGACAATGCCAGGTCAGTAACCCACTGAGCTACCAGGGGACTCCAGGGCCAAGATACTTGTGCCACTTTTTGCTTAAAGAAATGCAAGTTCTTTCGATGAGGTTTATTTGTGTTTGGATGCAGCATAGGTACCTATTGTATAAGACTTAGACATCCTCTGTCTGGGGACCCAGCCAGAGAAACCTTTTTCCTTTCCATTTACTCATATTCCCAAGTCAGTCCTTATGCCAAAAAAGAAAAAAGAAAAAGGCAATTCTAGGACATGTTCACTGCATCCTAATAATAAGAAAAATGACACCGCGCAGTAACATATAATGAGGTTGTTTAAAATACTATCTTTGTAACACTTGGCAGTTTTCAGGATGCTTTCTCATCATGCTCTGGCCATCTTACAGGAAAATTCTCTTTTTATCTGGAAATGTACACAGTGTCTACAAACTCAGAGTGGAAAATAAATGTATCATTGAGCAGCACGCCCTTGACCTCCGTGAGGGCCAGGCAAATGCAAAGAGGGCTGCTTAGCTTTCCCCTCTTCCCCTGCAGGCCTTCTGGGACCCTGGCCAGATTTCTGCCTCACGCCTCGGTCTCCCCATCCAGGAAAGGGGCCGAATGCTAGAGGCCATCACACAAGGGGTCCATAAGCAGTTACGAGGTCACACGGGGAACGTGCATGGTGTGTGGCGTGTTAGACTCACAATAAATGAGTTATCAAGGAAAGGAGGAAAGAAACAAAATTGAAATGCTGCAGCAATAAAGCTCCACGATGTGTTACTTCCCTGCTCTAGATCGTCAGCCCTTAAACTCGCTTTCCTGTTCCCTGTCCTCACCGCAGGGCAGGCCCTCAGATTTGAGCCACCACCAGCTCCCTTCAATGTGACAGGATAAGTTCCCCACAGCTGACTGGGTTTGGGCCTGTCTCTCCCCACGGTGGCACCTACAGCAAAATAGAGCTTCCACAATGACACCTGGCACCTGGCCACACTGATGCTTACTGCCCCATGTGCAGGTCAGGATCAAGATTCAGCTGAGGTGGATTTGTCTATTCAGTTCCCTCATCAACGGGTCTCACCCTCTGCAGGTCAGTAATGGCCTCCAGGGCCTCATTTCCCACCAGGTTCCCAGTTTAAAAGACACCCAAGGGGCTGGGATCTTTGCCAGATACCTCACACACAGGCCTTGGAATTCCTCTCATAAACCTAACCAAAAATTCCTGCTAGCGGAGGCCTGGGTAACCAGAGGGTCACAGCTCGTGTTAGCAGGGCCCAAGGCAGCTTGTAGGGAGGACGATGCAGCTGGAGGCACTGCTGGGGATCTGGTTAAACCCTATCTATGTGGAGTTCCTGTTGTGGCGTAGTGGAAAAGAATCTGATTAGGAACCATGAGGTTGCAGGTTCGATCTCCGGCCTCGCTCAGCAGGTTAAGGATCCTACGTTGCTGTGAGCTGTGGCTTAAGTTGCAGCCATTGCTCGGATCCTGTGTTGCTGTGGCTGTGGTATAGGATGGCAGCTGCAGCTCCTATTCGACCCTTAGCCTGGCAACCTCCATGTGCCACAAGAGCGGCCCTAAAAACCCAACAAACAAACAAACAAACAAACAAAAACCAGGAGTTCCCATCATGGCTCAGTGGTTAATGAATCCTACTGGGAACCATGAGGTTGCGGGTTCCATCCCTGGCCTTGCTCAATGGGTTAAGGATCCGGCGTTGCCGTGAGCTGTGGTGTAGGTTGCAGACGTGGCTCGGATCCCGCGTTGCTGTGGCTGTGGCAAAGGCCGGTGGCTACAGCTCCTGTTAGACCCCTAGCCTGGGAACCTCCATATGCCATGAGTGCAGCCCTAGAAAAGGCAAAAAGACAAAAAACAAAAACAAAAAACAAAAAAGATGCCCTATGTAAAATAGATGACTAACAAGGACCTGCTGTGCAGCACAGGAGGTACCCCTGATGCTCGGTATCAGCCTACCCGGCAAAAAAAGAATGGCTGTGTGTCCATGTATAGCTGACTCATGGTGCTGTAAACCCGAAGCTCATACAACATTGTGTATACCCTGATAAAAACACATTTCATTTTGTTTTGGTTTTAGCTGCACCTGTGGCATATACAATTTACCGGGTTAGGGATCAAATCTGAGACACAGCTGCAACCTACGTCACAGCTTTGGCAACGCCCCCACTGCGCTGGGCTGGGGATCGAACCCACTGCAGAGATGACTTCAGATCCTTAACCCGATGTGCCACAGCAGGAACTACCTAAATAACATTTCTTTAAAAAAAAAAAGAAAACTCTTAGGGAAGGAGCCGGACAGCAGCAATAGTCTGAGCTGAGACAGGGGCTGGGGCCGTATGAAAACTTTCTGTACTTTCCCCTCAGTTTTGCTGTGAACCTAAACGGCTCTAAAATGTAAAGTCTATTAAAAGTGGGGGCGGGAGGCCTGGAGATGGACACGACAATGGATGCAGAACGACGTGAATGCACTTAAAGCCACTGAACTCTACACTGAAAATGGTTACAAAGCAGGAGTTCCCGCCGTGACACAAAAGGATTGGCAGTGTCTAGAGCGCTGGGATGAAGGTTTGCTTCTTGGCCTGGCACAGTGGGTTATGGATCTGGTGTTGTCTCTTCAGTGGTGCAGATCGCAGCTGCAGCATCCCTGGCCTACGAATTCCATGTGCTGAGGGTGCAGCCAAAAAAAAAAAAAAAGAATTATTTCATCCTAATGACAACAGCATCTTTGAGAATAAAGGGGTTAAACATTGGAATCAATCATGGTTTTATTTTTTTTAATTTATTTTATTTATGTATTTATTTATTTTGGCTTTTTAGGGCAGCACCTGTGGCATATGAAGCTTCACAGGCTAGGAGTCTAATCGGAGCTGTAGCCGCCGGCCTTCGCCACAGCCACGGCAACGTGGGATCCAAGCCACGGCTGCAACCTACACCACAGCTCACGGCAATGCCGGATCCTTAACCCACTGAGCAATGCCGGGGATTGAACCCGCAACCTAATGGTTCCTAGTCAAATTTCTTTCCATTGCACCACAACAGGAACTCCCAATTATAGTTTTAAAGGTCTGCCTGACAAGAATAATTCTAGGACGGAGGGGTGAGCCTAATCACAGTTTCCTTTGCTGGTGGAGGAGCCTGTGTTGACTCTTGTACAGACTCTGAGCCACGGAGAGAAGAGTGTGTGATGGAGTGAGAGATTCAATAGTGCGCACCCCCAGGTGTGAGAGTGAGAAAGTGTGTGTGCACGTGAGCACAGGTGAGCATGAGCCCGTGTGGGAGCACACGTATGAGTACCTATTAGAGTGTGTTTGAGTGTGTATGTGTGTGTGAGTGTGTGTGAATGTATGTGAGGGTGAGTGTGAGTGTATGAGTGTGCATATGAGTGTGTGCCAGAGTATATATGAGTGTGTGAGTGTGTATCAGAGTATATGTGAGTGTGTGAGCATGTGAGTGTGTGGGTGTGAGCGTGTGTGAGTGTGTATGAGTGGGTCTGCTAAAGACAGTCAGGACAGCCCAGCGATGAAAGAACAGGAGGGACTGATTTTCTTTTCTGGTTGTGTAAGTCCCTGGGCAGGGACTGAACCCGTGCCTACCAGTGATAAGGCCCGATCCTTAACCCACTTCGACACCAGGGAACTCCAGGAGGAAGAGGTGGCCGGCTACATCCGCAGAGTTTCACTCAATTGCGACCAAGTGGGAGGGGCGCGTGGTAACAGCCCACAAACATCTGAAAGGCACAGAGCCCAGGGGAGGCAGGCCGGCCGGGAGATGGAAGAATGATGGGACGCCGTCAAAGAGAAAGCGCCGCGAGCGGCCCCGTGGAGAAATATTACTGGCCACAGAGGATAGGCTGGAGACCCAGCATTGCCCCGGGCCCTGAGGCCTAGAGCGGCGGATGGGACAGGGAGAGGGCGGGGCCTTGCAGGCACTCAGGGCGTGGCCATCGGTGTGCTGATGAGAAAGGAGTGGTCCTGGGGTTTGCCTGAAGCGGGGAAGGACCTAGCCTGTGCTGCCCCGGGCCTGGGCCTGGGGCCTGGAGGCTCACCTGAGCCTCGGAAAAGCACAGTGGCCGCCAAGGGAGAGAGACAGCTCAGGAGGGGGGGACCCCAGCCCTCCCCACCCCACCCCACCCTACCCTACCCTGCTGCCCACCAGCGGGGGGGGCAGTCACTTCCTGAATCAAAAGTAGGGGAACCTCAGCCAAGTATGTCAGCGACTCCTACCATTTACACCTCAACTCCCAGCCAATCTGGAAAACTACTAGCTGGAGAAAATTTTCCTGTCCTACTGCTTTTGTATTTGATATATAAAAAAGGGTGTGGCCCTCACCTAGTGATCTCAGTGGGGCCACTGGTGGCGGTTATGCCAGCCTCTTGCTAACAAGAAAAACACCAGATTTCCTGCCATCTTGCTCTCTCGTGCCTCAAAATTCTACCTTCTTCCTAGGTAATGTGTTGAATTTAACGTTTTGTGATTCGTGTCTCCAGTTCTGACTTCTCTTAAACGAAAACTCTGCGGTAGTTTAGAGCTCCGGGCACAGAGGTGTGCAGATCTGAGTCTAAAGGCTGCAAGGGACCTTCCGGAAAGGGCCCTTGGAAGGTCGGGGGTGGGGAGGTGTTCTGGGTCCCCCACTCTTAGGGAGGCGGGACAGCCAGATGAAAGTGGAGGTGGGACAGAGGCTCCCTGCATCCTGGGGTACAGGCAAACTCCAGCCGCCTGCTTCTCAGTGTTCACCTGCATTTTATACGTCCCCAGTGAGAAGATTCGACAGGCTGTTTGCTGCCGTCAGATATGGTGAACCCGGTGGAAACTGTTAGAGCCCTGGGCAAAGAAAGACAGTTGACCAGAGCAGTGAGATCTCAAGCAAGGGTTATTGACCAGCAGAGAGGCCAGGAGCCCTGAGTAAGAGAGACTCAGAGCCCCCCGCCGTTGGGAGAGAATCAGGTTCCACAGGCAGTGCTGAGCTCTGTAGGTCCAGGACGGCATTGAGATCATACTATGAAAATTTAACTTTCTACTGGGAGCTTTGTCCTTGGGAATTCCACCGCCTCATGGGCTTAGTCGTTTGGTCTATGGAGGTCCAACAAAGTGGAGACTTGCGGGTCTGGGTCTGGGTGAGTCATGCAGGCTTAATCCTTTTTAGGCTTTCATTTTAGTTTCCACCTAAGAGACACTCAATCTGCCAAGTCCACTTAACCCAGCTGGCCTCATCTTTATAGGTCTGGCTTACGCGTGGCTGCCAGCCGCCCCATCCTTCATCCCCGTGCATTTGGCTGCCCCATCCTTCATCCCTGTGCTATGAACTCCGCGGGCTCTCCCATCACACACGGTGACCCTTAACAGCTCTGTTGGGAGGAACCAGTTGAGGTCACAATTTTCAAAACAGTAACAAGCATCTAATATTTCAGAGACTTTCCTGGAAGTCCCTAGGAGAGAGTCCCTCCCCAAGAACCCACACTGATGTTGTCGCCTGGTACCAACTGGTCTTACTGAATGAATGAAAGCCTTTGACTTACAATTACAGATGTTGTGAAAGCTCGTTCTTATGGTTTCCACGGTCTCTTGATAACCTGAACCTTAGCAAGGCACCAACTCTTCCCCTTCACACACAGGTGTTCAACTGGTGTCTAGGCACTAAGCACTTACGATGTCACATTCCTCTGTTTTATTCTTCCGAGGAACCCTGTTTGGTAGAGCTGAAAAAGGAGAATTTCTCAAGATCACAGAGTTTGCAGGCAGTCATAACTGTCAGGATTGCAGACTGGCTTTTCTGGGTCCAGCCCTCTTTGAACATGTCTGTGCAAAAGCCATTCCCATCCTTCCCCTGGGCAGCAGCCGTGGTTCTGGTGGTGCTCACTGTGCTTTGTAACCCGAGCGGACGGCTTTGCTTTGGGGACCACTCTAGTTAGGTCAGAGGGACTCAGGTTTTCAACAGGGTCAGCCAGCAGGGAAACGGACTAGGAAACGCTTCTGCCCACCGTGAGAGGCAAAGGAGTCCCCGCCCATGCTCTCTCCCAGCGAATGTAGTTTTTCCATGGAAAGAAAGCCGTCACCTAGTCACAGGCCTCAGGTGGGTCAGCGGCCAGTGGGAACCATCCTCCCAGCACTCAGACATCACCCATGGAAAATGGGCCTGCATCCTTCTGTCCAGGCCCGGGAAGGGCGTTCTCAAATGATTCCAGGGCTGGAGCAATGGAGCAACCACTGCTTCCCGGCCCCCAGGGAGGCCTTGATGTGAAATGATGCCCCTCAGCTGTAAATTTCCTTTAGCTTTTTTTTTTTTTTTTCCCCTTTTAGGGCTGCATCCACGGCATATGGAGGTTCCCAGGCTGGGGGTCTAATCGGAGCTACAACTGCCAGCCTACGCCACAGCCAAAGCAACGATCCGAGCCACGTCTGCAACCTACACCACAGCTCACGGCAATGCCAGATCCTTAACCCACTGAGTGAGGCCAGGGATCAAACCTGCAACCTCGTGGTTCCTAGTCAGAATCATTTCCCCTGCACCATGACAGGAATTCCTCCTTTAGCTCATTTAAGTTTGGGGAGAGTTGGGGCTTGCTCTTTCTTTCCTTCTTCCTTTCTTTCTTTCTCTTTCTTTCTTTCTTTCTTTCTTCCTTTCTTTCTTTCTTTCTATTTCTTTCCCTCTTTCTCTCTTCATGAAAAAACAAAGCAAACAACAACAACAAAAAATGGTTCTCCCTTTTTTTTTTAGCCTGAAGATGATAGCTTCTCAGTCACAGAAAAATATACCAACTTAAAACTTACTTTGATTTCCTTGGACTTTTTTGTATTGTCTTCGGGTCATAACAGCAAACATTCATCAAGCACTTCTGTGCTAGACACGATGCGGTGTTTTAGCTGATTCTCCCAAAACACCCCAACCAGAAGGAACTGTGACCTGCTCCCAGGTTGCAAATAGCGAAACCAGAACTCAGATGCCTGCCAGGAGCCCCCCAGTAAGGGGAGGGGGCCCACGCTCACAGGACCACAGGACGTGGAAGCACCCCCCGCCCCACTCCATCACCCTCCTGTCTGTGCCAGAACTTTCCTGTTCAGTCTGGAAAGAAACACATTTTATTTTATGTATTTTTTATTTTTTTGCTTTTTAGGGCCGCAGGTGTGGCATATGGAAGTTCCCAGGCTAGAGGTTGAATTGGAGCTACAGCTGCCGGCCTACACCACAGCCACAGCAGCGCGGGATCCGAGCCACGTCTGCGGCCCACACCACAGCTCACGGCAACGCTGGATCCCCAACCCACTGAGCGAGGCTGGGGATCAAACCTGCATCCTCATGGATACTAGTCGGGTTCTTAGCCTGCTGAGCCAGGACAGGAACTTTCAGGAACACATTTTAGTAGTAACCCTAAGAATGAGGATCTGTTGCAGGTACGTGGGACCTTAACCATTTTAATGACATCTTACAATGCATTTCTTCCCAAGACTGTCTTCAGACCTTGTCTTATGCATTTAGGGGAAAAATTTCCCACTAGTTCATGAAAGGGGTGTTTCCTCTGTGTCTCTTAGTGTCTGAAATCCCCAGTCATCACAGGTCCTCCCAGGCCAGAACTTTGTGGGTCCCCTCTCCGCAACTCTTGGAAACAGTCCTCTTGCTTTAGGCTTACAGTGCATATATTTCCCCTTGTGTCCGCAGAGAAAGCAGAAATCTCTATTTCTAGGTATTTTGCATAGAGGGAGAACCAGCCTCTCCAGCACACATCAGAGGGGCCTCCACAACATCTGGGCTCTTCCTGAGAGAAAGAAGCCCTCAGTCACCTAAAGGCAGCATCGTACCCTAACTGGAGAAGCTGGCCTTACGTTTCAGGGTGTGAGACTACGAAAGTGGGAGGCTCAGGCCCAAAGTGGGAGGTCAGCGGTACACGGGTGATCATCGGTCACCGGCATTTACCATCTGCGCCCTGTCCCCTCCTCCACCTGACAGGAATGGAGTAGGACAGTCACGCAGGTAGCTGTAGACGTCCAGTAGGGGACCATGGATAGAGAGGGAAACCTAGGGGACTTTGGGAGCCCACTAGAAGTTAGTAATCGCTCAAGAAAGCCATCAGAACCTCTTGGAACGAAGCAGGCTTACTTAACTATAAAGCCATAACTAAAAGCACAAGATAAGCCTCAGGTCATTCAAGTGAAAGACACAATGAGGCCTGCACTCAAGTTCAGCAAGATAATGATCCTTAGGACCAAGCACAGGAGTTTAAGGGAAAAATGACCTTCCAAAGTAGGTGACCCTCATTATACGGAAACCTGAGATGAGTCAACATATTTTAGCAGATGTTACCAGCCTTCTGCTGATTGGAATAAGCGCCATATAGTCCTAGCTTGACCTCATAGGGTCAGGTACTCTCTTACCAGATATGAAGGAGGATCTAGTGATGTAAGCCTGACATCTGCTCGAGGAATGAGGAAGAAGGGGGCTTTTTCCCTCCCTCACTTTCCTTGGATTACAAAAATGTGACCCACTTAATCACTGAGGAAAATCCTCCTTGCCTGCGTGCTTGTATCTCTCACAAGTGTCCTATCTTAATAAATCTATTTCACTTTGTATCTCACTGAATTTCTTTTGCACTGACACACAAAGAACCTAAACTTCAGTAAGTCCAGACACCAAGTGAGTGATTCTAACTAAAAAGCCACGGGTTCAGGTTCCAATCTGGCTTCTGGCTGGGTTGAGTCAGAGGTATTTTTGGTTTCATACAGGCTTCATCCCTACATCCAAACACCTGCTGTATGAGAATCACCTGACAGGTCATTTAAAAAACAACCTTCTGGGCTCCTCTCAGACCTACTGATTCAACTTCTGGGGGATGGCCCATTTAAGGACCAGACCCCAGGGGCCACCCAGCCCATCTTTCCCCACACCATGAGGCAGATGCCAACAGAAAATTAATCAGTCAATCTAAGAAAGAAATGGAAAATTTTATTCAAGCCAGATTTAAGGATTATAACCTGGGAAGAACATTTTAGAAAATTTCCAAAACTGTCTTGTCCTTCAGAAGTCAAGGCAGGGTTTTGTAAATTTTGGGGGACAGGGCTGCATATCAAATGACAAGAATTATTGACGGTTTACATGATCCAGATCTAAATGCCCCAAAACCCTTTACGAGATCAAGAAGAAAATTTATCTTTAAGGAGTGGTCTTATTGATACTGGGAGGACATTGCTTTTCATGGCTGAGCAGGTATTGTTGGTAAAAACCCATTCTCTGCTCACTGGTAGAGAACAGAAACGCAGAGACAGAATTTTGGGTGAAAGAGAAAAAAAATTAGCTTTATTGCTTTGCCAGGCAAAGGAGGGTCACAGCCGGCTGATGCCCTAAAGACTGTGTGCCCCATCTTGGAAGAGACTGGGAGGTGGTTTTATAGTTTGGGAGAGAAAAATAGGGCTGCAGATAAGGATCAGGGTAGATGCAAGCTTTCATTGTTTTTCAAAGATGGCGATACTTCTTTCAGGAATGAAGAACACTTCATTAACATCTTCCATTTGTTGGGGGGTTGAAGAAATCAAAGATATTATCTGTATGCCTTGAGGAGGGACCAGGACCCTGCCCCACAGCTGCGCTATTGTTTCTCGACTTCCCCCTGGTCTCTGCATCCCCTCCCTTCCCTGATTAGCAACTGTTTGAATTTTTTGGAACTCAGGGAAATTCACGGAGACTGAAGCCCATTCCCCCAAACAAGAAATAGGGGACACAGAAAACCTTCTGTGCCCAGGAGCCCCACAGGGCCCTGCTCAGTTTCAGCATTTCTGTGGATAGGGAAGTTTGGTTGAAGCATAATGCAGATACACGACAAAGCAAGGAGGCCAACGGGCAGGGAAGACTCTTTTTGTTTACATTTTTCTTGTCTTGCCATAAAATCTGAACTTTATTTCACACAGGGGTGACTAATAACAGCTGTAAGCGCTGGGGGGCTGGTCTCCTACAGAGCAGATGGAGAAGTTCAGGCCTGTCCTCCTAAAGTTGGGAAGCAGGAGAGAAGCACGGTGCATAACTGAGCAAATCACCCTGGGAGCAAGCCAGGGCCTAGGAAAGAACCTAAGACCTGGGCCTGGCCGCAGGGCAGCTACAGCGTCCCTTCGTATTAACGGGATGTCTTGTTACTGCTGTGGTTTTCCTCGCGGAATCTTCCTACTTAAATTCATCATATTGAAGACCTGGATTCGCGCCCAGTCCTGTCCAGGCACAGCCTTAGCCTCCAGCGGTTAAAGTCATTTCTCTTTCGCCACTAGATGGCGCCCACTCCACGGTCTGGGATCCTCGCCCAGTGAGCTGGGTGGTGGCCCCCACTTTAGCTAGGAGACAGCTTAGAAGAAAGGGGCAGGGCAGTCAAATCCAGAAGAGAATTTCAAAAGGAACAAGAAAAAAAGAGCCAAATGCAAATGGCCTCAATCTGCACACCCGGCTGGGAAAAAGTACGGAGTCAAAATAATTCGGGTCTCAGAAACCGGGATGCTCTCGTGAGCATCATCACAGAACCCCAGAGCGAGCATCTTATATGAAACAGGTGCACCCTCCTTCCACTAGAGAGCGGCTCACTCCGGCAACGTGGAGGCCGCGGTGCTCCCCACGGGGCTTCCTGGCTCCTTTCTCCCCGGGGTGGGGTGGGAAGCGGGCAGCTGGTTTTGTTTTTCCAAAGGCGTGGCTCTTTCGGGCGCTTCCATCCCCCGCAAGCTGTTTGTGCCCCAGTGTCCATAGGACCGGCTCCGGGCCTTGTTTACCTGAGGCAGGTTGTAAAGCTCTTGGTACCTCGGGCAGGCTCAGCCCTTGATGGGCAGAAGAGCTGCCACCTTTGTGGTTCCTCCTATGGAAACTTTCTGGGCAAGGGGCTGGGACTTTGGACAGGGTGCATGGAGCATCTTAGGCTATGGCGGGAGCTGCTCACCGGCTGTGGCTCTGACATACTCTCCATCAAGCCCTACAGGATCCCGTCCCAGGAGAAACAGGAAGGCTTGGGGAGAGGCACGAAGAAACCACGTTGCCAGCTTTCCTGAACTTCCTGTGGATCACCCTTGAGAATGGTCTTCTCATCACTGAGGGGACAGATGCTTCTCCTGGCCTCCTAAACATCACCAGTTTGTTTGCTTCTGCCTCTGCAGTAAAATGAACTGAAACAATAAGGCTCTGAGTTTATTGTTTTTATTTTTTTGTGTTTTTTTTGTTGGGGGGGGCGAACTTTTGGCATATGGAAGTTCTGGGCTAAGGGTCGAATCAGAGACTGCAGCTGTGGCCTACACAACAGTCACAGCAGATCCTAGCCCTGTCTGAGACCTATACCACAGCTCATGGCAACACTGGATCCTTAACTGACTGAGCCAGTCCAGGCATAAACCCGCTCAGGATAATTATCAGGAATCTGTCTTTGACATCGGGTGTGAATGCTCCAAACCCAGATGGTGCAAACTGGAAAAGGTGTCAGTGAAACCTTGGGGATAATGTCAAGTTATAGCTACTCTAAACTGAAATAAATTAGTGATGCAATCCCTATCAAATTACCCATGGTGTTTTTCACAGAACTACAACAAAAATTTATATGGAACCAAAAATTTATATGGAACCATAAAAGACCCAGAACTGCCAAAGAAATCCTGAGGAACAAAAACCAAGCAAGAGGCATAACTCTCCCAGATTTCAGGCAATATTACAAATCCACAGTATCAAGACAGTGTGGGAGTTCCCATCGTGGCTCAGTGGTTAACGAATCTGAATAGGAACCATGAGGTTGCGGGTTCGATCCCTGGCCTTGCTCAGTGGGTTAAGGATCCGGCGTTGCTGTGAGTTGTGGTGTAAGTTGCAGATGCAGCTTGGATCCTGCGTTGCTGTGGCTGTGGCAAAGGCTGGCAGCTACAGCTCCTATTAGACCCCTAGCCTGGGAACCTCCATATGCCATGAGTGCGGCCCTAGATAAGGCAAAAAGAAAAAAAAAGACAGTGTGGTACTACTACCAAAACAGACATACAGTCCAATGGAACAGAACTAAGAACCCAGAAATAAATCCAGACACCAAGAGTCAATTAATCTTCAACAAAGAAGGCAAGAATACAAAATGGGAAAAAGTCAGTCTTTTCACCAAGTGATGCTGGGAAACCTGGACAGCTGCATGTATGTACATCAATGAAACTGGAACACATCCTCACACCATGCACAAAAATAAACTCAAAATGGCTTAAAGACTTAAACCTAAGACAAGACACCATCAAACTCCTAGAAGAGAATACAGGCAAAACATTCTCTGGCATCAACCTTACAAATGTTTTCTCAGGTCAGTCTCCCAAGCCAACAGAAATAAAAACAAAAATAAACTAATGGGACCTAATCAAACTGACAAGATTTTGAACAGCAAAGAAAACCATAAAAAAACAAAAAGACAACCTATGGAACGGGAGAAAATAGTTTCAAGTGATGCAACTGACAAGGGCTTAATCTCTAAAATATGCAAACAATTTATACAATTCAACAGCAAAAAAAACACAACCCAATTGAAAACTGGGCAAACGACCTGAATAGGTATTTCTCCAAAGATGTACAGATGGCCAACAAGCATATGAAAAAATACTAAACATCACCAATTATTAGAGAAATGAAAATCAAAACTACTAGGAGGTATCACCTCACACCTGTCAGAATGGCCACCACTAATAAGTCCACAAATAACAAATGCTGGAGAGGGTGTGGAGAAAAGGGAACCCTCCCACACTGTTAGTGGGAATGTAAATTTGTACAACCACTATGGAAAACAGTATGGAGGTACCTTAGAAAACTAAATATAGAACTACCATACGACCCAGCAATCCCACTGTTGGGCATATATCCAGATAAAATTTTCCTTGGAAAAGATACATGCACCCAATGTGTTCACTGCAGCACTATTTACAATAGCCAAGACATGGAAACAACCTAAACGTCCACTGACAGATGAATGGATTAAGAAGCTGTGGTATATATACACAATGGAATACTACTCAGCCATAAAAAAAAAATAACACCATTTGCAGCAACATGGATGGAACTAGAGACTCTCATAATAAGTAAGTCAGGAAGAGAAAAGACAAATACACGGTATCACTTATATCTGGAATCTATTATACATCACAAATGAACCTTTCCGCAGAAAAGAAACTCATGGACTTAGAGAGTCCAGACTTGTGGTTGCCAAGGTGGAGGCGGAGGGAGTAGGATGGACTGAGAACCTGGGGTTAATAGATGCAAACTATTGCATTTGGAATGGATAAGCAATGAGATCCTGCTGTAGACCACTGGGAACTATATCTAGTCATCTGTCATGGAGCATGACGGAGGGTAATGTGAGAAAAATATATGTATGTGTGTGACTGGGTCATTTTGCTGTAGGAAATTGACAGAACACTGTAAACCAACTATAATGGAAGAAATAGATGTCATTAATAAAAAAATTAGTGATTGCATACATGGCACTCCAAAATAACTGAATAAAAACTTTAGATTCAGGTACATGGTGATTTAACTATGTAAGATTAAATCTCTGAATGTTTCCAAATACCAGTTTGACAAGTACTGATTTTTCATTCTCATGCTTGGCAGTTAGGTCGGTTTGTTTATAATGCCCATTATACTAAATAGTAACATCATATTCCAAGTTAGTCAATCCTTAAACCTACGTGTAACTCATAATAAAAACTGTCCCCTCCCTGAATTCTTACTTGGAAGCAAAGATATCCAAGTTCCTACAAGATGATTAACTGGCATATCTGCCAAGACAACCTTCCCAACAATCTTAACATTTCAATAACAATTATTACTAGGATTAAACTTATTTTTACCATACACATTTGCAACTGTACCCATGAAATCCAACCACGATAGACGTTTCTCCATCTTCTCAAATATGAGTCTGATGTGCATCTGGCAGTTACTGTGTCTAAACATGATGGGCAAATTTTATTTTTTGTCTTTTTAGGGCCACATCTCAGGCATATGGAAGTTGCCAGGATAGAGGTCGAATAGGAGCTGCAGCTGCCGGCCTACACCACAGCCACAGCAGATCCAAGCTGCGTCTGCAACCTACACTGCAGCTCATGGCAACGCCAGGTCCTTAACCCACCAAGTGAGGCCAGGGATTGAACCCCTGTCTCCATGGACAATAATTGGGTTTGTTACTGCTGAGCCACAATGGGAACTTAAATGTTTGTTTTAATGGTCAATTTATTTAAATCACCTTATCGACATAGATCTATTTGGTGAATGTAAGTATAAGTCATGTAACATTACAAAGGAAAAAGTTTATGTAATCTGGATATAATGGAAAATTGGTATCACTCTAAATGAAAAAAAAAATCACATGGAAATGAAACATATGCAAGAAATCACTAGTATGTGTGAGATGACTATCAGTCACATTTTACTCACCACTGGGGCTAACTAGAGGCTAATATAAGAGGCATCTGACAGGGATGAGTTTATATAAGAAAAACTATTGCTTCACACTTTTGAAGATTTTCATGTATTTCTTAAAACACTTACTCAATACTGAAGAAAAACTATTGTAGTTTTATATACTTGGAATGCAGGGCGAGCTGTGAAACCTGTTTTATGTAATATAGGAGACTGTTGGTAAATTTTGGGGTCACAAAATGTTAAATAGCACAGACATTAGAGACAATGAAAGATTTTATTTTTTTCTTTTACTTTCGTCCAAACAGACCCTCTTGTGAAAAACATAAAAGCATGCACACTGATTGCATCCCTTTAAAGAAAAACCAAGGGATGACTAAGCTGTAAATCAACAATAATAACACAAACAAAAGCTTAACAGATACTATGAGAAAAGATTTACAGGTAGATACAGGGCTCTTAGCTCCAGAAAATAATAATTCAAGTCATATCAATACATGTTAAAAAGAAGCTTCTAACTGTCCAAGTATTTTGATACAAAAAACCTTTTAAACAAATATTTTATAGCCCTCTTGTGAAAAGAATATAAGGATAGTTATAAGAAACATGATGTTCAAATGATCTTATGCAGTTCATTTTGACCTCTTCAAATCACATATAATCAACATAATTCCCACAGTACTACTGCTTCTTAAAATTTAAATGTAAAACATACCCATGACATTCAAAGTAAGTTATACAACTTACATTATTTTGATCTAATTAGAAATAGGCTCCAACTTTAGGACTGTTAAAAAGACTAATAAGACATGGAACTGATCTAAATTGCACTTTAACAGGTAGGAGAAAACAGCAATTTGGCATGAGAACACGTCTCAAGCACACCATTTAAAATTAGAGCAATTATTGTATTCTGTGGGAATGTGAGTGTGTGAGTACACACACACCCCAACTGATACTACCCAACTCTTCAGAGGGGTTACCTGAAATGGCTTATTCTGGTTCTGGAAAATCAGGTAAAATTTCCCTTAATTATTATTTCCATTTTGTTACCATGATTTAATTGGTGTGTTTCACCTAGGGCACTGATACAATTCTGCAGCAAAAATCCATTACCGTTAAGCAGAAATGTTATCTAAGTTTGAATTGTAACATAAAAGTAGAGCAGATCACAACACTTTTAAAGGGCCCTTTTCTAGGGCCTCTATTGCTCCAGGACTGAAAGCGTGGGATTTGGTTCCTAAAACACAGCTCTTCTCTTGTGGTGAAACAGATTAATTGTGTGGCCTTGTTCATACTCATGGAACTACGCAAATACACTCCGTCCAGATGGATGAAGTCTGTATTTCACTGGTACGAGGAAGGTGATTTCCTGACCTAAGATGAATGTGAAGTGCCTTTGCCGCAGATGGTGAGCTGGCTCATAAGAGCATGGATGGTTCAAGGCTGCGACCAGGCAGACGCTGGCCGGCTACACACTGCTTCCCTGTGAGCCATTAGGCCAGCCCCCAGGGCACCACTGCCAGCGACCCAAAGAAAAGAACTCAAAAACAGTGGAAATTGACCATGAGGACAGGAAAGAGGATTTTTGGGTTAAATATTTTGCCAAACCCAAAAGTAACAGGCAAAAGGCACATGCTAGTAAATCAAATCCGATGTCTGAGAAGCTCCCATCGTCTCAAATATCTGTGGACTCTGGTCTGACAAAGGTTCACACTGATTATTTTGATATAAAAAAGAACAGGAAACCTTAAGGTTTTCAAGTACTTATGGCACAAACGTGGTGAAATACTAGGAGCTTAGCTTAAATCTTCAAAAAGCTGAGCAATTTTAAGTTCTGCTACAATGAACCAGGGTCACAATTTTAACTTAATTCTCATATTTTATACCTTATTTATTCTTTGTCTAGAGTACAGGGTGTGCAAATTAAGCTGTTTCAATAAATATTAGAAATGCTAATTATTTTGCAAATATAAAGTGGAATCAGCTAAGAACACAATACAATAAAAGCACACGCTAATAAAAGCTTTTCCCCACAAATATTTCTGGGCCCTCCCCTGATGTCCTTCTCAATACGCAGCTATAATTTCTGTCACCGACTTGAAAAAAGCAAGCAGAAAGCAAAATATTACACAGCTGCAAGGTATTAAATACTTGAGTGATAAAGAGTTTGGACCAGTCAAGTTGTAAAAAAACTGAAAATAACAAATATAGTGCAACACACTGCAAATTAATGTTTATGAATGCAGTTATCTGAATTACAAAACAATAACAAATTATACAATCCTAACACTCTTCTGAAGTTGACATCAGTTTATAGGAAATGCCAAGGATAACATAAACTCGGTTTATCTTTTCCCTCTCCAGCAGCTTCTGTACTAAAGTTGAAAAACCGTGTATGTTTCCCCAAGACCAACTGCATGTCGGCTTTAGTCAGAAATTCTATTTTATCCAATGTTCAATCAATAAGGCTTTATTTACACTTCATCTTAAATTCAGGAACAATCAGATGTAACGTGCAGCCGCCAAAAATAAACAAGGCAGCACACCCCACTGCCTTCAGGGAAGGCTACTTGTTTATGCTTTAATGCTAACCCACAGGCAGCCAATCAAGGTTCCATAAATCCACGTTTTTACATACAGTTTCCTTCCAGCCTCAGTCATAAGCAAACCAGCAGTCAAACCACTTAAGATCAAGAATGATGGCAAGGTCTTCTTGAGACTTAGTTTAGAATTAACACTTTCTCCAGGAAATTTGTTTCTTCTTTCTGGATCCGGTGAATCATAGAATTCTATAAGCAATCTATGACCAGAACGGGGGGAAAAAAAGTTTTAACTTTTAGCTTTAGTCATTTCACTATTTAATTCAACAAATGTCTACTGGGTGCCTCTTGTATGCTGGAGAAATTATAAGTCCTTATAAGGAAACACCCAGAGACTTGGTTTAATTGGAGTCTCTTGGTCTTAAAAATATCTTTAATATGTTCTATGATTAGTGGATATGAATTACATTACATGTAATATTTAAAAACAGATGGTTTTGGAGTTTCTGATGGCTCACCAGGTTAAGGATCTGGCGTTGCTGCTGCTGTGGCTTGGGTCACTGCTGTAGTGCCAGTTCAGTCCCTGGCCCGGGAACTTCCATATACCATGGGTGCAGCCGTGACCTTCTCACAGGTAACTCTGGGCATGAGTAAACACAGCACTTGCTCCAAAGTCATGTTATTAGCAGGAGAAACACAAGGTCAACCTCAGAAACTGTCTGGGCCCCAAAATACTAACGGCAAAAAGGCATTTTAATCATGAAAATACCATCTGCCCCCTCCTCTTCCTACAAACACAAGGTGTCAGTACACAGGGACCCCGTCCCCCGCTCTGCAGCCCCATTTTCCCCGCAGCAGCCTGTCCTCAGCTGGCACACCCCCCACCTTCGTGGGGAAGGCAGACAGTGTGAAGCTTTTTGTGCGTCTCTATTTTTTTTTTTTTTTTTAATTTTAAAATTCTTGAAACATGGTAACTAACAACAGGCAGCCTCCCATAACAAGCCCTTTCACAGTGATTTACCACAGTCAAGTCTAAAACATGAACACCAAGGTATGGAATGTGATTTGACTAGTGTTTACAGACAGCATTCTTAAGAGAATAAGACTTTACATTCATTTTCTACTGTTACAGTGATTTAGTTGGAAACCAAAGTTTCTGAAGTGCTGGAACTGTCGCCACTCACTTATCTTTTATTTCAAAACGTTCGTGAAGCCATCTTTTCATATATACTTGCTCTTCTGGGACATCTTTTTTCTCTATACGATCAAGGTAAATGTGAATTTTTGGACATTCTTTGCAGAGAAATTCTAAGAAGAAACAAAATATTTCATATTTATTATTGTGGAACTCACAGTTATATAACAATGCAAAGGAGGTAAAGAAAAGTTTAAAAATGATGAAGAAGTACAGACTTGTTTTTAACCAAAAAAGAAAATAAAGATTATAACTTGGCAGTTTGGGGTTTCAGGCTGAAGTAGTACAATTCTAAAGTCTTCTGCAATTACGAGGTCAGCAGTTAAATCAACAGCACCAAATGTTACTTTTCATACAACAAACTTAAGTTCTACAGGCAGCCCAGGGAGGAAGCTGGATCTACCAGAGCTACGTGCCCCTCAACTGAAGGGATCCCCAGATGCCAACCGATCAGGCCCACCAGTCACCTTCATGGAACCATCAGTCCCCCCAGTCCCAAGCCTAGTACTTGTCACGTGTTGTCACTACTGCTCCCTGGGGGCAGTGAGCCTCCAAGGACAGGGTGGGGGGCGCCTGGCAGAGCGCTAGGGGCACACAGGCACGTAACCCCTTCAGTCCTTGTGCTGAGCTGGCCAAGGGCCTCCCGCCACAACTCTGCAGCCAGAACACACCCAAGGCCTCCCCTCTCCTCCTCTATGACTTGCTGGTGGTTTCCACCCACTGGTCTTCGTTGCTTTCCTGATCCTAGCTGTATTTTAATAAATTCTACTTGGTTCAGGAACCAAATTTCTTTTTGTGCAACAGTCACAAGCCGTTAAATAACTCCAGTTCCTACAACATGCTAACGTGAGAAAAGCAGACAGTCTTCTTTTCAGTCTCGGTGGCACAAAGGGGTAAGGTCAGGATTTATTCCAAGATAAGAAAGAACCCTGAGCCTGGAGATTCCTTTTTATGTAGGTGGCTTTCTGCAGACATGAGCATATTAACATATTTAAATTTCTGGAGAACAAGGAAATAGTGCTAAGAGGTTTAGGAGAAGACCATGTTTGGTGGTGGTGGTGGTGGTGGGGAGTGCAAATAGGAGGCTGAGACCTCCTACCTGCATGCCCATCCTTTTACCTCTGTGGTACCTTTGCATACGAACGCATTTCACCTTTATCTCAAGGTAAAATGCGTTCAAATACCTGTTCTAGGAAATGGTGACTGTGTGCCGTAGTCTGAGGAAGACTCAGCTAACTCTTAAAGAAGGCTCCACCTCTTTGGACCCCAGTCCCGTTTTGCTAAGTACTTGCTACACTGCTCTTTTCCATCTCTCTGGTGTCAAGTCTTAGCAGCATGCTGCATTTCCATCATCAAAAGTTATCTTAGTTTTTATATACATTTAGGAGTGAATTGGCTTTCATGATAAATATGCAAAAACACTGCAATAGGGAAGATTTTACTTTTAAAATATTTCAGTCTTAATTTTCTTCCAGTTCCATTTTCATTTAAATCAAAGAACTGCTTCAGAAGTGCTTTTCGAGGCAGAATTGTGCTTCAATTAAGAGCACAGTGAGTCAGGCGGCCTGGGTTTTTGATCCCTTGTCAACCTGGGCAGATCTGTCAACCTCTGTGCCGTTTCTTTTTTTTTTTTTTTTGTCTTTTTGCCTTTTATGTAGAGCTGCACCCATGGCATATGGTGGTTTCCAGGCTAGGGGTCTAACAGGAGCTGTAGCCGCCGGCCTTCGCCACAGCCACAGCAACGCGGGATCTGAGCCGCGTCTGCAACCTACACCACAGCTCACGGCAATGCTGGATCCTTAACCCACTGAGCAAGGCCAGGGACCGAACCTGCAACCTCATGGTTCTTAGTCGGATTCGTTAACCACTGAGCCACGAAGGGAACTCCAACCTCTGTGCCATTTCTGAGTCTGTACAGGAGAGGGGCAGTGTTCGCCCCTTCTGAGTGGTAGCTGGGAGGGTGTTTGAGCACATGGGACAGGATCTTGCACACCGTGTGTGTGGTATGTTAGCAATGGCAGTGCATTAGCTTCTTATAGATAAAAACACAGATGCCAATACCAATTTTCACCTTCACTTAACTGTCTACATCTGCCCCTCAACATTTCCACTAATTAAGCAGTCATCCAATTGCCACTGCATTCATCCTTGATATTTTCAAGTCCTCGTGTGCAGATGCACAGTCTATAAGGAAATGAAACCAACTGCACTTCGAATGCTTGGGAATGAAAGCATTTATAATACATCAGCAAGGCCTCTAATAGGACACGGCTGAGGGAGGCAGCACTGAGAAAAGGACCCTGAAATTCACATGGGTGCTTTTAGGTTTTTTGCAACTAAAATTTACAGAGTACTGAGGTATTGACAACATGCTTTCACATCCATCTTTTCACTTGACCTTCGTGCATCTACGCAGGCAAGTACTCCCACCTCCTTGTGGGGTTGAAGGAGCTCGGGCCCAGAGTAGCTTGGAGTGCAGCCAGATCAGCCAGACCGCTGCAGTCAGGCATCCACATACAGACCATGCAAGTACCAGGGCGGTTCTAAATGGCATTCAGGACCTTCTCGCACAGGGGCAATGACATCAATGCTTCCTCAACATTTGACAAAGCTCTTGTATCTCTCTTAGTAAAAACTATTTTAATTGGGGCATATTTCTTATGGCATGAGCAAAAATTATCCCATAATATTCAGCGCCAAGTATTCTTATTCAGGCGTAATTTTCTTCTAACTGTAACTTTTCCAGCAGGTCCCAAGAGTATATTGATCTGCTAGGGTGACAGAGAAAGTGTTCAAGGCATTCACATGTGTCATAAGGTCTAGTCTCTGGGGAAGCCAAGTCCTGGGTGCCCTGTGCCTGGGGAGCCCAGCAAGAAAGGCGGAGCAGAGGACGTCTGTGTGCTGAGCAGTGAACCTCCACATGCTGGACCCTTCTCCTTGGGGAAAAAAAAAAAAGGAATAACATGGCCTAAATGCAACAGAAAACTGGGTAGATACATTGGCTTATATTCACACCAATGAACCTTTTACAAAAATTACATATGTGTACATATACTGACATGTAAAGATGTTCATGACACATCATTAAGCAAAGAAAAAAGCAGGATATGAAGATACACATATACAGTTGCATTTTTAAAATACGTAAAGGCACATACTCTGACATACAGACATTATAAAAAAGTTGTGAGGAAAAAAAACATCGTAACTCTTAAGTGGGGTTGGATGTGGACAGTGAGTTTGTGGAGTTTTTTCCTTTTTTGTGAGTTACCTGTAGTTTCCATTCCAAATATATTATTTTCATATAAGAAAATATTAGAAAAAGCCACCTAGAATCGTATAAAATGCTTAGATAGAATATCAATTGTGTCCTGAAGCTCATGATTTCTTATGGTATCCCTCCCACTTCAGAAGCAGGATTTATACATCGGTTACAGTCAAATTACCCTGTCTCACCTCTACCCAGTGGCCACTGTCCTCGGAAGCACTGACTCCACTGAAAAGACCTGATGAACCACGAGAAAACAGACGGGGCTTTGAGCCATACCCACTTTCCAGTGAAACCAACCACGCAGTGGGAAGGCCTCAGGCAGAACTTGCCACCTCTCCCACGAGGCCTCCTAAGGCCAAGCTCTGAGACTCCAGCACCACAAGAGGCCCTGCAGAGCCCTCGGCCCATGGCTGCCACGTCAGGGGCAGGCCTGCCAGCAGCCTGCAGTGGGGCCCAGGGCCGCACGAAGAGCCATCAGCCCGAGGAACGCTGATGGGACGATCCTCCTACAGTGCTCTGAGAAACACCTGCCTATGGCATATAAAGGAACAATCTAGCAAAACTTCACAGGAAGAGGTGGTTTTTTAAATTAGGCTATAAAATATGAATATTAACTGACAGCCCACTAAGTATGGAGATACTATTTAATAGCAATTAAACTTGACCGTGAGGTACGTACAATATTCTAAGCAATGGAATTTTACACCTAACCCAACTTATTTAAATTTAAAGTGAATCCTTATACTGAACTAAGTAGAGCAGAATATTAATCAAGTTATATAATAATGAGAGGAGTTTTTCAAGCCACAGCCCTCAACTCACAATTAAAATCAAAACACAGCAGATGTCCCTTACGTGCAGAGGTGTGTTGTAGAATAATGTATCAGTTGTGGAGGTGTAAACGTATAATTGCTTCTGCAACTTTGATACTGTCTGACAGCTTCTCCTGAGACTGACTGTACTGTACTCCTACAGCAAAGTATAAAGTCCCTGTCATACTTTAGTCTCACGCACAGGGCCTGTTATCTATCCCATTAATTGTGATTGCTGCCAACCTGATAGTAAAAAATGGTATCTCACTGTACACTACAATTTGAATTTTTCTAATTACAAATGAGGTTGAACAATTTTTTCCAATGAACTGTCTGTTCTTACCCTTTACTATTTTTCTATTGAGTTACTGACCAAATCAATTTATAGGAACACTTTGCACATTACGGAAATCAGCCTTCTTTCTGAGATCTAAGTTTCATTTGTCTTCAGTCTGTTTTACTCTGGTATCTTTTTTCTTGCAGAAATATTTATCCTTACTTGATGGAAATGATACATTTTGTTTTCTATATGGCTTCTGAGTGTGACTCAGAAAACCCAACCTTTTCAGAATCAGACACTGGTAATGAATACTCAAAGTCACTATAGCAGTGGAACAAGCAATGGGTGGCCAGGTCACGCCACCTATGATGGTCTGCCTCCAAACCCCTTCCAATTTAACTGGGAGCAGACAGGGTTGACACAGGCCAGGTGCTAACCTTCATGCAATTTGTGCAAAAGCAAGAGAAGTTTTGTGAGCTAGAAAGCAAACAGGGGACAAAGCCACAGAGTCAAATGAGGACAAGGCAGGGGTAGGTGGCCTGGCCTAACACTGCCTCAGTTTCAAAACCCACATGGGGCCCTGGGAGGATTTCAGCAACAATGGGTAAACCAGTTCCAAGGGTGGCACAGAGCCGCAAGGAGCAGAGTGAGGGAGGAGCTCAGGGCCAGAATGCAGAGTCCTGGGCCAGTCGGATAAGACACAGGTATTTATCCTGTGGACACTGCCAAGCCAATGAGTTCTTATGACCAGGACGGTGACACGGTAAGAGCAGCACTTTAAAAGGTTATCATGGGAATTATATCTGGTTTTCATAAACAATAAAAACATTTAATCTTATTTTTCCAACAATGTTTGAGTAACTATTAATATTGCTGAGTAACTAAACACACGTCTGTGTTCAAATGTAAAACTAGGTCAGTAGCTCTTTCAAGAAAAAGAAATGAAGAAAAAGAAATGAAGAAATGAAGAAAAGTGGTCACCTCTGGGAAGGGGGAAGGGGGCCAGGGTGGAAAGCAAGCAGTTTCACTGTACATTTTATATAGTTTTATTTTTAAACTGCTTGATATATAAACATATATACTAAAATATACATACTAATTTAATATTAATACTTAATATAGAAATATATATACATATACATATATACATACACCACAAATTTACTTTTAAAATGAAAAAAACAAGCTTTCGCTTCGTGTTTACCGTGTAAAGGCAATTATGAGATCAGGCACTCACTTCCTCCTACCACGATCAATTTCATACCGTTCACCCCTTTGTGCCTCGACCGCCTGTCCTCCCTCCGAAACTTCCTGCTCAGGGGGCTGCCCTCCCCGCCCTCTGAACATGTTTTGAACACTGGCCTTCGAGATCCCACTGACAGAAGTGTCCAACGGTGGCCAAGGTGAAATACAGAGCCCCCAACAGTGGGTTCTCTGAAGGCGGATGGCACCTCCACACTCTGTGGCCACTCCCATGTCCAAGCTCCTCTGACAATTCAGAGTGTCCTTGGCTATGTTCAGCTAGAATATTTGTTCACTTACAATTCTGTTTTGTCTTGTTACTCTGACATACACGTAAACAACTGCTCAAAGGTCCCTGATACCTAGTACGTTTGAAAAAAGAAAGTCACCCTTACCTGTCCTTCTTGTCAACGATACCAGATTTCACAAACACTATATGAAAAATACACATAAAGATGAACACTGACCAGTGTGCCCACCTCAGTTTTGCTAGGTCAGCACTCTCTCTCCTCACTCCTAAATGTGATTTTTGTAGCTTCCCATTTTTATGTGTGAACCTTAGGTAGAAAGAGGCTGAGTTAATGATAATGGGAAAGTCAGGACTAGGACAGCTAACAAGTATCAAACTTAGCAGGACTAACGAAATTTAATCTGTTATAGATTAATAAAAAATACATGAAAAATGTATCAGGTATATATACTTGGAAGATACATCAAGTAAATGAAATAGAGTACATTAAATTATTTTTTAAAATAAACTAGACAGTGGTAAATACGTATGAATTACTTGAAAACAAACTTACCAACCATGGATGGTGCTTCTTTCCGCTGCCCTTTATCATCCATGGTCCCTTCAAAAGCCACTGTAACATCATAAACTGCATCTAAATAATCCTTCATAGAATCAAAAGCAACATGAGTTGCCTTTATTCTTGGTGTCAGCACGTGTTTTAATACTGGAAGGCCTAGAAAAGAAATTAATTCAATGTGGCTATAAATGAGTTGGAAAACACCTCCACAATAGAACATAACTTCTAAATTGACTTTGTTTCCACTAATAGACAGACCAAAATGTATTAGTGCAATAATGTCATATCTATAGGACACTAAGAAAGTTTAAACAGCACTTATGTGACTTTCTCAATTTAAATCAACATTCAATACACATATCTGAAACGTCTACACACACAAGACACTATGAAAACCTGTTAGAAAACTCACCCTCAAGAAGCTCATGGCCTCTCAGAAACCGTTTGATCTGGAAAACTCTGACAAGTGCAAACACATGATCCTCCTTTCTGGCAACAGAATAAAGGTGGTAGCATCTTACCCGTGGTCACTAAAGATTCAGGAGCACGATTCCTATTTCTAACTCCAAGTCTGTGATTCTTTCTATTCTACTTCTGTCCAAAGACTGATAGGGTGGGATGACTCCCATTGTGTTCAGTATTTTTACTAAATGACCCCCATTGTGCTCAGTATTTTTACTCATGGCCGAGGTGGTCTACGTAACACAAAATACTGGCCTAGGGTAACTGAAGAATCTAGTTTCTTGGTAAACTTTTTCAAAATTTGGAATCTAATTCACATACCACAGAATTCACCCCGGAGAGCAGACAATTCAATGGGTTTTAGTTTATTCGATCATGACAATTATCAAACTCGACCATTTTCATCACTCCAAAGACACTCCTCACCCTTAGCTGACACTGCACACCATCCTCCACACACACCCCTGTCCCCACGACCATGGGTCTACTTTCAGTCTCTACAGATTTCCCAATTACAGACATTTCACATAAATGAAATCACAGCACATAGACTTTTGTGTCTGGCTTCTTTCATTTAGCATCGTGTTTTCAAGGTTCTTCCATGTGGCAGCACACATCAGTACTTCTTCAGTTTTTATGGCTGAGTAATGGGCCACTGTACGGCTATACCACATTTTGTTAATTGGCCAACTAGACATTGGGGTTCTCTCCTTCCTCTGGTTCTTATGAACAGTGCTGCAATGAACATTCATACGAACTGCGTATCAGTGTTGCATATGAACAAGTTTTGGTGTGAACATACAATTTCAATTCTCTTGGGTATGTTTTATATAAACATATACCCACACACTTTTAAAAGCTTCAAGTGAGAAAATATTGCAATGTACATAGAACAATTAATCACATATTTATTTGTGCTCCTGCTAGTACCAAGAATTTGTTCTTTTCCACTTCCTATCTCCTACTGCCCCCCTTTCCTGGATTAGAATATTTACTGACAATTTAACAGAGAAGAGTAGCCCTGAAGAAGTGACATGAAAACAGACTAGGGAAAAAACTGACTTGGATTTTCTACTGCCTCTCTCCAGGGAAAATTAGCCGCATAAGAAAGAACAGCTATAGTATGTTGGGATCTTCCTGCAGAAGAATTTTTAAAATGTGGAGTCATGTGGGAAAGAAAGAGATTCCCACAACCACGGATCTGACTTAAATCCCTAGGGCAGAAGCGGTTTAATTTATTCACAAACTTATAAAAAAAATCTGCATAGGATATCAGGCTGGGAAACAGTTATTTGTCAATTAAATTAGTTAACACTTCCTTCTTTGCTATTGGAACTCATCCAGTTTTATTAAGTCGACAGCTCCACAGAATCACTCTATGTTTGGTAAGAACAATGAATTATTAGAATCGAAGCAAGTTAGTAAGAAGACAGAAAAGTAGTATTTCCCCAGAAATGAATTAGAGTGAAGGTTTAGAAAAATCAACTTTGCGGCGGATGAATAAGAAATGGCCATCACTAGTATGTAAACCAAGAGAAGAGAAAGTCGTCTCACCAGGAACTGTATTACAGCACATTGTCTAGATCCAGTTTCTATTTGGCACATTCCAGCTTTTATCTCCCAGCATTTTAGAAAAAATTATAGTTGATTTACAATGTTGTGTCAATTTCTGCTGTACAGCAGAGAGACTCAGTTATACATATATAAACATTCTTTTTTGTTTTTTAATGTTTCTGCTCTTGAAAAGGAAGAGTTGACAAGTAAGGGAAAACACAAGGTGACTGGGGTGACAGAGATGCACGGAGAAGAAAACGTCTCAAGGAGAAGGAAGGGGACAATGCTCACCGGATAACACTGAAAGGTCCGGAACTGAGAAGTGACCACCTGGCCCAGCGGAATGTTACCTGGACCAGTGTTTTCAAGGGTGGCTGGAATGGAGGCGCAGAGGGCAGGTGAAGTGAGATATGAATAGGGACATGACAACAACAGCTCCTTCTCTCCCTCATGTACTTCATAACACACAGTCTGTCAATTTCCCAAGACTTAGAATAAGATTCCCTTACCATTACAACAAATAGAATCTGGGCTCTCTCAGATGGTCAGCAGCCACTAGACAATTCTAAATCCAGTCCACAGAGGGGACAATTTACATCTCTGAGCAGGTCGTTTTCAACTCTCAGCAGAGAAGAGGACTCTCAGTCTACCCAAACCTTGGGTCATTATTGTAAAACTGATCTCCTAATAACACTATAGAGACCAATTAGAATTTCCTTAGAGGGACAGCCAGATAACAGGCATCTACAATCAACAGCTCAGCTTGCACCCATCATACTGACATCGCACTGCACCCCTGCCTCTAGGGAACTACGGAAAACCCTTGAGCCCTAACAGAAGAGGAATCCTTCATGGTCAGTGTCTAGTCTCTGTTTTAGAAATTGTTTTGTCTTGTTTCCATCTCCAGATCTCCTGAACTTCTACTTAGTACTAACATTTGGGAGTCATTTGCATAGACACAATCACTGAAGTAATGGCAGTGACAGAGAATACTGAAGAGCAGAGATAAAAAGACAATCACAACTAATGACGGTGACTCAGAACTGAGAGGGAGGATAGAGAACATGTGAGGGGCCCAAACTTCTCCTTCAGCACCAAAGAGAAAGAGAGAAAACAGCCAATCCTTGCATGCGCTGGAGGGGGTGAGGTGTATGTACGTACACACACACACACACCCTGCCTGAGAATTAGACTGTGTTTGTAAACTGGGGGAAAACCTAGCAGAGAAGTGTGTGGAGGTGATGGAAGCAAAAAGGAATTACTGAAGCAACAAGATTACGACTTTGAAATAAAGAGAAAGTATGATTGTATGGTACAATTCTGACAGAGAAACATAACTTCTTCAAGGCAAAGAAACCTTGAGATGTGAGGGGGAAAATCTGAAAAACAGAACAGATAGTCAAAAAGAGAAAAATAAAGAATTGCTAAACACAGCATTATTGGTTCAGCTGAGATTACACAGTGTGGATTGGCTGCAGAAGGCAATCAGCATAGATTTTTATCGTGTTCCAATTGTTACAGAAGGGAGAAAACAATCAGGTTACTCAGGTTACTGAGGGCCAAGGAATGTCATGTCAAGGCCAGGAGTAGGAACTGCAGGGCAGGGACAGGGACCACAGAGGGGCTGGGAGGCACAGGAGAGCGTTAAGGCCTTGACAGTGGGGAGGGCTGAGCAAAGAGGAGTCCAAATGAAGCCAAACAGACAGGTTCAGAGGAAGGAAGGGCAAAGAAGAGGGAGAGGCAAAACCGGCTACAGATTCTGCAGGATCCAGTGTGATTTCCAGACTGAAAGTAGAGCATTAAGCCAGCACTAGGAGCTGGTGCAAAAAAAGGGATTTTCCCTGAGAGCCTACAGGCAGAACCAGGCTATTCCTGCACCTTGATCTCAGTCCATTCAGCCTTCCAGCTCCCTGGCTGCAAGAAGACACATCTCCCTTTTTAAGACACCAAGTCTATGACCATGGGTTACAACCCATGGGGAACAAAGAGGACATTTTAGCTCCCAGGAGAAAGATAAGTGTGTTTTGTCCACTAAACCTGGGCCAACACTGGGCAGTAACTTTTCTTTTGCGATGTTTGCCAGGTTGACCTTCAAAAGCTGGTTTCAGAGTGCTCAATGAATTTGTATTTCTCTGATTATCAGGGACAAAGGACATTTGTTCATGGGTGTGGCTCATTCATATCACATGCATTTCCTATATGTCCTTTCTGCCATTTTTCTTATTTATGGCTTTTTCTTACTAAGCAGCAGGAGCTCCTTCTACACTGAGTTTATTAAAATGCCATACATTGCAAATATTATTAGCTTGCCATTTGCCACTTAAATCTGTTTACGTGTTTCAGATACAATAATAACTTTTATTCAGGGAAGTGTGCAAGGAAAAATAAATCCTTCTGTTTTTGTTTTGTTGGTTTTTGCTTTTTAGGTCTGCACCTAAACATATGGAAGTTCCCAGGCTAGTGGTCGAATTGGAGTTGTAGCTACCCACCTACACCACAGCCACAGCAACTCGGGATACGAGCCGCATCTGCAACCTACACCACAGCTCACAGCAACTCCAGATCCCCAACACACTGAGCGAGGCCAGGGATAGTTCGAACCCGCATCCTCATGGATACTAGTCAGATTCATTTCCACTGGGTCAGGACAAGAATTCCCTGTCTTTATATTTTGAAAGGACACTTAAGCTTACACAATAGCCAGTGTTATTTAAAGGATAAAAGCTAAATTCCACAAATCCTAAAAAGTTTTAAAACTACAAAAATCTTGCTCTATAACTTGCTCAATAACATGAAAATGCTAGGTCTGTGGTTTGCCACTCTAGGTTTGTCACTAAAATTCCTGCCTTCCACTACTGGAGTTATAAAAGTTTAAGTCTATCACCCTTCAGGCTGCTGTGGTAAAAACCACTATGGAGAAGAAAAATTAAGATACAGGAGGTTCCAATTTTCCAGTAACTGCTGGAAAGCAAAACATCTAAAATGCTTCTAAGGAAAACGAGTTAAAAAGAAACACTTCACATAACTGATGAGGAAGGTTTAAATTATGAAAGTGGTACCTGAATGTTTACAGGACAATGCTGATGCTGCTGCTTCAGGCACCAATTAGAGAACCACTGATTCAGTTTAGACCAGGCTTGAGCGGATCAGGAATTCACAAAAGGGAGCTGAAAGGAGTGTGAAAAGGCAGGAGGAAGAAACAGTAATATTTCTTCTGGTAAAAAAGTTTAATGATACAGAAATGACCTCAAAGAGCTCAAACAAAGCCCTCAAAACCTCTGAACATGTGCTACATCCAAAGCCATACCGGAATGCTGTGACAGGGGCTTGGGCTTCCCCTCGGCTGCCCCAGATCTACGAGTGCTCTCCTGGCTGTGCCACCCCTAAGGCTGTGACCTGGCCAGAGTGCCAGCTGGAGCCATGACAGAAAAAAGGAAGGAAAAGGCCAAAGGACTGAGAAGTGAAATACAGCTGCAATTTGGACACTGATGGAGAAGTTGATACACGAAGTGAAAAAACAGGTCTTCTGTGTATCATTGTAACTCAAACTCAAAAGCTTCCTCATTCCATTTATTCCTGTTCTTTTTCAAAAATGGCATATAAGAACAAAACAACCTAGACTGAGAATATAAGGTTTGAGCAAACTTATCCAACATAATTTTCTTTTTATATCCTGAACCACCTAGGAACTTTGACAATAGTAATAGAGACCCATGAGATTTGTGGCCTTACTAGGAACATGCAGCATTCTGAACCACTCCACAAATCATTACAAAGATTAACAGACACCTGACAACACAACACAGCAATAATTGCCCAACAACTGGCCACAACTGAACTGCCGTGGGAAGTCAGAAGAGGAAAAGTCACTCCGTGATAGGTTTGTTGGATATAAAATAATCTAACTGGTCACTTAAAAAAACAAACATTTTAGGAACACAATTTAAAAGAGGATCATTTTTACCTACCACACTATTTTCTTTATATTTATTTAATATTATTATATAGTACTACTGCATTTATATATGCATACTATTTTATTTACATTTCTATATTCCTGCTGTACCATATAATTCTATTGTATTTACATACTATGTTGAAGTTTTCCTTACTAAATGTTTTACCATCATTTTCTTAATAAGTTTCATGTTAGCATTTCTGAAAATATGATTCCCTTTTCCCTAAATGTTAAAATTGAGCAGCCTTCAATATATAACTTGCGTAACAGCTTCTTGAAGAACTTACCTATATCTCATACCTCTTGAAATCTTAATTTTTGTCCTGGAGAGGTTTTAGTTAGATAAAACCTTGACTAATTTATTTGGAAATATAAGTTGTCTTTTTAAAAGGAATGACTAACAGTTTCAAGTAAGAAGGGAATTTAGAGATCATTAATATGACAACCTTTGAGGTAGACAGTATTAAGCATTCATGACATTCTAACACAGACATATACCTTCAATAACAACTCCAAAGATTTTTAAAATTATTTATTTTTGCTTTTTAGGGCTGAACGTGCAGCACGTAAAAGTTCCCAGGCTAGGGGTCAAATAGGAGCTGTAGCTGCCGGCCTACACCACAACGACAGCAACTGGGGATCCGAGCCTTATCTGTGACCTACACCACAGCTCACAGCAATGCTGGATCCTTAACCCACTGAACAAGGCCAGGGATAGAACTTGCATCCTCATGGATACTAGTCAGATTTGTTTCTGCCATGCCACAACAGGAACTCCCCTAAAGATGAATGTATGTATTTTGTGACATATTTTTTGAAGCAAATTCCTCCATGACATAGTGACAACCAGGGCCTTGAATCATTTAAGATTAGGAATGACAAACAGACACACCCACACCCACTCCTGCCTCTTAAACCAGCCCATACCATTATCAGTGGTATATAGCATAATCACTTGAACATGTAAACAAGATCAAATTTTTAAAATCTAAATTTAACAAAGCTTGGTATTGGTTTGTTTTTCTATTTATTTATTAGGTCAGATTCAAATGACGGTGTATTTTAGGAGCAAAATTAACAATGTTTTGAAGCAAAACATAGCACAGACTAACAAGTGCTACTACGTTTCAATTTTCTCAAAGAAAAATTAGCTTAACAGATGGAGAAATGAGTTCATTTGTTTTTATTTTCAAGTAATCTCATTTAGTTGTGACCTAAGAGGAAAGAAAACAGGAAACTCTTTTTCTAGCTATACTGTTCACAAATCAATTTCCTTTGTGTCTGGTGAAAAATAATTACTTTTATAGTCACAAGAAAATGCACTTCTAAGCAAGTTTCCCCAGTTACAGAATTTAAAGAAAGAATAGTTAGAAGTTAAGACAAATTATTCATTTTTTCCCACTTTTGGTAACTTTGAGAAAGAATTACAACTCACAGGAAAATGACAGACTAATAATGGTCAATTACGGGTAACTAGGGTGTTATCAGATTTAAAAAGCTAGAATATATCTATCATTATTATGCTATTTTAAGAATTACTTAAAAGTGCTTGTTTAGCATTACAGAATTAGTGTGGATTTTTAAAAATATTTAACTTTTGGTAGCTATAAATAAGCTACTAAATTTATATAATGTTAATATTGATACAAGGTAAATAATCTTCCTAAGTTGTTTTTGAAAAGAAATATTAGTGTTAAATGTAATTACATATAGAAATAATTTAAGGCCTTGTTAGGGACTGAAGTGCCAGTCCCTACTAGTTTGTTTGAAGCTCTAACCTTAGAAGGCCTTTAGGGAGGTAATTCAGGTTAAACGAGGTCATAAGCGTGGGGTCTAAGCCAATTGGCCTGATATCCTTATAAAAAGAGTAAGAGGCGCCCAAGACCCTTCTCTGTGAACACACAGAGGAAAGGCCACATGAAGACAGAGAGAAGGAGGCCTCTAAAGAAACCAGCCTTGACAGCACCTTGACCTTGGACATCCAGCCTCCATAACTTTGAGAGGATAGATGTCTGCTGCCTAAGCCCCACAGTCTGTGGTTATCTTGTTCTGGCAGCCTGAGGTGACTAACATAGGCCCTAAAACCTGGATTGAAATTATCAGTCTGAATAAATATAACATAGTAAATAAACCTATTTGCAAATTAACATTCGTTTGACCCAATGGAAAGAAGGATGCCAATACTTAAAGAGGAACACACAAACACATGTAAATTTTACAAAAGAAATCAAAGTCCTTCAAAGCCAGAACATAATAATTCTATATGATTCTTCACAGAAACAATACTCCGGAGTTATACGCATTCCATCATGCAAATTTACTATACCTCAACAAATAACTAATGATTTGGCCAGAAGAGAGAGGCTCTCACTACGTCAGTACCTTGTCACAGGTTCCTTTCCCACGCCCATGCTCTGTCATTCTTTCCCACTGGAAGGCAGCCCCCTATCCCACCCCATAACCAACACCTCTTCCAGTGAACCTTTACAGCCCAGCCCAAGCGCTTCCTCCTCCAGGCAGCCTTGGTGAACCTACATCCAGGAACAGTCTCACCTAAAGCGAACTTTGCTCATTTTTATTGTATTCTGGCTTGATGTAACTGCTTGTGTAAATATCACTGAGGTAGGCAGCCTCTAAAATGGCCCTTAATAATTGCCGCTTGATGGTGTTCACACTCTTCTCCACTTGAGTGTGGGCTGGACCCACTGAGTTGCTTCTACAAACAGAACGTGGAAAAGCGATGGGCTGTCACCAGTAAAACTTGGCTATGAGAAGACTGACTTCTGCCCTGCTTACCACTATGCTTCACTCTTGCTGCCATGACTTCCCCGCTTTCTCTTCCCAGCCCCTTTCTGGTTATCGCTACAAGGGACCAAGCTGTCATGCTGCGAGGCTCATGTCCCAAGAAACTGACCCTGTGGCCAACAGCCAGCAAGGACCCCAGGCCTGTCGAGAGCTGTGTGAGTGAACAGAAGTGGATCTTCCTGGGGGACCAGGATCTGCCTACAGCAGATACCTTGACTGCAGCCTGTGGCCGACCCTGAGCGAGAAGCTGCCAGCTAAACCACATCAGGCTCAAAAATATACTAGCACAATGCAAATAATATGTAAATAGTTGTAAATACAATATAAATGCTGTGAAAATAGTTGCCAGCATAGTAACTTCAAGTTTTGCTTTTTGACACTTCTTGAAATTAAGAAAAAACAAAACAAAAAAAAACTTTCCATCAGTGGTTGACTGAATCCATGGAGGCAGAATCCACAGATTGGGGGCTATGCTTTTTTTTTTTTTAAGAGATGAGAAGACTGATGCTCACTAACATTATGGCTAAAAAAATGTCAGAATTTGGATTCCAATCTAAGTCTGTCAACCTACAGAACAGAAACTCTGCCCATCACACAGAACCCACACTGCAGAAAAAGGTTGCACCTACATAATCACACACCTAGATAGATTTTACCTAAATCCATGGTACTAGAACATGTATTGTACCAAGTACTTGAATTTAACACCTCAGACATTTGTAATAAGATGCATATGAATTAATTAGAAGAAACTTCATTTCCTGAGAGATAATACATTCATTCAAGGAATAAAAACATTCATTCAACTCTTATAAGACATAAATATCTTCTCTAGGAACAAAAATTTAAAAAGTCGTTACTTTAAAAATTATTTTTTTAAATATAGTTCTTTTTTTGCTTACCTTCCTGAGCAGCAAATGCTTGACTAGCTGAAAGGACTTTTGTTAGTTCTGGATTATACCTTGTTCCCTCTGGAAAAATCACAAGATACATCTGTGAAGCCATAAAGAAAATTTGGTTTGTTTTGTGTGTTTTTGCTGTTGCTGTTAACTTACCTGTGCTAATCCTATTAAGCCGACAGTATTTTCTATGGTGGGAAAAAAAATGTATATTCAATTACCTATGACCTTCATTTCAAGCCAAACAACCAAGATGCACAAATTCAATTAAATCTGAACATAACACAGACTATGTTTAAAAAGCAGTCCTGGAGTTCCCGTCGTGGTTCAGTGGTTAACGAATCCGACTAGCAACCATGAGGTTGCGGGTTCGATCCCTGGCCTTGCTCAGTGGGTTAAGGATCCGGCGTTGCTGTGAGCTGTGGTGTAGGTTGCAGACGCAGCTAGGATCCCGTGTTGCTGTGGCTGTGGCGAAGGCCGACAGCTACAGCTCCTGTTAGACCCCTAGCCTAGGAACCTCCATATGCCGCAGGTATGGCTCTAGATAAGGCAAAAAGACAAAAAAAAAAATAGAATAAATAAAGTAAAATAAAAAGCAGTCCTACCTGGTAGGTGAGACATTAAGAATCTAACAATATTTCTAATTACAGGCTAACATTCACTAATTTTAAAAGCTGGCCAACACAGAACTGTATCTAGTCACTTGTGATGGAACATGATGGAGGATAATGTGAAAAAAAGAATATATATATGTATGTATAACTGGGTCACTTTGCTATACAGTAGAAATTAATAGAACACTGTAAAACAACTATAATGGAAAAAATAAAAATCATAAAAATAAAAGTAGCTTAAAAAAAAAAAAAGCTGGCCAGGTGGCTAGGAAACACTGATACAAAGCCTCAATTCATTAATCAAAAGAGTTTTGTCCCCTCTAAGATTGCGCACAGTGACTTTTATTTGCTTTTTTTTGTTTTTGTTTTGCTTTTTAGGGCTACACCCATGGCATTAGGGGTCTAATTGGAGCTACAGCTGCCAGCCTACGCCACAGCCACACCGCGTCTGCGACCTACATCACAGCTCACAGCAACACCAGATCCTTAAACTACTAAGTAAGGCCACGGATTGAACTCGCAGCCTCATGGTTCCTAGTCGGATTCATTTCCGCTGTGCCACAATGGGAACTCCCATGCAAAATACTTTTAAAAGGTTTAAAGTTCAGATATCAGGGTCCCTAAGTATTGATATTAAAAGTACATTTCATTTGAGAGGAACCATATATAAATAAACTTCCACAATATAAAAGGTAGTCAGCATTCATATTTCAAAAGATTCACATAGTATTCTTACTCTACAGTGATTAAAACTCCTAACTTCGGAACTGAGGTAAAAAAATGACAGCAGCATGTTTTCTTTCTGTTGCTATTGTTTTCTTTTTTGGTATGTGGAAGTTCCCAGGCTAGAGATCGAACCTGTGCCATAGCAGCAACATGAACCACTGCAGTGACAATGCTAGATCCTTAGTCCACATACACAAGGAAACTCTGACACATAAACATGTTCAATTAATTGATAGCCAAAAGATAAAAATAAGACATTCATATAAAATTTTTTCAAATATAAACAGAATACAGAAAACAAGAAGACAGAAGAAGGTAACAGGAAAAGAGTGTGTTCATCTTATCCATCCTTACCAGATCTCAGGTAACACCATCTACCTAGACATCTAGTACAGAAGAATCCCCTTACCTGAATGATCAGTGATTGCAGAACCCCTACTAAATGAACCATGTGAGAATTTCCGTTTTTTTCATTAGACAAACATATGATCAATCTCTTTCAAAGTTTCATCTGAAAAGTTGATATAATGGCGGCTCTGCAATTTTGCATTTTCAGCTTCCATGCAAATATATAAGCTTTTTACCCATTCATATATATAAATTTTAGAATCTACTATCTTTGCCTAATTTAGAAGTTAATAGACTATGTTTGGTTATCTTTTCAGAGTAGCCAAAAAATGTAGAGTTCCCTTGCAGTGCAATGGGTTAAGTATCTGGTGTTGTCACTGCAGCAGCCCAGGTTACTGCTATAGCGCAGGTTTGATCCCTGGCCTGGGAACTTCCACATGTCACAGGTGCAGCCATAAAAAATAAAAAGAACAAGCTTGCAAGACTTTGCCATTCCTGATTTCAAAACTTATTACAAAGCTCAGAATTCCCATTATGGCATGGCGGAAACAAATCCAACTAGTATCCTTGAGGATGTAGGTTCGATCCCTGGCCTTGCTCAGTTGGTTTAGATATGGCATTGCTGTGAGCTGCAGTGTAGGTTGCAGACACGGCTCGGATGTGGCATTGCTGACAGCTGCAAGTCCGATTCGATCCCTAGCCAGGGAATTTCCATATGCTGCAGGTGCTGCCCTAAAAAAAGCAAAGCAAAACAAAACAAAACAAAATAAATATGAACCTTGGCCTTATACTATTCAAAACGGATCACTAAAGGTAGAACTAAAACTATAAAACTTCCCGAAGAAAACAGGAGAAAATCTTAGTAACCTTTTAGTTTGGTGAGGACTTCTAAAATAAAACACAGCAAAAATTATGAGAGAAAAAAAATCAATAAATTGGACTTAGGCAAAATTAAAAACTTTTGTTCTTCAAGACATTGTTATGAATACGAAAAGGCAAGTCACAGATGCAATAACTTGCACAGGAATATTCTTAGGAGTTCTATTTTTAATAGCCCTCAACTGGAACAGGTTGTGGCAAATCCATACAACGACATGCTACTCAGCAGTAAAAAGAAATGAACTACTGATACATACAATAATTTGAAAGAATCTCAAAATCACCGTGCTAAGTCAAAGAAGCCAAACTCATTCCCCCCAAGAGTACAAACTGTACAATTCAATTTCCATAAAATTCTAAAGAACACAGCCTGACCTAGAGTGACAGACAGCAGAGCAGTAGTGGCCTTGGGACAGAAGAGGCACAGGGAGGTACAAGGAAACTTCTGGAGGTTATGGGTGTGTTCAGTCCCTCAACTGTGGCCTTGGTTTCATGGGTAAACGCATACACTGCAACTCATCAAATTGCACACAGTAACCACCTGCAGTTCACTGCACAGCAATCACACTCACTAAGATACTTGAAGGACGCAGAAAGCAGGAGCCCCTAGACAGAAAAAGGCTGTGTGCGAGACTCTCCAGTGGGTAAGAGCTTGGGGCGCTGCAGGACTAAGAAGAAGCCAGAGCATAAAACAAAATTAGATGAGACAAAATGACAAATTTTACAGATTTTCCAGGCACAGGATGTGGAGAGGGAAAGCAGGGAGTAACTGCTAAAGGGAACAGGCTTCCCTTCTGGGGTGATAGATATGTTCTGGAATTAGATAATGAGGATGGTTGCACAACTTGGCAAATTTATGGAAAACCACTGAAGTATATGCTTTAGGATAGTAAATTAAATAGCATGTGATTACAACTCAATAAATAAATAACCCAAAGCTATCCCCTACAAGTCAATGAACAGGTTCCCAATTTTAAAAGAAACTAATTACTACTCAGAATAAAAGTTAAACTGAAAAAATAAAACATAAGGAGTTTCTGCTGTGTCTCAGTGAGTTACGAACCCGACTGAGGATGTGGATTCAATCACCAGCCTCGTTCAGTGGGTTAAAAGATCGGCGTTGCCAGGAGCTGTGGTGCAGGTAGCAGATGAGGCTTGGATCCCATGTTGTGTGGCTGTGGCTATGGTGTAGGCCAGCAGCTACAGCTCCAATTTGACTCCTAGCCCGGGAACTTCCATATGCTGTAGGTGTTGTGGCCCTAAAAAGGGGGAAAAAAAGTAAAATGCAATTAGGCAGTCATATAATGAATGATTATTAAATTATTAAAGTCGTTGGTAAACACTAAATTAAGTTATTTTATGGCCATCACTGCACAAAGAAGATGGTCGTCTCTAGGAGAGCATATTTACAAGGACTGTTAATGAGAGGAAGAGAATACCAGACTCTCCCCTGACGGCCCTCAGGTCCCGGGATAACCTCCTTGTCCTCTCTGCACCTTAAGCGTCCACGTCTGTAAAACAAAATGACCTGGTACCAACGCCTCACTGAGATAACGATGAAAGGTGGTAAGTCATATAATCTACTTAATACAGCACTTGGTGCACAAGAATGTTGCACTGTGCTCTTCCAATAAAAAGAGACCTGCTTTAGAAACTGGAGATGGTGTGTCTTAAGAGCAGCTGCTTCCTTAGGCCATGAAAACCGAGCAGTTCTAGGCCCTTCTGGAACGAGAGCCCACACCACAGAGGCTTCTCAACTTCTTTGCTGTTGTTCTCAGACTGGTGACAAAAAGGCTGCTACCTGATTTAGTCCCGCCGGAAATAGAGAAGGTGGCAAGAGAGGAAGGGAAAGACCACAAATGGAGTGTAGAGGAAAGAGAAGAATTCCCACAAGGCATCAACATTTCTGGGCCTGCTTCTCCATAATGGAAAACATAAGTGGAATCCCTGCTCAAGGGCAGGGCAGCAATCAAGATGACAAGAAAAAATGGACAAGCTGTCACAAACAAATCCAATTATGAACAAGATTTCTGCGACTGTTCATATAAATCTTTTATTCTGCTAAGTTTTCATTTGGAAGGAACCAGAGATTCTGTTTTCTTCAGTAATCATCTTCCATGTCAGAAAATCTATATTCGAGATGTGATATATCATTTTAAACACATGTACTTCACCCACTAATGGAAAATCAGCAGGCTAGTTTACATTAACAGTCTATTCCAAAAGAAAAGAGCTGTTTAAGAGTTTTAAATATATTCAAATTGCAACCAACTATTGAACTGATGACTTTCTATTAAAAATAGACTTTTCTCCATGCACTGGAAAAGTTAATTTACTTTTTAACTGGGTCTTGGTTTCTCATTCCCAAATGAAGACTCAGGGTTCCTGTGAGGATTAAAGAAAGTATGTGAAAATAGCAAGGACTATGAGGCAGGCTCTTAAATATTATTAAGTTTCCCTTCCTGCTGGTTTTTAAAAATTCTACCTAGTTTACTAACCAGTTCCATAGAAGGCACATTTATATAGAAATAATATCTCAGAATGTAATAAATTTTGATTAGCTAGACATCTTTTAATTACTGCTTTCTCTTTAAAGAACAAGCTATTTCATAATGAGATGCCAGAACATAAACAAGATAGTTCATCTCTGCCTTCAGCTCCCCAAAATAATCCAATTTAGCAAAGCACAACTTCTTTAAAAATGTTTCTACAATTATAATCAGAAACATTCCACTCATTAAAAGTTCCATTATACATTTACAGAGGAAAGAATGCAAATATGAGGGAGATACAAAATAACCATTTCTTTCCTCAAAGAGTGTATGATTTAATTACGAAAGTGTTCTATGTCTGGTCACAAAATGATGATAAAATTACACAAATGCACACACGAGTGTGGCAGGCAGAATGGTGGCTCCTCCCACAGAGGTACACATCCTAACCTGTGAGTAGGTTAGGTTATGGCAAGCAGGGTTTAAGACTGCTGGCCACTGGGCCTCATGGTTATGAGATCATCTTACAATGTTACGTGGGCTCAATGTAACCACATGGTTCTTACACAGGAAAGGAAGGAGAAGAGTCGAGACCAAGGAGACGGCCAGGCAAAAAAATAAAATAAAATAAAATAAACCAACCATTGCCGGCTTTTTTAAAATTTTTGTCTTTTTAGGGCCGCTCCTAAGGCATATGGAGGATCCCAGGCTAGGAGTCAAATTGGAGCTGTAGCTGCTTGCCACAGCCACAGCCACGCCAGATCCGAGCCGCATCTGAGACTTACACCTCAGCTCATGGCAATGCCAGATCCTTAACCCACTGAGCAAGGCCAGGGATCGAACCTGCAACCTCATGGTTTCTAGCTGGATTAGTTTCCACTGTGCCACAGTGGGAACTCCCATTGCTGGCTTTGAAAACAGAAAGGAGACATGAGCTAAGGAGGGCATGCCATCTCCAGAAGGTGGAAAACGCAAGAAAATGGATTCTCTTAAAATCTCCAGACAGGATTTTGGTGACTGACATCTGGATTTTAGTCCAGTGACTCCCAGTTTTCATTGCCGGCCTCCAAAAGGATTTAGATAAAAATTTAGTGTTATTACGTTTTCTAGCTTTACTGAGGTGTGACTAACATATAAAAATTGTATATGTAAGGTGTACAACATGATATTTTAATAAACATGTACACTGTGAAATGATTACCACAATATCAAATTGATTTATATGGCCATAACTTCACATAGCTACCATATTTTTTTTTTATGGTATGGAAACTTGAAATCTACTCTTTGAGCAAATTTCAAGTCTATAGTATTAGTCATCGTACTTAATATATTTATTCATCTTAAAACTGAAGTTTTGTACCCTTTGACTAATATCTCATTTCCCCCAACTCCCAGCCTTGAGGACCACCATTCTTCTCTCTGGTTCTATGAGCTCAACTTTGATAGTTGCCACATATCAGTGACACTGTGCAGTATTTCCTTCTGTGTCAAGCCTATTTCACTTAGTACAATGTCCTGAAGGTTCATCCATGTTGTGTCAAATGACAGGAGTTCCTTCTTTTTTTAAGGCTGAAAAAATTCCATTGTGTGTGTGTGCACGTGTGCACATACCATATTTATCCACTCATCTGTCAAAGAACACTTAGGTTGCTTCCATACCTTGGCTACTGTGAATGAACATGGGAATGCAGATACCCCTTCAAGACAGTAATTTTAATTTTATTTTTGGGGAAATAGACCCAGGAGTGGAACTGCTGGTTCATATGGTATTTGAGGCAACTCCACTCTGTCTTCCATAATGGTTGTACCAATTTATATCCCCACCAACAAGGATTAACTTCTCTATATCCTCACAAACACTTCTCTCTTCTGACCTTCTGATTAACAGCTGTTCTAGCAGATATGGGGTGCTACTAGCTCCCTGTGGCTGTGACTGGCGTTTCCCTTAGTGATGCTGAGTACCTCTGACCTACCTACTGGCCATCTGTATGTCTTCTTTGGAGAAATGTCTTTTCAAGTCCCTTGACCATTTTTAATAGAGTTATTTGGTTTTTTGCTAGTGAGTTGCATGAATTCCTCATATATTTTGGAAAGTAACACTTTATTGGATAGGACATGTGGTTCACAAATACTCTCTCATTCTGGAGGCAGCTCTTTCATGCTATTGATTATTTCCTTTGAAGTAAAGAAAATTTTTAGTTTGATGAAGTCCTATTTGTTTATCTTTGCTTTTGTTACCTGTGCTTTGCTGTTATATCCAAAATCTATGTTAGTTTAAGCCAGTAAGGTTGTGGTAATCTGTCACAGCAGCAACAGGAAAATAATACAGTAAGTATAAATTTCAAACATGTTATTTAATCCTACCTAGCAAAGTAAGTAATTATTAACAGCTTAGAGAAGTAACAAAGTTTACATGGTAGATCTGGGATTTAAACCTAAATCTGATTTCGTGTCCACTAGGTTTACCTTCCATTTGGAAGGGAACTTGACTTAAATTTGGTAAAATATTTTTAATTTAATGTAATGATTTTTATTTTTCCATTATAGCTGGTTTACAGTTTTCTGTCAATTTTTCAACTGCACAGCATGGTGACCCGGTTACACATACATATATAGATTCGTCACAAGTGCTATACAGCAGGATCTCCTTGCTTTTCCATCCCAAAGGCAATACTCTATAACTATTAACCCCAAACTCCCATCCCATCCCACTCCCTCCCCCACCCTCTTGGCAACCACAAGTCTGTTCTCCAAATCCGTGATTTTCTTTTCTGTGGAAAGGTTCATTTATGCAGTATATTAGATTCCAGACATAAATGATATCATATGGTATATGTCTTTCTCTTTCTAACTTCACTCAGTATGAGTCTCTAGCTCCATCTATGTTGCTGCATTAGCATTACTTTATTCATTTTATGGCTGAGTAGTATTCCACTGTGTACATATACTACATCTTCCTAATCCAATCATCTGTCGATGGACATTTGGGTTCTTTCCATGTCTTAGCTATTGTGAATAGTGCTGCAATGAACATGCAGGTGCATGCGTCTTTTTCAAGGAAAGTTTTGTTCGGATACATGCCTAAGAGCTGGATTGCTGGGTCATACTGTAGTTCTACCTATAGTTTTCTAAGGTACCTTCACACTGTTTTCCATAATGGTTGTACCAGCTTACATTCCCACCAACAGTGTGGGAGGGTTCCCTTTTCTCCACACTCCCTCCAGCATTTGTTATTTGTGGACTTAATGATGGCCATTCTGACTGGTGTGAGGTGGTATCTCATGGTAGTTTTGATTTGCATTTCTCTAATAATCAGTGATGTTGAGCATTTTTTCATGTGCTTGTTGGCCATCTGTATATCTTCTTTGGAGAAATGTCTATTCAGGTCTTTTGCCCGTTTTTCAATTGAATTGTTGGCTTTTTTGCTATTGAGTTGTATAGGTTGTTTGTATATTTTAGAGATTAAGCCCTTGTTAGTTGCATCATTTGAAACAATTTTCTCCCATTGTGTAAGCTGTCTTTTTGTTTTTTTTACGGTTTTCTTTGCTGTGCAAAAGCTTGTCAGTTTGATTATGTCCCACTGGTTTATTTTTGCTTTTATTTCTGTTGCTTTGGGAGACTGACCTGAGAAAACATTTGTAAGGTTGATGTTAGAGAATGTTTTGCCTATGTTCTTTTCCAGGAGTTTGATTGTGGCCTGTCTTATATTTAAGTCTTCAAGCCATTTTGAGTTTATTTTTGTGCATGGTGTGAGAGTTTGTTCTAGTTTCATTGATTTGCATGCAGCTGTCCAGGTTTCCCAGCAATACTTACTGAAAAGACTGCCCTTTTCCCATTTTATGTTCTCACCTCCTTTGTCAAAGATTAATTGATTGTAGGTGTCTGGGTTAGAGGAAGTTGTTTTTTTTTTTTTTGTCTTTTTGCCTTTATGTAGAGCCGCACCTGCAGCATATGGAGGTTCCCAGGCTAGGGGTCTAATAGGAGCTGTAGCTGCCAGCCACAGCCACAGCCACAGCCACAGCAACGTGGGATCAGAGCCACATCTGCAACCTACACCACAGCTCACGGCAACGCCGGACCCTTAACCCACTGAGCAAGGCCAGGGATCGGCCTCACTCAGTATTATATGAGAGAGACTGCAGAATTTTGTTTCCAAAAAATATATCTGGGAGTTCCTGTAGTGGCTCAGTGGTTAACAAACCTGATTAGTATCCATGAGGACGCAGTTTTGATCCCCGGCCTCACTCAGTGGGTTGAGAATCCGGATTTGCCATGAGCTGTGGTGTAGCTCGTAGACTCAGCTCAGATCCCTCGTTGCTGTGGCTGTGGTGTAGGCTGGCAGCTGCAGCTCCAATTCGATTCCTAGCCTGAGAACTTCCATGTGCCGCAGATGTAGCCCTAAAAACAAACAAATCTGGATTATTAATTACTAAGATCTTAATCAGTGGTTAAGAATAAACACGTTTGATAAAAATACTTCCTCTAGGGGAGTTCCCTTCGTGGCTCAGTGGTTAACGAATCCGACTAGGAACCGTGTGGTTGCAGGTTCGATCCCGGGCCTTGCTCAGTGGGTTAAGGATCTGGCGTTGCCGTGAGCTGTGGTGTAGGTTGCAGACGTGGCTCAGATCCCGCGTTGCTGTGGCTGTGGCGAAGGTCGGCAGCTACAGCTCCTGTTAGACCCCTAGCCTGAGAACCTCCATATGCCGCGGGTGCGGCTCCACATAAAAGGCAAAAACACAAAAAACAAAATAAAAAATAAATAAAAATAAAACCCCATCTGATACTAAAGAGATGCTTAGAGGAGCTCTAAGTGGATGAAGTGTAAGGTTTCAAGCACACTCCTGTTTGCTATTTATAGACTAAAGACACCAAGTGTTCTCATTACTCCTCTTTAAAGTCAATATTGACAACCACCAGCAGAGGATCGAATTGCCTGCAGCAACTGCTCTGACAGCCAAAAAGAACTGCCTCCCTATATTCAGAAGGTTCTCATGGCCTCAACAAAACTCTGAATTATTTATGACACATGGGATAATAATATCTTCACAAAACAGTTCTTAAATTCTAAGTTAATTCTTAAATTATAATATGAGAATGGCTAAGGAAAAAATAAATAAATAAAAAGGAGCATAATCTTACCGGAGTCCCTGCATTCACGTAGCTCTGCAGCTTTTTCCTCATTTCCTTTTCATTGAATTTGGCACTTCTCTTCACATAGATCCCTCCATGCTGCCATGTAAAAGAAACAAGAGGAAAACATATTTACCAGTAACAGAGCCATGGCCAGTCATCATAAGGGTGACTTTACTCCCAAACAGTAAATTTTTAATACATTCAAATATTAGCATCTAAAGAACATTAGCTGAAAATTCTCCTGCTTCAATAAAATTCAAATAAATCTCTGTGCAACATTTTAAGAAAAATATATGGACTTTTAGTTTTGCTGGTAAAAATGCTTTCTTTCTTAAAAATACTTTTTTAAATCAAAAACTCAATCAAATGGGTCTTAGCTTTCAATTTTTTCAATGACTTATTATGGAATAACTATAAAAAGGCCTTAAAATTTTAATAAATGTTGCCTTCTGGGATCTTAAAAACCAGTCAAGGAGAGTAAGAGAGAGAAAGGATCCTAGGAAAATGGAAATGAAAGAAAAAAGGAAATTGAGACACAGAGCTCCTGCCTGGGAATCTGGGGTATAAACTGTCTTTTTATTCAAAAGATGCCTTGACCTCCGATTCCTTTAGAATTCCAAAACATTACAGAATCTATTCATAAATATTCTTCCTTCCACATAAAAAACTCTACCCCACTGGGACTCCTGGTCATGGAATTAAACAACAAAAATCTCGGACAAATCATATTTCTTTCCTCTATGACTTCTGAATTTCAAGACTTATATAACTTGCCTTAATCATAAGCAATTAGATTTGCTTGATAATTACATTTAAAATCATTTAAACTTTATCAGTATGTTCATCGTTTTATGAAAAGGACTAACTGAAGTTCAAAATACTGTTTTAAATATTACTGAAGTGTAATAGTGACTTTTATGTTTAAAACAATAAAGGAAGAATAAATATAAGCAAAAATGTAAAAATACAACCACTAGGAGAAAAGCACCTCTTTCAATGAGGACGAAAGTAACATTTTTAATTCATACATTAATACCTAGCTATTGTGAGCTATACTTAACATATCACCCAAGAATATACAAAAGATACACAGTCATAAACAGTGATTAAATGTCAGGTCAGTCACAGCTGTCATACACATCTCTAGTTATACTTACAGGGATTTAGTGAGCAAAAGCTCTTTATCGTACTTTTTTTTTTTTTAAACTTAACACAATAGTAAGGTTCCCAAGACACCTGCTTTGCTTGCAAAAGTGAGCAAGCAGAACTCCATGGTCAATTCTAAAGTTAAACTACACTTTAAAATGTTCACAAGCTGGCAGAGTGGAAATGTTTAGTTTTCTGATATCTATATATTAATACATATTTTCCATGCATATAAAATATTTAATATTTTATGAATACAATAATTATAAAAAATACAAAACTCGAATGTCTGTTTCCTCATTCTTGCTTGTAAATAACTTTTTGAATAGCATACTTCTGCTTCATATAAACTCTGAAAATCAAGTCCTTTTAAAAGAAAAATTCACTTCCTGGTAGAAAGTCCACTACCTACTAATTTATTCATTTATGTTTGTACCTAAGTAGTTTAAAATACTTTTCATCAAAATACAAGTGAATTTTATTCTCCTTTCAAAGACCTGGGGAAAGAGGAAGGAAGGAGGAAGTAGGCACCAAGCCCTCGCACTTCCAAAACCACAGGAACACTGATTGCTGGACTAGGGCTGCACAGCCGGTGCTGCTGCCAACTTTGGTCCAGGAGATGACTTTTAGATTCACCTATGCTCAGGTGACCTGAGCTCCTCCTATGCTTGCAATAACTTGAGCCCCTCCTCTTTAATCGACTCCTAAAGTCTTTCTAACAAGCATGTTTTCCGTACGAGTTTCATTCTCAATATTTAGACAATTACATACCAGATAATTTACCCATAAAAGGCATTTAAAAAGTGCTAGTAATTCCCTTCTGAATATTAAGAGCCTGTTATATAGTTTCATGATCTGATGGTTATTATGTAATTTTAAAGAACATTTTGTAAAATAACATGTATTGAATGTTTATTACATACCTGACATTCATGCTAACTAAGCATTTTACATATGTAGCTATTTTTTATATCCTACAGATCATAATTACTTTTATTATTAGTTTTTAAGGTAACTGTCTATCAAATTCTATGCCTTTAAATTTTTCTTTTTTTTTTTTTTTGTCTTTTTTAGGGCTGTACCTGTGGCACACGGAGGTTCCCAGGCTAGTGGTCCAACTGGAGTCCAAGCCACAGTTCACACCAATGCCGGATGCTTAACCCACTGAGCGAGGCCAGGGACCGAACCCACATCCTCATGGATGCTAGCCGGGTTTGTTAACCTCTAAGCCACGAAGGGACCTACCCTTTAAATTTTTCTATTTGATTTTTGAGCATCTGTCATTTTTGCTACTTAATGATTTGGGTAATCAGACACGTATATAAATGCACATCATTTAAAATACCAAATAAAATTATTTCAATTTAGAATTGGCTATTAAACCCATAAACATCAACTTAAAAAAGCCATTTATATAAAGTGTATGTTAAATTTTAAAATCCAAATTTTTCATATGCATATATAAAGAAGTATGGGGAAGATTACCTGAGAAAAATAACACCCATACAACGGAAGCCATTTTAGCCCATCTTTCAGCACATAGCGCACGTGTCCAAGAGCATTCTGCCTGATGGCCAGAATATCAGCAATAATCCAGTCAACTGCAAGGATAGAACCAATTAGTACCTAAGTAACCCCTATGTGAACTCCAGTATTGCCTTCACAGAAACAGAAAAAGCCTCTTCACAAGATTGGATGAAGAATATGCATTGAAAATATTAGCATTAGAGTTTTTTAAATCAACCCCAGGTATTTGAAAAATATAAATTCTATGGGTTTTTAATTTGTCTTTTGCTGTTTTTTGTTTGTTTTTGCATTTCTTGAAAAGCTTCTTATTTTAGGGATAAAATGCAAAAATCACAACCATCAAAGTAAACCAAAAGCAGCATGAACAAAGAACAAAATAAGCTTCTCTAATTCTCAAAGTCTAGAAAACATTAAGAAATAATAAGCAAAAATTGGCTAAATGAAATGTCAACTAAATATTCTATATAAACTCATACATGCAACCAAAGGCAAGGACGCTTATCTTCACTGGTGAGTTTCGGGGCACAATAATAGATTATAATGGAATGAAAAACAAAGATCTCCTCAAGCTTACAACTATGCTGGGCACTCCTGTGTTCTTTACATACTCAAAGATATAGGGCCAGGCTGCTAGTAATTCTAATTACATAGATAAGTTATTACCAAAGGGTCAAAAACAAAACTAAGAAGACACAGGTGAGCTGAATACAAGAACAACAAACTTGAAGGAAGAAAAAGAATAGGCTGTTAATTGATCTTTCAAGCAGAACAAACTTCGAACAGAGGGACCAGCCCTTCCTTGTCAAAGCAAAGAGACAGGAATCGGCACACTGTATTCAAGATGGTAAACAAAAGAGATGGTTTAGGGAGATGAAGAGGAAATAAAGTGAAGTTCAGAGGGCAAACAGTAAAGGGTCTTGAAGACCAGAGAGCCAGACTTGAAAATCAGTGGCTGCAAACTACCCTACTTCTTCCTAAGAATGAAAATGATAAACATGAAATGGGAGACATTTCTAATAACTACAGATGAACTGGAAGATGGGATACTTGGAAAAAAAAAAATGGTAAGAGTCTGTGAAAGGAGTACAGACCTAGGATGAGAAGTGTATTCAGGGCCAGGGAAATGAAAACAAAAGGAGTACATTCGAGGAGGAAAATGCTATAAAAACAAAACAAAACAAAAACCCTGGGAAATAAAAGCCAAGGAAATAAAGGAGTTACAATAAAGTTTAACCAAAGGAGACAGTTTTCCACAGGACTGCAGAATGATAACTCTCAGCTATATGAAATCCTTTAGGCAAGGCATCATTCTGGATAGAATATACCAAAGAAGATTTAGCTAGCTTAAACACTAAGAATTATCATTTTGGAAAAGTATTTTATTAATTATTATAAATCTTTTTAATGTTTTACCATTCGTAAGTTAACTCTTTCTTGATGATTTACGAGTTACAATTATTATATATATAAATTCTATCATGGTTCCCTTTAAATAGAATGATGCAAAGATTTTCTGATAAACATGGCCTTCTAACCAAATAATCAAGCTTGTTCTAAGTATACCTAATATAAAAGTATATCGACTCAGAACAAATTCTGAGAACTAAGCATTTTTGTTCCCAAGCTAAAGTACACCCTGGAACATATCTGGGGTCCAAGGCTAAAAACAATATTTTGGTATCTTTTCCTGGACAATCATTTTTAATTGGAAGAATTTGAAAAATGTATTTTCATATGAAAACACACATGGTTAGTTATGTTATGGCGTAGGGTACATCTTCCAAGAACTTTCAAGAGAAAGTGTGAAATTTATAAAATATGTCATGTTTGTAATGAACTGTCCTAGGCTACACCCTTAAACTTTTGCAAATTTTAGTGGAACAGTGTTAAGAACTTAAGCAGTCAAAAGACATAAGCTTTGTGCCATTAATTTTTACCCCTCGATTATCTTTTTTACTTTTTAAAATTCTCAGCTAGGTTGCAGATGGGAGACACTAGATAATGGCTGGGGCACTAACGCATTACCTTTAATAGTAATTATTCACATTTCGTGTTGGGGCATGAACAAGTTTTCAAGAAACGTGGCTGTATTAGAATTCCTCCACAGTGATCCAGCCAAAGCAGTGCCATTGTTCCCATTAACTGGGAAGAGAAGACAGGAGGGCTGTGAAGAGAGGCCTCAAGAAAAGCAAGGCTTGGAGTTCTCGTTGTGGCTCAGTGGTTAACAAATTCGACTAAGAACCATGAGGTTTAG
>PVHT020000521.1:36832522-36842939 GCA_004024745.2 Catagonus wagneri | reverse complement strand
AAAAAAAAAAAACAAGGCTTTCTCACATATGTGATTATGGAACAGCATTCCCCACTTCATCAGGGTACATGCAACTGAAGATGCTGTATGTGATGCACTTGCCTAACTCGGATCCGGCCCTTCCCCGTGATTAGCTGTTATCACCTCCACTCCCGCGATCAGATGCCCCTTGGAGCCAGGCTCTCCAGGAGATTATGAGCTAGGCTACCTAAACTGCCAAAACGCCTTCATCAGTAGACATTACTCACACCTGAACAAGGCCCAGAGAAGCTAAGCGACTGGCCCACAGTCACACAGCCTAAAGCAGGAAAGCATATGAACCAGGGTCTGACTCCCCTTGCCAGGCCTGTTCATGAAAGTCTGCTCACTACACACGTTGTTAGCCAAGAAAAATGTCTCCTAAACCGAGAAAATACTTCATGAAATTAAAAGTACACAGTGTCCAAAGCAAATAGTTAAAGAAGGCTGAGAGGGAGTTCCCATCGTGGCTCAGTGGTTAATTAATCCGACTGGGAAACATGAGGTTGCGGGTTCGATCCCTGGCCTTGCTCAGTGAGTTAAGGATCTGGCATTGCCGTAAGCTGTGGTGTAGGTCACAGATGCGGCTTGGATCCCGCGTTGCTGTGGCTCTGGCGTAGGCTGGCGGCTACAGCTCCGATTAGACCCCTGGCCTAGGAACCTCCATATGTCATGAGCGCGGCTCTAGGAAAAGGCAAAGAGACAAAAGAAGAAGAAGAAGGCTGAGAGGAATAATGGCCAACACAGCCTTGCTTCCTCTGGACAGAAATAAGTTAACAGAGACCAAAAACGTAGAGACAGCAGGGCACATCAAGTGAAAACAATGGAGGAGAGGGACTAATTAAAATGCCAGTTCTCTGGAATGCCAGGTCAAGAAAAGACTTGTGTTCTGGCAGGCCTTGTGGAGGATGTCAGTCTAAGCTGAACAGCAGTCCTTGAAATATTATCTCTGCTACTGACATTTCTAGATTACTCAGTTGTGATCTTTAATATCTCGAAAGGGTTTTTAAAAAGGCGTCTAGACATAACAGGTCAACAATCTTGATAAATTTTGGGCCTCTGGAACCTCAAACTACGGGCAAATTTTTATGTGCCCATTTTTTTCTGGGAAAAGGCTACATATGTTTCGTCATATTCTCACTGAAGGCTACAGTTCTAAGGTAATTGAAAATCACTGTCTGGTTATGTTTCTAAATTATGGGTTTTTAAAAGGCATTCAAAAGCGGCCTTCTCAAATCCTACAGACTGACTGGTCAGGTGATGGCGGGGATGGAGAAGGAAAAAAGGAAACCTTTTCAGGTCAGCAGCAGGCTGACTATGAGGCTCATACTTCCCACTTACCCCTGCAGTTCCAAACACAGAATTTTTAAAAATCTGTCTTCTTCCAAATGTTTTTCTAGAAGACTTCACTCTAAAGTAGTATATATAAAGGCCAACACATAGGAAGCATATAAATGACAGCAGTGGCTGTGATTTCTTTATTATTGTTACTACTACCACCTCCAGGAATGTTCAGAGTACTTATTCTACATGTTTGTGCTTGTACCAAAGCTCTGTTAAAAGAACACTATTATTTCTATTGAAACCTGGAAAAAAGGGAAGTTGGCAGGGAACCTGAACAGAAATTTTAAGAGAGAATCCCTTTAAATAGAAAGAAAACTCTAAATGAAATTAACCAAGAGCTCACCATAATGGAAACTGGGCTATCATGAGCCACTCCCTGCCCTAGAACCACAAATCCTTGTTATCTGATATTGGACCCTGGAAGAAAAAAATACTATCCACAAGACAGGAACAACAAGCCTATGTCAGTGGTAAAAAGTCCAATATGACTGGAGAAACAGTCAAAATAAAGGTGGAAGTCAGACTGCTTTCTAAGCCAGAGTTAGAAGCAAACCCTCACTACAGGGCTGGTTGCCTTGCTACAGACAAATGTAATTAAATCAGTCCTAGCAGTCACAGCAATGCAGTTAGGCAAATACAAAGATACATCAAATTCCTATTCATCCTTTGCAGCATCAACTCTTGACCTAGGAAACTTGAGAGTAATCATTAACAAACTGAGTTGAGAAAGACAGATTTCAACTTTACCTTCCCTAAGGCATAGGCAGTAATAAAAGTAACCATGAAGAAACACAGCTGAGAGAGGAAGGTAAAGGATGGCCACAAGCATTAGCGATTTCTCAATCAGGTGCTATCGTTGGTCAGCTTATTTTTAGCTTTGAACTTCCTTCTGGGTATTACATTTTTTTAAAGGAATACAAATGGAATTTAGGAAGTGTACAAAAAAGTGTTTCAAAAGCAGTTACAGCTTTGAAAAAACATGAAGTGGGATGTATTTTGGAGAACTAAAAAGTATCTTATAACCACTGCTAATTCTTACCACTGCTAATTCTTAGTTTTGACAGTGCCTTAGGTGCGCCTGGAGGGGGTGCTCATACCACTCAGCAGCCCTACCCCTCTGTTGGTCTCAGTTTACCCATCTGTACTACAGGGGCAGGGCAGAGGCGGGCAGACTTGGAGACCTGACTGCCATGCCCACCACAGGTGTGGTTGACCTTTGCCAAGCCTGACGTGTTGTCACACTCGAGCTGGCTCATCACACTTGGCTTCTGGCTATGGGTTGCAGGCAGAAAGGAGCTGACCAGCCCCCACTCTCCACCCCTAGCCTTGGTAGCTATACCCTTCCAGCCAGCTGCAGGGGCTCTAGGCCTGACAGCTGCATCCTCTGTGGGGAGGGCAGTACTCCAGCCCCACCCTTTTCTTCACCCTCCCGTGTTGCCCCTCCCCCACCCCCCAGGTTATATAAGATGCTGAGACAATCTTGGTGAAGGGGTCCTGGCACTCTACACACTATTTTTGCAAAACCCTGAGAATCTATAATTATTTCAATATCAAAAGTTTTTTAAAAGTACCTTGACCTAGTTTAAAGTATATACTGCCCTATATTGGAGACCAAAGTCTTCTGTGATGCCTCTTACAGAACAGCAAGCTATAATTAAACCAAAACATCTGAAGAAGTAAAAGGACCTGCAGACATTAGAAATTAATACTACGTTTAGGAAATGAGTACTCACAGATCATTATGACCTTTCTGCAGCTTAACAATCAAAGCCATAAAATCCCTGTACAATATGATCCACAAATTCCACTTCCAGAAACATAACTTAAAAGGAAGAATACACAGGCTATTTAAAGAGTCAAAGAAAGAGGGAAAGGAAAAGAACTATGCCTTATACACACCCAGCAGAGAGAAAAGGTGAGTTTAGGAAAATTCATAGCTTTCACATTACTGACTTTCCAAAAAAAATAACATCACAAAAATACAAGGTCACATATAATATCTTCATTGAAAATTCATGTTTTAACAGCAACAACAAAAAAAAACATTAAAATATATCAGACCGTTACTTTAAAGTACTTCTCTACGGAGTTCCAGTCGTGGCTTATCAGAAACGAATCTGACTAGCATCCATGAGGACGCGGGTTCCATCCCTGGGCTTGCACAGTGGGTTAAGGATCTGGTGTGTCAGTGAGCTGTGGTGTAGGTCGCAGACACGGCTTGGATCTGGCATTGCTGTGGCTGTGGTATAGGCCAGTGGCTACAGCTCCAATTAGAACCCCAGCCTGGGAACCTCCATATGCCATGGGTACGGCCCTAAAAAGACAATTAAATAAATAAATAATTTCTCTACTTTGGGCAAAGAAACCTAGGTTTCATTTTTCATGCAAGTGAAATACAAACCTGTGCTTTGATGATTTGCTAAATATATTATATTTTCCTTATTTTTTGGCAAATCTCCATATAGCAATATCTAAAAGATAAAACAAAAAGAACCATTACTTTGATATTTTAAAACATGTACTACTGTGACATGCAAAATATGACAAAGTCAAGAAGTTGACAAATACATGATGTCATGAATATTCCCCCCATGACTGACTTCTCTCAGGAGCCTCAGAGACCACAAATAGTACATGTTTATAAAGCAGCTGAGTATAGGGCAGGTTAATGGTTATAGAGTAAGGTAAAATGATCAATAACCTCATGAGATCTTCCTGACTGCTAACAACATCTGAAACACCTTTCATAAGATACACCGTCCTTCCAAGAGCCTACAATGCAGTGGAAGAAAAAGGAGTGTATACAATAGCTGTGACGAAGCATAATGCAAATATTTCAAAAGTACATATATTTTACTTTAAAGAGCTGTCAACTGCAGAGCTGTAGATTCGTTAGGTGTGATTTCAGCAGATGAGATGAACAAAGAAATGGAAGTCATAGCTTCTGAGTCCTGTTAAGGGTGCACCTGGCAGTGTCAAGGCCAAGCACAGTCTGACTGCAGTTGGTGAGCTATCGCAGGTGGAGCAGAGAGAATTCTGACCCAGAATATAAAGTCTTCTGAACACCGTGCCAAAGATTAAATCCTGATTCTGTAAATAATGGGGAAAGTTGGTTCCATGATTAGGACTCTTTGTATCTCCATACAGAACAAAGGGAGTTCGGGTCAGTGATTTCCATGACGGGGCAGGCTCCAAGGTGGGGTGGGGGGACACAGAGTAGGTTTTGACTTTAGCAGTCACGTTGTATTCCTTTAACTGGTGGTAGGTACACAGGTGCTCCTTCTATGAGTCTTTCTGTAGTTTTCTATGTCTGAAAGGGTTCATAATAAATTAAAGAAATTGGGAGTATATTTTTAAAGACTTCAAAGGAAATGACTGGTAACAGTGGTATGTTTTTATCAAGAGCATTTTTGCTTCCGTTGTCATCATAGATTATTCACAATTATGAATTAGCTAAGGATTTTTAGATCTATCTTTTCAGATATCCACAGAGACTATCTTTTGATCACGACTCTACTCATTAATATGTTAACAGAACAAAGAAAAGGACATTAAGCCAGTATCTGCATACATAAATGGAACTAGATGACAAAGTTCTGGAGGCCAGGGACTCTCTGAGGAGATTTCTATTATCTTCCTCAGAAAACAACACAGTGCTACGCAGGTAATATATGTTTAAATATTTGCCTAATAATTTTTGTATTAATAAAGCTTATCAGTGCCAAAACAAAAACCCAAAACCAGTAATTGGATCTATGCAAGGTTAAAAAGCAGGATCCTGAGCAATTCCCGTTCTTACCAAGGCGCCAGAATTGCTTCAAGACCATTGGGTTTGACATGCTGGGTTCAACATACTGAAGCTACAGACACAATGCTTCTGGCTTAACTTTCTTGGATAGGAAATTCACAAAGACAGGCTGCGGTTTAACTGATTCAATCTGAATACCACTCTTTGGAGACCCCAAGGTGTTACTTGCACCACCCAAGAGACTCATCTTTCTTGCTGTGAACTTGATTAAAAGACTACAGTCTTTGAAGGGATGTGGCAAACAAGCTATTAAAGGCATTCTTCAGTTTGATTGTGGTCATTTCACCTATCCCAAAACATCACACTGTACACCTTAAGTATGTACAATTTTTTTCAAAAATAAATACAAGATTTAAGTAACAAAACAGGCATTTTTCACAGGATTATGGTATCATACAGAAAACAGCACTGCAAATTTTATTCCTGTAAAACTAACTGTATCCCATTTTAAATAAAACAAGCATGCTGAAGGTGAAAAGGAGATCACAAAAATAATGTCGTGATAAACTCTTCCCAATAGTGAACATAATCAATATATGCACTGGTGCTAGGACAACCATCAGTCGCATCTGGGCCAGGCCCCTGGTTTCACACTTTTTGAGGCGGAGGCGTGTTCAAGGACCCATGAGCAGGTAACAGCACCACCTGCTTAAGACAACCCCACACCTCTGCTATTTGGGCTTAGTACACATATTCTAGATCATACTGGCCTCAAAACACCAGCTTTTTACTTTTGTTTATAGACAAAAACATGAACAGAAAAGCTTGGCTGGAAAGCCATCTATGTCCCCTACAATACTAACTTCCCCCACCCCTAAATGGCTTCCCAGCAACTGATGTTTTCAATATTTAGCCTGATAATCTCGATAAAAAATTAAACATGCTCAGTATTTAAAAACATCTATCTAGTTGTATCGAGAGAAAGGAAAATAAGTAATGAGTTCAGGCGGGCAAACAGATGGGGGAAATGTGAAAGGAACAAAATCTTAATTCACAGCCACTGACGGGGAAATAAATATATAGTTCATTCTTTCAAAGATTCTTCCTCACCATGCATCTCACTGAAATAAAATCTATTTCATTTCAAAAGAAGATGGTAAGCCTCTGACAAAACATAATTTAGGATCTCAAAGTAGATATCTAGATTGACTGTTTCTTTCTTTTTTTTTTTGTCTTTTTGCCTTATCTAGGGCCGCACTTGCGGCATGTGTAGGTTCCCAGGCTAGGGCTCTAATCCGAGCTGTAGCCGCCGGCCTTCGCCACAGCCACAGCAACGCGGGATCCGAGCCGTGTCTGCGACCTACACCACAGCTCACGGCAATGCAGGGTCCTTAACCCACTAAGCAAGGCCACGGATCGAACCCGCAACCTCATGGTTCCTAGTCGGATTCGTTAACCACTGAGCCATGATGGGAACTCCTTGACTGTTTCTTAAGATTTGTGTCACTCTAAATTGTTTGGAATTCAACAGAAATAAAAACATTAAAAAGAATAGCCCTTCATATTTAAAACTTTAAAAGTTCTAAAAGTGAAATGAACTAAAAATCTTATTGCAATCGATGTGAATCACTAAGATCTTCAAATAAACACTGACTAGCCAAAGAAATGAATGCACTATTACAACGTTTATGTACCAAATATAATGCAGTTTCTAAGGTCCTCCATTTGATTGCCCAGGATTCAAAGAAAAAGCATTTCACTACAACTTAAAATTATCAAATGTCTTCTGTTCACTGAAGTAAAAAGGTTGTTTGTAAATTTCCTAACATGGAAGGGAAGAAAAAGTTCTCATTTAAGTGTGCAGTCTCAAAATACTTAATAAGACAATTATTACTATCTTACTAACAAGCATTTGATTAAGATAACTGCAGTGTTTTCTAAACTTCAAAAAATTTGTAAGAACTTACAAAAATACCTATACATAGAACTAATTAAATGACTCAATGATTACTTAAAAGCCACCTGCACTCTCTCATTGCAGCCATCTTAAATCAGCTTTCTGGCACCATCTATTTACCTCCTCACTGAAGCCCCTGCCTTCTAGCCCAGACCCAGGATTAATCAATCCCCTTGCAACACAACAAATCTGGTCCCTCTATGTGTCTTTATTTACAAGTCACATCATATCCCTCTCAAGGCCTAAGCTCTTCAGAGGCAGGGGCTTTAACCCAGCACACAGATGCTTTCCAACAGATGTTTACTGAATCAGTAAGTTGGACTTTTGTTGTTCATAAGAGCAAAAAGCTGTACCTCATTTTCAGCAGTAAAGAGTGTAGGAGTAAACAAATACTTTAAATGCATCTGTGACTTTTTAAAGGCATCATTCTGTGAAACTTCCAGTATGTGTATTTCAAATTATAATCACTTTTTGGGCAGGTAATCTGTTCCTTCAAACAAGGCACAAGAAAAAGACAGCTTTTTGTTTTTTTCCTAGGTCTGTAGGTAATTTCAGGGTCATTTGGTGTTCACCCACTTTTTAAAAAACTCATGTAAAATCTCTTCAGAGAAAAATAAAAATGTTCTCTTCATTTTATTAATTCAGACACAGACAATAAAAATGTTCTTTGAATGATTATCTTTGTTGCAACTAACACACTATACAATTCTGCTTTAGTCAAACAAGCTTGTTTTTCTTGCACAAACTGGTTCTCAGAAGACCTGGATTTAGATGTTCTACTGTCAGCTTGCCTGGATGGCTTTTCTACCCGCTTTCTAATTTGCTCCCATGATAGGTAAACTACTTGAAGATTCGTTCTTTTGGATCCTGAAAAGAGGTGGTAAGATAGAATCTAAAGTAATCTCATGTCTAACATAGCAGAATATCCAACCGACAATACCATGGGGACATAATAAAGTACAGAATTCTTTCTCTGGAAAAAAATTACTTCATTTATCTCAGTAATACCCATTTTTTTCCACATGTGAAATGAAATATAATTTTTAAAAAAACTTCTCTCACTGTCCTTAGATACAGGTGATGCTATTGAAGGGGACCCCCCAAATGTTCCACTTGGACATGAGGATTATTTTGAGCTGAAGAGAAAAGAGAAACAGCACACACATGAGCTCTCTGCCCCTAAAGGAGGCCTAAACATCCCTTCATGCAGGTGAAATTAAACTCCACTCATAAAGGTATTCCTTTCTAGAGTGCCAAGAAAATCACAGACAGCACTGAGATGAGTCAGCAAACCTTCCTAAACAGCCCTTATCTGCCATACACTTCCTAGTGACCTTCCCGAAATTTACCAGCCCCCGGGGCCCAAACCCACCTCTCCTCTCTCTAGATCTGTCTCCGTGTTCACTACCCTTTGTTAAAGTCATATACAAGCACCATGCTGAGTCCAACTGCCTCTTTTAGTTTTCACTTCTTTCCTTGAGGCCCCAGTAAAAATATTAACATGTAAAATATTAAGATATTTTTACAATATTGACATCAAATGAAATCTGTACGCCTTCTCTCCTGTGAATCTGGCTTTTGTTAATTTAATTTGCAGGTCCGGCTACAGAAAGTTTTACCTCCTCCACAGTGCAACATAATAGTCACTAGGGGAGTTCCCATCGTGGCGCAGAGGAAAACAAATCCAACTAGGAACCATGAGGTTATGAGTTTGATCCCTGGCCTCGCTCAGGGGGTTAAGGATCTGGCGTTGCCGTGATCTGTGGTGAAGTTTGCAGACGTGGCTAGGATCTGGCATTGCTGTGGCTGTGGTGTAGGCCGGCAGCTGTAGCTCTGATTAGACCCCTAGCCTGGGAACCTCCATATGCCATAAGTGGCCCTAAAAAGCAAAAAAAAAAAAATAATAAATAATAATAATAATAAATAGTCACTGAGACAAAAGACAGGCAGAAGTAGACAATTTAAATTAAGACTTGGAGGAGTTCCCGTCATGGCTCAGTGGTTAACGAATCCGACAAGGAACCATGAGGTTGGGGCTTCGATCCCTGGCCTTGCTCATTGGGTTAAGGATCTGGCGTTGCCGTGAGCTGTGGTGTAGGTGGCAGACACGGCTCAGATCCCGCGTTGCTGTGGCTGTGGTGCAGGCTGGCAGCTACAGCTCCTGTTAGACCCCTAGCCTGGGAACCTCCATATGCCGTGGGTGCGGCCCTAGATAAGGCAAAAATAAAAAAAATAATAAATTAAGACTTGGATTTGAATCCTAGCCTATCACCTTACTATGTGAACTTGAACAAAAGTATCTAACCTCTACATGTCATTTTTTTTTTTCACCTGTAAAATAGTAACTACTCCCCCCAGATTGTGATGAAGTACATGAGACTACGTAAAGTACTTCACACAATTCCTGGATCACAGTAACTATCCCCCCAAATGCTAACTGCTGTGTTGTTATTATTATCCAATAAAATGAAATCATTTACTCTAAACTATGTTACATGATTAAGGGATAAGAGAAAGAGCTATCTAGTTTATCTTCTCTAAAAAAGGTCTCCAATTATGTACAAATGCACCTATAACAAATATTAGCATAAATAAGAGGGCGTATATAAGTTACTCTATGATATTTAAAATCATTTGAAATTATTTTTTAAATGTATTTCTATGCCAATGAAATATATCATTTCAAGATCAAGTACAAGATTTCTACTCTAGTGCACACCAAAACTATGGCCTTTTTCTGCCCAATTTGAAACATCTCACTAAGTAGGAAAATTATGATGCCCCGCTGGAACAAGGTTAAAATATAACCATAGTCATTTGTCTTATAATCGGTATGCAAAAATAATTATTATGCAACATTTAAATGGCTTACAAATTACAATGCTCTTTTTATTCTAGTTTGTCACCTGTGTCTCTGCGTACTGTCCTTATTTACAAGTGTGTCTTTCCTGAAGCTCATTGAGCCAAGAGCGTCACACAGTATCTCGTCTAGTCTTCCAAGTAACATGACAGTATTTTGTTTAAAAATAGAATACTGAGTTGGGAAATTGACTTATTCAAGTTGACAGAGTGTGGCAAAGAACTAAGAATTACACACAGGTTTCTCATCCAAGATCCAAACATCTTTTGACTGTAACAAAACTATTAACTGCAAAGATTTAAAATAAAAAAATATCAGGTGAAAAGGCTTCCCATACATTAGAAGTTTACGTAATTTCTTTCACTTTGAGCATTAGCCACAAGGAGATGAGAAACTCATGAGAAAAAATTTAAAACTGATACAATACATTTTCCTACAGAAACACAAATTAAGAATGGGAGAAAAGAGTAATTCTCTGGTGGTGCAGCAG
>PVHT020000521.1:36801962-36832422 GCA_004024745.2 Catagonus wagneri | reverse complement strand
TAGGGGTCTAATCGGAGCTGTGGCCACTGGCCTGCGCCGCAGCCACAGCAACGCGGGATCCGAGCCGCGTCTGCAACCTACACCACAGCTCACGGCAACGCCGGATCGTTAACCCACTGAGCAAGGGCAGGGATCGAACCCGCAACCTCATGGTTCCTAGTCGGATTCGTTAACCACTGCGCCACGACGGGAACTCCGGTGCAGCAGGTTAAGGACCCAGCGTTGTCACTGCAGGAGCTTGGGTCACTGCTATGGCTCAGGTTCCATCCCTGGCCTGGGAACTTCCACATGCCATGGGCGCCGCCAGAAAAAATAAAAGAATAAAACAAAGTTTTTTTTTTTTTTTTAAAGAATGGGAGCAAAGCAATAAGTAAGCACACGAAGATGCAGCTAACATGGACAAATGACTCCCTCATAGAGGCATACTTCCCCCAGTTAAGTCGCCACAGTGTTCAGTTGCAGTACTCCTGTATTTCCTCAACTCCTTGCTCATTTTATTTCATAACTTCTCGTTATACATTTAGTTTTTTTAAAAAGAAACACTGATTTCTCTCTAACTGCCAAACTGTGTGTAGAGATATAGACTATTTTATCAATGGAAATGCTGCACCCAGCGTGTGGTCAGCACTTACTATGACTCTCCTTTCCAGGTACCATTCCCCTGACTTATTCCCGCTTCCAATGATCACTTACACATACAACCTGCTAAATCCCCACTCAACACTTGCTTATGTGGAGTTTTCACTGCTAGTTCATACGAAGAAGCAGAAGAAACAAAATGAACCTGACAGAACTGCTTATCTTTAAAAATTGCAAGAAGTACAGGTTTTTACTGACAAGCAAACAAAGGTTCCTCTGTGCTGCTGCTGGCTGTGCCAGTGTTCCCTCTTTTATACGGTCTCTGGGATAGAGCACATGTTTCTTCAAGCTCCTTTATCTATTAAGAAAACAAACTAGAGTTCCATTGTGGCCAAGTGGAAATGAATCCGACTAGTATCCATGAGGATGTGGGTTTGATTCCTGGCCTTGCTCTGTGGGTTAAGGATCCCACGTGGCTGTGGCTGTGGCTGTGGCTGAGGCTGGCAGCTATAGCTCTAACTCAGCCCCTAGCCTGGGAACCTCCATATGCGTGGGTGCGGCCCTAAAAAGCAAAAAAGAAAGAAAACTGACTCACTACACCTGTTCACCCTGTTAGATCAAAACATGCTTCCTACTGAGGTCATTCAAGGGTCACCCTTAAAAATGGGAGCATCCGGAGCTCCCATCGTGGCTCATCGGAAATGTATCTGACTAGCATCCATGAAGATGCAAGTTTGACCCCTGTACTCACTCAGTGGATTAAGGATCGGGCGTTGCCATGAACTGTGGCCTAGGCCGTAGACGAGGCTCGGATCTCACATTGCCATGGCTGTGCTGTAGGCCAGTAGCTACAGCTCCAGTTTGATCCCTAGCCTGGGAACCTCCATATGCCACAGGTGAGGCCTTTAAGAGACCAAAAAAACAAACAAAAAAAAGGCACCCTCCACATTTCCACTGGAACACAGATCAGTACACTCTGCAGAGTGCTCTTCCCTTATGTCAAAAGCGAAAAATCAAGTCAAGTCTCTCTCCCCTTTATTGCCACCTCCAAGGGGCTACAGTTTTGTCAAGGGTCAATACATACACTAAAATATGCTAATACTATGTTAATAACACATGTTGATGTTACATATGTGATCCTGACATTGAGATGGGATGAGATCATGACAGATGAGGTAAAGGGGAGGCTCAAGTGGGAATTAAGTATATAGAGAAGAACAATGCAAAGGCATGTTGTTGAGACTGTGCTGGTAATCTGAGGAGTGACACTGGGAAGGGACACTTGGACTACAGGGAAATCAGTGAAAAGGAAAAGCTGGCCAGGGCAGAATTTGGATCTCCTCGAATGCCATGCCTAGGAGTCATTATTATTCACTTTTCAATTGAGAATCTCTTTTCCCTAAACACACCATGTTACTCCTGCTTGAAGTAAACACTCAAAGTGGTTCCTAACAATTGAGACAGCCTTCTGGAATAACCCAGCAAAGTCACATTATCTTTGTGTTACAAAGCTAAAAAATACAAACATTCCACTTTCAGCATTATCCTCTAGTGTAATTGTTTGCCAATGTTTTTCCTGGTATGAATAATATGAATACCTTGAGAGCAGGGATCTTATTTCAACCAACATAACCACGCCGCCTAGTAAAGTGTCTTTGCGAAATGGACTCTGCAGCAAGACTGCCTTGGACTAAATCCTGGCTTGCCTACTACCACTGTAAGCTCCACATGCCTTAGTTCTCTCTCTTCTAAAATGGGAAGCCTTGCCCTCCCTCGCAAGGATGACATGGCAACACCTGGCACACAGGCGGCACTCACTAAAGGCCAGGTCCACTGCAACCCCACCCAACCCCACCCTTCCTTTCCATTCCCTATCCAATCACAAAGCCCTAGGAGCTACCTCTAAAATACATCTGGGATGCCTTCCGTTCTCTGCATGCCCACTCTTTTCACTACCCTGTCTGTCTACTCTCACCTACAGTACTATAATACTTCCCAAACTGGCCCTTCTGCAGAGCTTAACACATGAGGGAAGTTTCCCCAAACCCCCAACCTCCACCCACCAGGTTAACAAAGTCACAGAGTAAAGTACATTTTAACTTTCTTGTTGTGTGTGTGTGTGTGTGTGTGTGTCCCACTAGACTGCGAGCTCCATAGGGGCAGGGACCTTGTCTATGTTTTTTTTCCTCTCTACCCCACAGAGTCCAGCGCAGGACCTGAATATGGGGCACACTCCAGTATCAGATGAATGAATTAAGAGAGGGTTCTGAGATGTCACTACTTAGTTTTGGGTTGCCTAACTATGAATATTAACCTGTTTAAGAAACTATACTAAAACGAGAAAAATATCAAAGGAAAAATTAACTTATAATTCCATTAAGAAGAGCCAACTCTCAGTGTACTGACTTCTACAAAATTAGAAAATATCTGGAGTTCCCATTGTGGAGCAGCAGAAACGAATTCGACAAGGAACCATGAGGTTGAGGGTTCGATCCCTGGCCTTGCTCAGTGGGTTAAGAAGCCGGCATTGCCGGGAGATGTGGTATAGGTTGCAGGCTCAGATGCTGTGTTGCTGTGGCGTAAGCCAGCGGCAGCTATAGCTCTGATTCACCTGGGAACCTCCATATGCTGCGGGTGCGGCCCTAAAAAGACCAAAAAAAAGAAAGAAAACATCTGAAAGAGGGAAAGTTGTGTATAGAGCCATATTTTCTTTTGCTTTAGATCATAATGGCACAGAGGTTATGGGTATATTTAGTGCTACTATTAAACACATCCAAGAAGTTAATTTAATGAAGAGTCTTCCCACAATTCATACATTTATGTAAAAGCTCTTGGCAGAAATCTAAAGTCACACACACCAAACTGTTGTATGCTTGGGAAAGGTGTGTGCAGGGAAGGGAAAACTTAATTTTATCAAAATATTTTGGCAGCGTTTGAATATTTTATTGCACCTGTAACTTATAACAGAAAAGTATTTTTAAAAATCTTACTCAGAGGTGCATCCTAAAATAACTGTCTTGCTCACTGTCCAAGATTTGTTTTTATATAAAGTACTAAAAACTAATTACACTTCTCTAAGATTTTCTCTTAGGTCTATTCTAGACTTAAAGTGCATTAAACTGGAATCATACTTGATTGAGAAATGTTTTAACTTCCTCTATCAAAGGTTTGTTTTGTGTCATTCTACTTAAGCAAAGGCAGAGGCACATCCAAATCTGCCTGGCTCTGTTACTGCCAGCTAAACCCAAGGAAGCAATCTGTCTTTAAAGGTCTTCACATGAATAATAAGCAGAAGGAAAAAAATAAAGAGTACAGCAGCAGTTTATGTTCTATTTAGGACTACTGATATTTGAGAAGACTCTGGACATTTTAGCAGAAAGAATCCAGATTTAAAAAGGGGGGGGGTTTGGCCTTGTGTGGTCCCTTCTCTGATTCTAAATAAACATGTTTCATTCTAATAGGCTAGCTGTTTTTACAACAAGATACAGAATACAAATTTAACTCATTAAGAGTTTAGGAATATTTTTATGGAAACAGTGCTATGAAAAGAAAGAACCAGTTATAAATGGCCTCTCAATATAAAGGTCTTGGGGGTTTCTGAGGAACTTGAAACCATCTTTCAAGTAAATGTATGAATCATTAGAGAGGTTAAGAGTATTGTAAAACTGAACACATTATATAAACAGTAAAATCATAGACTTAAATTCTATGTCTTGCTTCTAGTGTTATTTGAACTATTTTATACTTAGAGCAGATCAGTTGAAAAACTAAATTAAAACTAAATTTATTTTATATGACATTTCATATTTGATTGCTACAACGTATTGTATTAGCATGTGGGGAAGAGGGGATTAGCAGCAGAGCCATTAGTGTAAAATACATTTTAAAGTAAATCAGTTGTTGCTATGCAGGGATAAAGTGGTGACTAAAATACTTAGAAGGTGTTAATGAGGAGGCATGTTTCAAATCGCCAGACATTTTGCCTGCAAGTATCAATGATCAGTTTTTGGTGTATTGAAGTAGGAAGGGAAAGAGCAAACAAAGGAAAACCAACCCTCATTACCACTGGATACTGGTTTTTCATGTATTTATAAAAGGGATGTCTAATGGTCCTCAAGCATAATTCAAAGTTTTATTTAATGCGGGTCCTTGATGAAGTTTGTTAGGAATCCTAGAACTGAGTGCCAGTGATCAACAGATTAAACTTTTTAAAAAGCTTGTGCTGAGAGCTCAAATCATAACCTGGAAGTCTATACTGAACTGTAAGGTAAGATACATAATTTCAGAAACACTGAAATTTTACATTAAGTTTTAAGATAAGAAACTTGCTAAACACAAATGTGTCCAATGGTACATGTGTTTTATTGCATGGGACATGTTACATGCTTTTAACTAAAATAAAATGACCCACCAAAGGTAGATTTTTCTAAGAAGTAAATGAGTGTATCACATGTTCTGAGTCTGTATCCTAGACCAGGCTAGCTGTTGTACGATGTGAAATTAAACACTTACCATGATAAAACCTACATTTAGACAAACGAGATGAAATAAGAACAGTGTGCGCAAATGACTAGTCTGAATTGGTGAAAATTTTAAAGGAGGCCCTTTGTAAATTAGTAAAAGTCAATTTACCAAGAAACCATTATCTGGAAGAGTGATCTTTCTTTCTTTCCTAGGAAACACAAATACTGATTTAAATGGAGGCCCTGCCTTCTCCTAGTTCCCTTCCCCCAAACCTCCAACTGGGGCAAATTCAGAGTCATCTAACTCTGCAAAGCAACTGCAAATTCAAAATAGTAGTAGCTGGAGGACAACAGGGTGAAAGCAGCTGCTGGGGTAGGGGTGGGAGGCAAAAAGACAAAATAATGCCACCCCAGTCACTCCACCCCACCCCCACCAAGAAAAGAAAAGGAAAAATAAGGACTAATTGGATATAAGGAATAACCGAGAATCAAGCCCTTTTTTTCCCAAATTGAGAAATAAAAGGAAAATCCACAACTGACATTTTTGTGTAAAAGATTTCAAATAATTAAAGAGGGCCTTCTACTTTTGTTTTACAAAGCTGGTCTACAAATCCAATCTCTTCAGAGAAAGAAAGTAATCGGACAACCTGGGAACCTCCATATGCCGCGGGTGCGCCTCTAAATAAGGCAAAAAAAAAAAAAAAGAGTAATCAGACAAAAGATCAGCCCCACTTTTAAGCCTAGTCAAAGTTGGCAAGAATTTTACCTACAGTAAAGGCTTCTACTGTAACAAGTGTGTTAACTTCCTCGCCCAGCTTTCACTTACACTGGGGATTCTTGTCCAAACAGTAACATCAATCTGCTTCCAGAGAAGATCTCCAGTTTTTAAAAGCGCACTTCTGAGTTCCAACATTAGCACCTTAGACCAAATGCCGAAACTGTCAACTGCTTGCCCTACTTAAATGTTCATCTGCAGCTACTTCGCTAAGCACCGAGACAGTTAACAAAAGAGGGAAGAGCGGACGGCTGATTCCACTTGTAGCCTCAAAACAACGTTACTGCGACTACCTAATGATTTTGGAGTACCTGCAAGGAAGCATCCGGCCAAACCCTAAAGAACGTGAAACTTCCCCCAAGATGGGAGAATGGGTCATAGCACGTGTTCCCGGGGACGACCTGTCCCGCAGGGCGGAACGATCCTACAGAAGCCGGGGGGGGGCGCTCGGAGGTTCCAAGCTGGGGGATGCGCCTGAGCCTCGGCGAGAATCAAGACCGAGGGAGGGGGCGACAGGTGCTGAGGGCGGGCACACAGGGAGGGCAGTTCCTCACCTGCACCCCAGTGTAGTTCTCGAAGAAGAAGAGCACCATGCTCTGATAGATGCAGTAGAGCCGGTCGTCCACCGCCTGGTAGAAGCGGGAAGGCAGGAAGGCGGAGAGGAGCCTCCAGGCCCCCCAGGCCAGCACGTAGGTGGGGGCCGTGCCCAGGAGGACGGCGGCCGGTAGCACGCAGCGCATCGAGTACATGTGGAGCACCAGGGACAGCAGCATCTTCCCCGCTCCGCGTGCGGAATGCTCCGTCGGCTCCTCCCAGCCCGGCCGCCTCCGGTCGCCCCGCTGCCCTCAGCCGGCGGCCAATCACCGGGCCGGGCCCGGCCCAGCCGCCGCCCCCTTACCTCCCCAGGCCGCCGGCCGCACCTGGGACACCCAACCCACACCGGATCCGGTCTCCGCCTCCAGCCGCATGGGCCGAGCCACGGCCAGAGGGTGTGCGGGCGGGCGAGTGAGGGGCCCGGCGCGATGCTCGCGGCCGCGGGGCAAGCTGATGCTGCAGCCCTCGGGGACAGGGTTGCTCAAGATCACTTACACCCCATGACCCTCGCCGGTCACCCTTTGCCCCCTGCCGGGGGCGGGGCTCCGAGCTAACAACATGCCTCCTGATTGGCTGTCCGTTACCATAGTCCCCGGTAGGGGGCGGGGCTCTGCGACAAGAAGTCGTCTCTGGATTGGTCGAGTGTGGCTGACGGTTGAAGCGCAACTGCCCCCCGGACGCGTGAACTGCCCGGCTCTGGCTACTGCGCATGCCCTAAAGCTTGGCCTCGCTGCGGAGGAGGGATGGGAGGTGGCGACTGGCCGGCGGAGTGGGTGAAGGTGGGTGCTGGTTGAGGGGCCTGGGTCTCTGTGCGCCCCCCAGTCGGACGCTGGGCGCAGGTTGGCCTAGGGAACCCTCCACCTCCTGTTTGCGCACCTGACAGTCCTTGGGTCCCGGAATGCGCCCTTAAGGCGATAAGTCTACCGTGCGACACTCGGTACCTCGAATGTGCTGCAGACCTTGGCTTCTCTGATAAGAGGTCTCGTGCCAGCTGCAGAGGTTTGTCAGGCTTGCTGTGAGAAGGCGGACGGGACATGATCCGAGCCGTTTCAGTAGTGACATAAGCGCTGTCTGAACGCCAGCCGTGGGTCATCGGGCCAGGCTTACCTTTGTCAAGGTGTCTTCCCCTCTTACCCCACCCCACCTCACCTCATCCCACTCCTTCCCTGCTTCCTCCTCCGCAGAGGTGCACAGGACCCCCGCTCCTTCCTAAAGTGCTTCTGAATCAGTCCCCATCCTTCCATCACTCCAAGTTTAGGCATAGCTGGGCAGCCTTTTTACGAGGTACTTTACACAGTTTTATCAGAACTTACCAAAGCCACTCTTGCTTCACGTCCTCAGGTCCTGGCTCTTTGACTTCTTTTTGATAGTTTATGAGGAGCTTCATTTTTTGTGTAGTCCTCTAAAGTGCTTGTGTGGACATGTGGCATAAAGAACAGACCTACTTTTGTGACCTTCAAAAAATCTAGAAAGTCGGGGCAGCAGTTTTATTCATATAAGAACAGATCCACAAGAGAAATTGAAGAAACTTTGTAAATTCACTATACTTTAATTAAACAACACAAACAAACGAGAACAACAGATCCAGAGGCCCTCTGAATCCTACTGCACTTTGGCTACAGTGAGTGTGGTTTAAGTAAAAAAAGAAAAAGAAAATTCTGAATGCAAGCCTGTGGTGTAGCATTATGCAGAAAGGCATTTTAGGGGAACATTCTAATCAGGGCCAGGATGGTGGCTACTTTTTTTGACAATCTGTTCGTGATTGGCATGATGTCGCATGATTGGTAAATGGTAACCATGAGGGACAAAGCCAAGTGAATAGAGATTGCTCAAGGAACAGCTATTTGAACAGATAAATTGCCAACTAGACACGCGTTGAAAGGTTTTCAACAGAGATTCCTGTCTTTCTGCAGAAAGTAACGAATGCCCTGTGCTGTGACAATTGATTTAGTTTGGGAGGGGAAAAGTCCCGGGTGTGGACTGTATATACAGTCCATGCTGCTCAGTCTTCCTTTAACTGAGACCAGACATTCCTACAATTAGAAAAATGTATGAAGAGATAAAGTTGATTGAGTGTTCAGGTTATGACCTGTACACATGAAGCTGGTGAATGTGTGATATGTGTAATATGTTGCCTTCTGTGAATTACTGTTAGTCACCAGGTTGTGAAGTTTTGTGCCATGTTCTGGCATGCAGACACTGAGAACTTGAGCCTGTCTTGTCCCCTGCTTACATCCAAACCCACCCCTACCTACAGTTGTCCCCTATGCTCTGTCCCTACTTACAGTCACAGATTTACCCTCCTTTCCTTCCACCTGCCCTTCTCTTAGCTATAATCAACCCACGCTCTCTGCCTCTACTTCCTTACCTCAAACATTTTTAATCCCTTGTAATCTGACTTCCTTTTCCACCACTCTACTGAAACAGTTCCTTTCAAAGGGCACACCTAGCCTAGTCTGCAAACAATGGCACCGGAACATAACAGTGAAAAGACAGTTGCGTTCAGCCAACAGTTAGCTGTGGGATGAGCTTTGTGAAAAGGGAAACTGCATGGTGTTATGGGGGCATATACTAAGGAGAGCTCATCTAGTCTGGGCACATAGAAGGCTTCTAGGGTAGGATGATATTTGAAATGAAGCTTGAGGGTGGAATTAGGTAGGCTAGAGCTGGAGATGGAAAGGACGAGCCTTCCAAGTGTGTCTGAAAGACCAAAGCTAGGGGCCCACAAGCTCTCAGGGCTAAGAGACCTGTGTAGAGTAAGGTAATGAGCCACGGTGGTCTTTGTTATTCAGATACCTCCTAAGAGTGTGTTGTGTATTTTCCTCACATATTTTAATTTTTTTTTTCTTTTTAGGGCCATACCTTAGGCATATGGAAGTGCCCAGGCTACGGGTTCCTGCACACATTTTTAAGCTAATGTCTAAAATTATTTTTATCCTAAGTTTAATTAGTTACAAAAGAAATAAGTTCTGATGAGCTGTAAGTGAAATTTTAAAATAAAGTGGTTACAGAAGTCTTTTAAATGGTCCCCATGGGTTATAAATACCATAGTGATTTAATACCACCGTCCTCCATTTAAAAAAAATATTTAAGATTTGGAGTTCCCCTGTGGTGCAGTGATTTAAGGATCCAGCGTTGTCACTGCAGTGGCTTGGGTTGCTGCTGTGGCTTGGGTTTGATCCCTGGCCCAGGAACTTCCATATGCCTCGGGTACAGCCAAAAAAAAACAAAAACAATACTTAAGACTTTTACCAATTAAAATTTTACATTGATCTGTTATTTGTCTCCTTGAAAACGTATTTTCATTCCTTTCCACCACATAGTTTATCTTAATGGAATATATTTTGTGTTTCCAAGTCTTGTATTGATCAGACTTTATCATCAGAGTCCTAAAAGTTAAATTTCTTCTGGAATGAGCTATGACTATTGTTAGCAATATACAATTTAATGAATGTATATCACATAAAACAATAATTGTTGTAAATAAAGGTAAAGTTTTATTGGAAACAGCTGCCTTACGGGTGCTTTAATTAAGAGAAATTGTCAGATTATCCTTTGGTGTACTGAGTTTATCACACCTTCCCACCTCTACAGACAGCTAGCAAGATTGGGGTTGGCCAGTGGGCGGGTCCATTGTGAAATGCGAAGTGGATCTGGACTCCAGGAATCTTCTCAGGCAGACCCGAGAAACTTAGGAAAGTTGAGCATCTGAAAATTGAGTCCCTTAAAACTCCTTGTTCCATCCTATTATCAGGGATACCCACGACCCAACTTGAAGGTTATTGGTAGAGAAAGAAAGTGGGACGGCAGAGGAGCCAGGGATAATGGGGCGTCAGTCAGGAAAGGGAAGACTATCCCAAAGATCCTGATAAGCCACTGAAAGGTTTTACAAAGAGAAGTGACATGATTAAGTTTGATTTAAAAAAAAAAAAAGGAGTGTTTCAGGTAATGTGAAGAGTATTTTGGAGGCAGTTTAGAGATTGTTGCTAAACCCCCGGCTAGAGAGTTGTGGTTTAGACTTCGGTAGTGACTATGTATCAGGACAAGAAGTGATTTCCCGTGGACAGCCTTTTTGGGGGTGGGGGGGATTGGGCAGTATTGACTAAAAATGGACGGTAACTTGAATAAATAAATCTCCTTAAATGGATGTCAGTGGCACAGTGGTTACATGAGTACCCAAAGCTGAAACGTGTTTTGTGGCAGTTAAAATGGGACACGTAGACCCATGTGTATTGTCATAGATCTCCATGTTACATGAAAAGGCAAGTTGCTGGATAATAGATACCCTATTTTCCCATTTCTGTAAATAAAATAAAACAATATATTTCTAAATGTAAATATCTAGAAACTACCAATGAGTGGTTTTCTCTGGGGAGGGGAAGATCAGATAAAAGTCAGCTGGACTTACTGCGTTTTTTTTTTTTTCGTCTTTTTTTTTTTTTTGCCCTATCTAGGGCCGCACCCTTGGCATATGGAGGTTCCCAGGCTAGGGGTCTAAAAGAAGCTGTAGCTGCCAGCCTACGCCACAGCCACAGCAACGGAGATCCGAGCCGCGTCTGCGACCTGCACCACAGCTCACGGCAATGCCAAATCCTTAACCCACTGAGCAAGACCAGGGATCGAACCCGCAACCTTATGGTTCCTAGTTGGATTTGTTAACCACTGAGCCACGATAGGAACTCCCCTGGACTTCCTGTATTGTTGCAAGTTTTTATAAAGAAGTATGGATTCGGAGTTCCTGTCGTGGCACAGGGGTTAACAAATCCGACTAAGAACCATGAGGTTGTGGGTTCGACCCCTGCCCTTGTTCAGTGGGTTAACGATCCACCGTTGCTGTGAGCTGTGGTATAGGTCGCAGACGCGGCTCAGATCCTGCGTTGCTGTGGCTGTGGCATAGGCCAGCAGCTGTAGCTCTGATTCGACCCCTAGCCTGAGAACCTCCATATGCCATGGGTGTGGCCCTAAAAAGCAAAAAAAGAAAAAAAGGTGTGGATTCGGCAAATATGTATCTAGTGTTACACATCCCACTTCACAATGGGTGTCAGAGATAAAGAACAGGTAAAGACCCTGAGGTCATGACCCTTGTGGCCTGGGACTGGGCAGTGGGATTTACTTACACATAGACAAATATAAATAAAGGAGAAAAATAAGCAAAGAGGTGACTTTGGCAGGAGATAGCTAGAAGGTGTGATCTGTGGGAGTCACTTGACCTTGGTGATAAGGTGGGGGAGGGTGGGGTGAAGAATGCCTCCCAGTTTCAGGCTTGAGTAACCAGGTGGAATTTAGTTTCAGCTAAGATGGGGTGGAAACAGGTGCTGTGGGACCTGGAACTGCCTCAGCTGGTGCAGTGGAAACCCCTTTAGGAACACACAGTTACAAGCAGAAAATGGGATTTGAACATGAATGTTTATTTACAATGAGAAGAAATCTTGTTTACTATACAAATGTTTGCAAGCTTACCTAACCACAAAAGTAAACTATTCTTAGGTAACAGTCATAGATTGGTGATAAAAGTATACCTTTCTTTTGATATAAAAACTGAAACTGACAGTATTAATGTCCTGAACCTAGCCAGAACACAGACCGGGACTTGAACCCACATGCCAGGACTCAAACCTGGCCTAAACCCAGATTGGGACTTGAACCCAGGTTTTAAATTAGAATCACCCACCCTGTGTCTAGACTCACTGAGGTTCATGTTCTTCATGTCTCCGCACAGAAGGAATTCAGCGAGAGATAAAGTGATAGGCAAGAAGTATATTTATTAGGGTAGGACGTTTGTGAGAGATGCAAGCAGTCAGGCAAGGATCCAGTGGGCCACAGTTTTATCATCCAAGGGGAGTGGAGGTTGGAAAAGTCTGCCTCTTTCTTTCTGGGAGTAGTAGCTTCTCCTTAGTATCCTGTAAGGTGTGTGTTCAAATCTGCAGAAGGGTGGTCCTCTTGCCCTGGGTCTGAATCTGAATGCAGGCCTCATCCTATCCCCCACCCAATGACCTGAGGCAATTCTCATGCCTCCACCAATCAGGCAACCTGCCTCGTGCTGATGGCTTTCCTGAGCAATTTATTAACTTACAGTGATCTCGCAAAGTCCCCTAAATTTCCCTCTTTAAATATGGTCCTTTAACTACCTGTGCCTACTCCATCCCTATCAAAAACCATTTTATGTTTTCTGCGTAGGAAAGTAATTGTCCTTCCTCTCTCGTGATAAATGGAAACTTTTCTTTGTCCTTGATTAGGATGAATGAAATATTCAGCATCACACAAGGACTTTAACAGATACTCAAACGTTAAATAGGTTTGTTTTTTTGATGGGGAGAAGTGAGGGAGGGTACAGTGGGCCCTCATCTAATACCTTCTAAAATTCATGTAGCAAAACAACCCAAAAATGTTTAAGAAGGAGGATTCTTGAGTGTGGCAGATGGAATGAATGCTGCCCGTCCAAAGACCTCCACGTAATTTCTGGAACTGATGACTACTAATTTGCATGGCAAAGAAGCGTACAGGGCACAGGTGGAATTGGGATTGCCAATCAGATCACCTTAAGGGGAGAGCCTGGCTTGTCCAGGTGGGCCCAGTGTAGTCATCAGGGCCCTTAAAAGTGGAAGAGGCGCAGCGGAGGAGGGCGCTGTGGTGCTTGAGCAAGGCTCCTTCTGCCCTTCTGCTTCTAAGCTGGAGGAAGGGGCCAGGGCAGAGAAGGCGAGGGTGCAAAATGTCCCCCGAGCTCCAGGAGAAGGACATGGCCCTGCTCGGTACCTTAGCTCCTCCAGCGAGACCCGTTGTGGACTTCTGACCTCAGAACCGTAAAGTATATTGATTTTTTAAGTTTCTAAGTATGTGCTAATTCATATGGCAGCAATAGGAAACTAAAACACTGAGTGAGTGATTTTTCCAGTACGTACTCCAACACAGGGTAAGGCTATAGTAAAAGTATGTTTCTAGTAAGGAAACAGATGGCTTAATGAGTCCAGAAACCCAGGTACTATGTATGTGTATTTTGTATTGTGTCTCATGAAAGTGGCATTTAAAATCAGAGGGGAAAGAGTGAATTCATCAAAAAAAATGTTGGTACACCTGCATGTTAGGGGAAAATGTTATAAACAAACATGACCACCTATACCGAAAAAGCCAGAAAGGAGGATTTAAACATGAAAGTTAACCTGAAGTAAAAACAAGCATACTAGAAAATATACCATGTAACTTTTTTTTCCTAATGGATTTTATTTCAATTATAGGTGTACATAAATCATCACAAGTCAATTTTACAGATTTTGTATCCCAAACCCACAGTGCATCCCCCCACCCCCCAGACTGTCTTACTTGAAAAACCAAGTCTGTGAGTCATTGTCTGTTCTGCAAAGAGGTTCATTGTGTCTTTTTAGTTTTCACATGTTAAGCGGTAGCATTGGGTGTTGCTGTCTAATTGTCTGACTGGTTTCACTTCGCATGACGATTTCTAAATCCATCCATGTTGCTTACAGTGTAACTATTTTATAATCTTCACATTAAATTTTACTTGGCATGACGCTAAAATAAAGTATTCTCAAGAGGTTTTGGAATTTCCACAGCAATCTAACAGAGCAGAGTTGAATAACGTTAATTGTGTCAAACTTTAAAATGTTAAACTACAGAAAATGCACCAATGCTTTGAGGTCTGACTGTGTCTGAGGGCCTTGGGGCATCCAAGTTAATCCCACATGAACTTGGGTGTGGAGTGTAATTAAAGCTGTAACCTAATCAGCTGTTGTGTAAACTGACTACCCTACATGATAACAAGATGGTGCTATCTGAACGTAGTGCCGGTAGAAGCCAAGGGAAACTGGGTGTGAAAGAATGGAAAGATCTGGAACAGGAATACTTTTTCTTCACTGACAACTTAGAACTGTGGCCCAGTACTTTGCCTCTGTTTGGTCAGCCCCCATTCAAGCTTGTATTTTTTATTTGAAGTTTATTAGTCAAACTTAACCAAGTTTGAAACAACACTGTTTTAAATATTGAACTAAATATGGAAGTCTTCCTCACGTCTGTTTCAAATCTGACTTGGGGGTTATGGTTGTAATAACTTTATAGTTCTTGTGCTCGTGTTAGTGTATGTTTTTGCATTCTCTGTCCCACCCCCACCCCACCCCTAAGATTTCCTTTTACACCTGATAGACTTTCCTCCCCAACACAGTTCACGTGCTTTGGGGAAAGTTGACTCTCCACTCTCCCAGGTCAGGCTGTGATCCATTCAAGGCAGTGGCTTACTTTAAAGTGTGGACTTGGACACTTGAAACTCCCCAAGACTACTTTGGGGTTGTCTGAGGTCAAAAATACTTTCATAATGACAATGAAATGTTATTTGCATTGAATTTGCCATGACAATGGTGGGTAAGCCTGCTGCACCTTAGCATCAAGTCAGTGAAACCAGAGGGCTTGGTAGCCACGTGCCCATCATCATGGACTCATGGTGAAAAACCACTTGCTTCACTTAGAATCCTCAATAAAGCAATAAAAAAATTCTATTAAATCCCGCTTTTGCTATGACAATGGTGGGTAAGCCTGCTAGCACCTTAGCATCAAGGTAATGCTATACTAGAGCGCCTGGTGGTTACATGTTCATTATCACAGAATCGTGGCAAAAAACACTTAGCCTCCTTGATGAAACAATAAACATTAATTCTGTTAAATCCCGGCCTCTGGGAACACATTATGGTAACATTCCGTGTGACTGAATGATAAGTATGTATGAAGCACATATGCACCCAGATTGTGTAGTCATTATCTGGAGGAAAACTGACTTGTGAGCTCAACCAGCTACCTTTTTTTTGGTTATAGAACATAATCCTCATTTGAAAAAATAACAAGTTATGGTTATTCTGGCAGGTATTTTCTCAAACGAACAAAAGGATTCTGTCACTTCAAGAAAAAGAACTGATATTGCCGATAAAATGTGAGGGTCTTTCAGTGAAAATTAGAATTTGTTCTCATGAACCTGACATGTTCCCAATACTTGTACTTTTTTTGTGTTCTGTGGTGATACGAACCATTCTGATTTTTTAATATTGTATGTCATCATTTAGAAGATCTGCTTAAGTCAGTGAACGAGTATTTTGTAAATCAGTGTTTGGAGTCTCAAAATCATGGGTCAGTGGTTATTTCGAAGTGCAAGATCAATGGGTTTTAGTTAACAGGGTACAAAGATTTCACATGTCAAACTCCATATGGCTAACAACCTTTAAGAAATTACTGGCTTCTGAGTTTTAGTATGATGAAATCACGTTATCTGAAGACTATTAAACTTTTTCCCTTTTCCAATCTCATGTATCTGATTGAGGCTGGATTGTCTTCATCTGCTTCAACCAAAAAAAAAAAAAAAAGGGAAACAGATTGAATATAGTCGGATTCTCTGCATTCAATCAAGCAAGATTAAGATTTAACCAAAAAAAAAGTCCAGTCTAAGTCTTTGTGAAATTTTTTTCATAGAGAGTACATAATGGGCGTACTATTTTCTAAAAGTAATTACTGAATATTTTAAACTTGTAACTTTAATCTTCAATATAGTTAATAGAAATAGGTATCACGTGGGTTTAAAAAACAAATCCCTCAGGTGAAGTGCTCCTAAACCACTGGTCTAGGACAATCACATAGCCCTGCTTCTACTGCCACAAAAATTGGTTTTGGGGATGAACCAACTCCCTTAGGGCTTCAGAGACTCAAGTGGAGGTGGGGGAGGGGAGGTTCTGGAAACAGCGGCTCACTCTGCCAACGGAGCTCCCAGAAAAGCTCCTCCCTTTTTTTTTGGCTGGTGACTCAATATTGGGGTGAACTTGGAACTCTACAGCCAGGAAGCCTCAATCTGAAGGCAGAGCGGAGAATCACTCACCGAGTGCTTCCTATGGTCCAGGCCCTGGTCTAGGAGCTGGTCATACAGCCATGACCAAGGCAGATCAGACCCCTGTCCCAGTGTCACTCCTACAGCAGTGATGAGAGATGGTCAAATAAGAAGCGCAAGCACAGAACTAAGGGTGATGGAGTTGTGGTGTGGCTCCTTTAAGTCACGGGGTCAGGAAGTGCCTCAGGAGGGGGCATTTAAGCTAAAATTGGAATGGCTAGCAGAAGGAAGACAAGAGCATTTAGGGCTGAGGAAACCAGTCCTGGGGCAGGAAGGAAGTTGCTCCGGGAGCAGCAGTTCTAATCTACCAGTGACTAAAAGCCTCATTCTTGACTCTTGCCCACCCCACAGCCAACCCCTCTGCAAACTATTCGTTTCATCATCACATACACTCAGAACTGCTCCCCTTCTCTTCTGACGAGGTGCAGCCCTCCCTCACTGTGCAAATGCAGTAGCCCTCCTCCCGTTTCCATCCCCGAGTCCCCTGCATCTCCTGCACAGCAGCTGTTAAGGGTGAACTCTGTCCCCTTCAAAATTCACAAAGTCCTACCACCCCCTGCACCTCAGGATGTGATAGTATTTGGAGATAGGTCTTAAAGCAGTGATTAGGGTAAAATGAGGTCCTTGGGGTGGGCCTCATCCAATATGACAGGCATCATTGTGAGAAGGGGAAGTTGGGGCACATACACAAAAAAGGATGATGTGAGGAAAGAGAGGAGGTGCGGTTCCCAAGCCAAGGAGGGGGCCTGGGACAGATCCTGCCTCACGGCCCTTGGCAGAAACCCTGAGGACACCTTGTTTTGGGATGTCTAGCCCCCAGAAAAGAGGGATTATTTCTGTCGTCTAAGCCTTCAGTCTGAGGCTTTGTTATGGCAGCCTGAGCACATGAATGCAGTAGCCAAGGTGATCCTTCTGTGTTGTTTTTTTAAATTGAAGTATAGTTGATTTACAATGTTGTGTTGATTTCTGCAGTACAGCAATGAAAGTGGTTAAGCTGTATACACTTTTAAAAATAGTCTTTGCCATTATGGCTTGCCGTAGGACATTGAATATAGTTCTCTGCCCTGCGCAGTAGGACCTTATTTAAATCCTTCCGTTAATCCTCTGCTTGAGGTAGGTGACCCTCCAACAACTCAGGGGGAGGGGCACTGAAGCCCCATGATGACGAAATCCAACTATAATGCACAGGCAGTTCCTCCACTGCTCTGGTACTGACCTCTAAAAAAAGTTCAGGAATAAGTGGACCTCTGCAGTTTAAACCTGTGCTGTTCAAAGGTCAACTGCACTCCCACCTCAGAGTAAAATCCAAATCAAGTCCTGCCTTGCCCCCTCCCCAGGCCTCACTGGGACCCCCTCCCCATCCCCTGCTCCAAGACTTGGCCTCAGACTCCCCATTTCAGCCGGGCAGCAACTGGTCAGGACGGAGCCCTCCTCAACATGACTTTATTCTCTTGTCCCAGGAAGATAAGGTGGTAAACCAGTAACCCTGTTGTTTTCTTCAAAAATCTTTGGAAATCCCACTGATGCAGATGATAGGCCTCCTGGCCAGCCTCTTCTCAGAGCGGGCTCACCTGGGCGAGACCTCCCAGGACAGTGGGTGCTTCCATGGGCCTGAGCTGAGCTGAGAGAGGCCCTTGCCCAGCCGGGTCCACTGTCGGGAGCTCCTACTGCAAATAGCCTGGTCCCAGTTAGGTCCCCACATGGAAAGTCCTCCCTAAAACCACTCAGACCCAGATCCCCGAGCCCCATAAATGCCCTCTCTTCTCTCACCTAGATGATGATACTCACTGCAGTAAGGAACTGTTTTTGCTTGATCTTTAAGTTACTCTGGTCATTTTGAAGAGTCAGTCACTCTGACCTCTTGCTGTCCTTCCTGTGCATTAAGCAGGACGGGCCTTGCCAGAATCTGGAATGTTCCTCCCCTTACTTCTTTACCAGCCTCTTCCAAATGTTATCAAAGAGACTATCCCTTAACCACTGTGAAAGGCATGTGTGCCCTTTTGTTACTACTTGCCTTGCAACAGACACTGCTAGTTTTCTCCAATAGCTACACTTCCCTTTTACAATAATTAGATCTCTAATTTTTACCTAAGCACATGGCTGCCTAAAATACTGTTTCCCAGTTTTTCTTGCACCTAAATGGTCTGACTAGCCGATGAAATGTAAAAGGAAGTGGGGTATGGGATGCATTGTATGCCTTGTTCTTGGGTGAAATCTTATGTAATGACTGAAGCTACAGCAGCCCTGGTGGCCGGCATACATGGCAGAAAAGTAATATGAAGATAACTCAGATTCCTGACACTGTGGAGCATCATACCAGCACAGGACTTACTAGCTCAAGACTTCGTGAAAGCAAAAAAACAAAACAAACCTTTTAACTTGTTTGAGCTTGTTTTAGGTTTTTGCTAATTGTAGTCCAAACTAATCCTAATCTATTTCCTCTTTATCTATTACATTAATTTCTATGTGACATAGTATGCATTATCTATCTTCCCCTTACTATAAATTAGGCTCCTGGAGAGATAGGACTTTTCACTTCTTACTCTGTTTGCTAGGCATTGACCCAGGGTGTAGAAATAATAAAAAGTTGAATGAATTAAAGAGGAAATTTGCACTCCAGGAAGATGGGCCATGTTTTATATCTGGGATTTATTGGATAACCCCAGCACACTGCCATCATGTAGAAATATAGGGGGTGCTTTCCTAATCTGTGTCCCCTTTGGCAGTGTTCCCCAGAGGCGCTCCTAAGTGAGGCAGATCTATAGAATCAGCTTTGTAGAAGGGAATCCCTCTCCCCAGCCTCTGCTGTTGGGGATCCAAGGTAGCGAAGTCAGCATCATCAGATACAGATGATGAGCCAAACAGGACTAAACACTAGAGCATAGAAGTCCTGTGCAATTGCTGTTATAATTGGTGCCATGGAAACCCCAAGTATATGTGCTGATGCTCTGAAAGAATGAGCTTGCTGAGAGACCAATGTAGCTTGCACACCACCCATGTGCCCCCAAAGAAAGAGGGGTGTGGGGGAGAAGGAAGGCACAGCTGCCCACTGTCTCTCCTGTGAGTTCCAGCTGACTTCCAGCAACTCGCTTCAGTTACTGGAATCAGTTCCTTGATTCTTCACGCCAAATTCCCTTTATCTAATACACTGAGTAGGCTTGCATTCTTTGCTTTGGAACAAACTTGTTAAGACTCCTTACATCTGTTGTGGGGTATGTGCTCTCAAGCTTTTTAGGATGATTCTGAGGCCCTTCCCAGTCCAGTCCAGGTATGTTTTTTTTACCACTAGAGTCCATTGCTTGCTGTCCTCTAAACTCAAGTCATACAAGCCACACACATTGTCTAAAACAGCCAGGCTGTTTGGTGCCTTGACGTTTTGTAAGCACTGTCATTCCTGCTGGAATGTTCTTTCTCTGTAATTCGCCCATCCAGCTCTAGCCCCAAGTTTCCTTGCTGCTGAAAAGACCCCCAGACCTCACCCCTCCCCCTCTCCCAGGGCGTGGTAAATGCCCTTGACCTTCGATCATCCCCTGAGTGTGCTTCTATCATGGGACTTACTGTAAGTTTTTGCAATTTGTTGAAATACTGTTGGTGTTTTTCTTGCCAGAGAAGGTGTTTTGATCCTGTTTCTTCCTCTTTGTAGCCTCTGTCCAGACCATTTTTCCCCATATGCTAGATGCTCAGTCCTTCACTCAACAGTTTTAAGGCTGTGATCAACCCTTGCCTACTTGATCAGGGGACATTAAGTACCCCTGATGTCCTTGAGTAAGTCTGTTTCCAATCTATGAGTTTGGCTAATCTACTAATCTATTATTTGCTAAAGGCCCTCAAAGCTATAAATGACTTATCATGAGCTATAAACTTTAAAGAGAAATCTCCTTGCTTTTTTGGGGGGGGAGGTGGCGCACCTGCGGCATATGGATGTTCCCAGGCTAGGGGTCTAATTGGAGCTACAGCTGCTGGCCTGCGCCACAGCCACAGCAACACAGGATCAAGCTACATCTGGAACATACACCACAGCTCATGGCAAGGCTGGATCCTTAACCCACTGAGCAAGGCCAGGGATTGAACCCGAAACCTCATGGTTCCTAGTGGTATTCCTTTCTCCTGCGCCACAGAGGGAACTCCAAAATCTGCTTTCTTGACAACTGAGCCTGGAACTTCTACAAGAATTTTAAATGTTCTTAGAAATTATATCTAACACCACACCTTGCTCTTCTCCGTGAATCTTCTGTTGGATACTATAAGACTTGAAGTTGCCCTTGAACCTTTTCTCGGCTTCATCTACTCACATTCCACCCTGTATATTACCCAATTACTTGGTGTGCTTTCTTTGTTTAAATTCCTTTCTTTCATAGATGGTTTTTAACTTATCCTGTCTTCTGCACTAGCACCATAGACTTCGCTGAACCCTTGAACTCCTCTCACCTGGGCTGTCGTGCCAACGTTCTAGTTCACATCTTTCCCATACTGCTGCAGCGCCACCTTTCTAAAACAAATCTGATCTTGCTTTTCTTCCTCTAAAAACCCTTCAATGACTCCTTTCTGCTAAGGTTAAAATCACACTCTCTTTGTGGTCTCCAAGGCCTTTCACAGTCTGGCCACACTTGATCCAAGGCTGTGCCAAACACCATTCAAGTGCAGCAGCCACGAAGTGCTGGCCTGACCTACATCTGCCTTCCAGCCACCCTGTAAGCAGCAACCAGGCGTCAGATAGTAACGCCCAGCACCTGTTTCTCCTGGAAACTGCTTTAGGTGTGACTCTGGATCTTGGCAGCGAGCTTCAGTTGTGACTCTTCCTTTCTAATTTTGTCTTTGTGAAATGTTTAAGCTTGACATATGGTGATAACTTGTGTTTATTAGTTGTATGTTTCAGTTTATTGCAAATAAACCCTGCAGGATAAACAAGCAATTCAAAGCGAACATTGAGGAGAGGTGGGTACATTATGGGAAGGTGAGGTCAGTGCCATGCAGACCTCTTCAGGGTGAGACCACAGTCTTATCCTGAAGTAGGCGCTCAGCTTTCTGTGCTCAGTGTACAGAGAAGGACCTTTTTAGTGAAAGACTTTCTAGAACTCTGGTCAAACTCAGAGGTCCTTTGGTTTCTGAGAGATGGTAGCACAGATCTGAGGGAGGGGGTGATCCCTTCTCTGAATTCCTCTGAGCTGTCAGATTGGGAGTGGCCAGATTAGGCACCCTGCATTTACATTTAATGCCAGAGAATAACAATAATATGTAGCAATAATAAACATGTAAAAAGTAACATCAGCAACAATTGCCTTTAATATACATAGCTTAGAGTTACTATGCGCAGCACAGGATATGACTGATAAAAGGCTTGTTTTGGTTGGAGTCTCCCCTGTCCCCCTGCCCCCGCCATGCCTGTGGCATGCAGAGGTTCCCTAGCCAGGGATCAAACCTGTGCCTCAGCTGCAACACCAGATTTTTAACCCACCGGACCACCAGGGAACTCCTAGAAGTCTCTTTAATGGTCTTGCCAAATTCAGGTATAACTGGGCACTTGAGCCAGCTAAACTGTGATTTACACGTTGCTAAGGTAATCAGCCATTTTTCTTCTACCCTGGAGGAGGAAAGACACCAGACACACACACACACACACACACACACACACACAGGCAGTGGCAGTGGCAGTGGCAGTAGCAGGAGCAACTTCTGACATCTACTGACAGGCCTGGAAACATTATTTTCCACCTGGAGGTAGTAGCAGAGATTCCCAGTATCAACTCTCCCTTTCTTTGTTGGAAGAATCCAGAATTAATCTGGGAAGATTGCCAGGCAGCTCAGTGACTGCCTTTCCTAACTTCCCTCCATGGCCAAGTGTGGCCATGCTGACTACATTTTGGTCAATGAGATAGAAGCAGAGGTGTTGCGAGATCTCTGGGAAGTGTCTCATAAGGAAGGGGTGCTTCCCTTCTCTCCCAGGTGATGGGGTGAGAAGTGATGCCTAAAGGTCAAAGAGCTACTTTGGTCTATGTGACAGGGGAGTTGGATTGAAAGAACTGGTACCTTGGAGCTTCTAGGGCCATTGCTGAATACACGTGTATGAAAATCACAGCTGAATCTAATCCTAACCCAGAGAAAGAAAGGAAGCCCTTTCTTCAGTTTTCTTGACTCTTCTTTCAGTTTCTGTGCATTGAACAGCTTTGGTGACTTTGAAAAGATTAAGGCCAATCGAGGGGATGGTTTGACATCCATTCGCCATCTGGTATCTGAAATAAGTTGAGTCCTCAAAGTTAGAATTCTTTCAGAAGCTAAAAGGATCTTTTTAGTGAGAGACTTTCTAGAACTCTGGTCAAAATCAGAGGTCTTTTGGTTCCTGAGAGAGGGGGGCAGAGATCTAGGGTGGGGGTGGGGTGGATCCCTTCTCTGAATTCCTCTGAGCTGTCAGATTGGGAGTGGCCAGAGTAGGCACCCTGCACATAGATGTTGTAGATGTTTTGTTCTTCTGGTGGGGACTTTCTCGTTATGCAAATAGGTGGTTCTTTTCTTTTGCAGTGTAGTAATGTGTGCATTGAGTACAATCTATTTACCTGTTCTACAAGTTTGTTTTTTTTGGGCTGCATCCATGGCACATGGAGGCTCCCAGACTAGGGGTCAAACTGGAGCTGTAGGTGCTAGCCTATCCCACAGCCACAGCAATGCCAGGTCGAAGCTGAGTCTGCAGACTACACCACAGGTCAGGTCACAGCAACGCTGGATCCTTAACCCACTGAGTGAGGCCAGGGATCGAACTTGCGTCCTCACAGATACTACTAGTTAGATTTCATGGATACTAGCTCAGTTCCTGTCCACCTAGCCGTGATGGACATCTAGACTGTTCCAGATGAGCTGAGCTGTTCTGTTGTTGATGGGCATCTAGACTGAGTCCAGATTTGAGTTGCCATGCAAATATGTGTGTCCTTGGAATTCCCGTTGTGGCTCAGCAGAAATAAATCTGACCAATATCCAAGAGGATGCAAGTTTGATCCCTGGCCTCAGTGGGTTAAGGATCCAGTGTTGCCATGAGCTGTGGTGTAGGTCGCAGACACAGCTTGGATCTGGCATTTCTGTGGCATAGCCTGATGGCTACAGCTCCGATTTGACCCCTAGCCTGGGAACCCCCATATGCTGTGGGTGCAGTCCTAAAAAGCAAAAAAAGCCTTGTAAAACTCTTAAGCTATCTTCATTGCTTTCAGTTCTTTTTTTTTTTTTCTTTGCTTCTCTTACTGGATGAATTCCACTGCTCTATCTTGGAGTTTACTGACCCTTCCTTTGCCTCATATATTCTGCTATTGAACTTCCGTATGGAATTTTTGAGTTCAATTACCTATTCCTCAACTGATTTCTGATTGGTATTTTCTTGTATTTTTCATCTGTTTGTAGAAATTCTCACTTTGTTCATGCACTTTTTTCTCGACTTCAGTAAGGATCTTTATGACAATAATTTTGAGTTCTTTATCGGTTAAATCGCTCATCTCTCCATTAAGTACTGTGTCTGGAGTTTTATCTTGTTCTTTTGTTTGGAACATATTCTTCTTCAGTTTTTTTTTTTTTTTTTTTAGGGCACCTGCAGCATATGGAGGTTCCCAGGCTAGGGGTCAAATCAGAGCTATAGCCACTGGCCAATTCCATAGCCACAGCCATGCCAGATCTGGGCTGCATCTGCGACCTACACCATAGTTCACAGCAATGCCAGATCCTTAACCCACCCAGCAAGGCTAGGGATCAAACCTGCAACCTCACAGTTCCTAGTCAGATTCATTTCTGCTGAGCCACGACAGGAACTCCTTTCTTCAGTTTTCTTGACTCTTCTTTCAGTTTCTGTGCATTGAACAGCCACCTCTCCTTGAGGGAGTGGTCTTGTGTAACAAATGAAACTTACCCTTCAGCCCCATCCTACCTCTTGATTCTGTCATAACGTTGCGATTGACCAAGCCTCTTCCTGTGTGTGTGTTGGGTGGTGGGAGACAGGTTGTTTGGTTTTGGCTCCCAGTAGTTGCGCACATACTAAAAACTCTCAGTGTCCCAAAGGGAAGGATCTCCGTCCACCTGGCTGCAGGCTGATTAGAAGCCAGACGCTTGGGCAACAACTTTCAAAGACTGCAAATAGAGCTTTTTCAGGGAGAGACCTGGAAATGGGCATTTCGGTTCCCCACTCTCACCCTGGACTGAGCCATGGGGAATACCCAGTCGAGAATGGCTGGTTTGTTAGGGACAGGTGGATATAGGCTCTTTTGGCCACCAGAGACAGGGGATGTGGCCCCAGGGTGGCAGGTGCAGAAGTCAGGGAATCAGACATGCACAACATCTCCTTTCAGGGAGATACCGGTGACCTGGCACGGGGTAGAGGGAGAATGAAAAGATGGGCCCCACAAGCCTTGCTGACCTGCAGAGGAGATCTCAGACAGCCCCTACATGTGTGTTAAACTAGAAGCCTGACCATCAGACTGAAGATTTTAAGATACTCAAATAGGCCTGTATCGTGGAAAGACTGAGATGAGCATGTCAGCCTGCTGCTTCTGTGCTGTGCCTTGGGGAGGATGGTCACTGCGGGTCCTATGAGCCCATTTTTTTTCCTATACTTTGTGGGTCTTGTGGATGCAAGCCCTGGTGGCCTTCAGTGCTAAGTGTTTGGGGGCTTGTCTCTTGGGTGGAAGTTTAAGAGTTGGGGTGCTAGCTTTTGAGCTCAACCCTTCACTCTTCAGAGAGAAGCTGGGAGTTCCTCCTGAATGCATGTCATGGTGCCAGGGGATGGGGTTTGTGTTGAGACTGTGCTTCAGCCCCTCCTACGTATTCAAGGTGGGTGTTTTTCTTTCTTTCTTTTCTTTTCTTTTTTTCTGTCTTTTTAGGGCCGCACCTGGGCATATGGAAGTTCCCAGGCTAGGGGTCGAATCAGAGCTACAGCTGCTGGCCTACACCACAGTCACAGCAACGCCAGATCTGAGCTGCGTCTGTGATCTACACCACAGCTCACGGCAATGCTGGATTGTTAACCCACTGAGCAAGGCCAGGGATCAAACCTGCAACCTCATGGTTCCTAGTCGGATTCATTAACCGCTACACCACGACGGGAACTCCATAACTAGAATAATTTTTTAAGGAAACTGCATATAGTCCTCCATAGTGACTGTCCCAATTTACACAGTCCCCGAATAGTGCACAGATGTTTCTTTTTCTCCATATTCTTACTAGCATATATCTTTTTTATTATCTCAATTATGCCTTTTTTCTATTTTTTAGAGTTTTATTGTGGGTGATTTACAATGTGATTGTTTCTGCTATACAAAAGTGTGATTCAATTACACGTATACACACATCTGTTCTTTTTCATATTCTTTTCCCATATAGGTTATCACAGAACTTTGGGTAGAGTTCCCTGTGCTGTGCAGAAGATCCCTGTTGACCATTCGTTCCATATACAGTGATGTGCATATGCCAGTCCCAACCCCTCAATCCATCCTTCCCCCATATCTGTCCCCTTTGGTAACAAAAGTTTGTTTTCAAAATCTGAGAGTCTGTTTCTGTTCTGTGAAGGAGTTCATTCGTATCCTTTTTTTTTTAATTCCACATATAAGTGATATCATATGATGTTTGTCTTTCTCTGACTTATTTCACTTATTATGACAATCTCTAGGTCCATCCACGTGGTGCAATGGTGTTATTTCCTTTTTATGTCTGAGTAATATTTCATTGTGTATATAAACCACATCTTCTTCATCCAGTCCTCTCTTGATGGACATTTAGGTTGCTTCCATGTCTTGGTTACTGTAAATAATGCTGCAATGAACATTAGGGTGCATGTATCTTTTTGAATTATGATAGATGCCCAGGGGTGGGATTGCTGGATCATATTGTAGTTCTGCTTTTTTGAGGAATCCTCCATACTGTTCTCCAAAGTGGCTGTGCAAGTTGACATCCGCACCAACACCCTCTCCAGTGTTTATTGTCTGTAGACTTTTTGATGATGGCCATTCTGACTGGTGTAACTTCTTGTAGTTTTGATTTGCATTTCCCTAATAATTTGTAATGTTGAGCATCTTTGTGTGTGTGTGTGTGTGTGTGTGTGTTTTGCCATCTTCTTTGGAGAAATGTCTATTTAGATCTTCCTATTTTTTTAAATTGGGTTATTTGTGTTTTTTTTTTTAATATTGAGCTGTGTGAGATGTTTGTATATTTTAGAGATTAATCCCTTGTTGGTTGTTTCATTTGCAGATATTTTCTTCCATTCTATGTGTTGTCTTTTTTTTATGGTTTCCTTTGTTGTGTAATAGCTTTTAGGTTTAAGTAGGTCCCATTTGTTTATTTATGTTTTAATTTTCATTACTCTAGGGGGTGGATCAAAAAAGATACTGCTGTGATTTATGTCAAAGTGTATTCTGCCTATGTTTTCCTCTAAGAGTTTTATAGTATCCAGTCTTATACTTAGGTCTTTAATGCATTTTGAGTTTATTTTTGTGAATGGTGTTAGAGAATGTTCTAATTCATTCTCTTACATGTAGCTGTCCAGTTTTGCAGCACCACTTACTGAAGAGACTATCTTTTCTCCATTGTATATCCTTACATCCTTTGTCATAGATTAGTTGACCAGAAGTGCATTGGTTTATTTTTGGGCTTTCTATCCTGTTCCATTGATCTATGTTTCTGCTTTAGTTCTCTCTTTTTGGAGATAGTCACCCAACAGGTCTGAGGTAATACCTCTGGTTTTGATTTGGACTTCCCAAATACTTAGTGGTGCTGAGCTTATTTTCATGTACCTGTTGGCCATTAGAATATTTTCTTTGGGAAAATGTTTGGTTGAGTCCTATGCCCATTTTTAATTGGATCATTTGTTGTTTTGTTATTGAGTTGTATGAGTTTCCTATGAATTTTGGATATTAACCCCCCATGAAATGTGTGGTTTTCAAATTGTTTATCTTATTTTGTAGGAATACTTTTCCTTTTGTTAATCACTTCTTGCTCTACAGAAGCTTTTTAGATTGATATAGTCTCACTTGTTTATTTTGTTATTTTGTTACTGTACTTTAGGTGTCATATGCAAAAAATCATTGCCAACTCCCACGTTAAGACTTCCCTAATTTTTTTCTTAAAAGATTTATGGTTTCAAATCTTACACTTAACTCTTTAATCCATTTGGAGTTAATTTTTACGAGTAGTATAAGATAGGGTTCAAGTTTAATTCTTTTTTTATGCTTTTTTTTCTTTTTAGGGCCACTCCCTCAGCATATGGAAGTTCCTAGGCTAGGGATCCAATTGGGGCTGCAGCTGCCGGCCTACAGTGCAGCAATGCCAGATCCGAGCTGTGTCTGTGACCTACGCCACAGTTCATACCCACGCAGGATCCTTAACCCACTGAGTGAGGCCAGGGGTGGAACCTGCATCCTCATGGATACCAGTCAGGTTTGTTAACTGCTGAGCCATGATGGGAACTCCTAGTTTCATTCTTTTGTATTCAAATAACAAATTTCTCCAGCACCACTTATTAAAGAGACTCTCTTTGCTCCATTTAGAATTCTTGGCACCACTGTCAAATGTTAATCATATATAAAGGTTTGTTTCTGGGCTCTTGATTCTGTACCATTGGTCTATATGTCAGTTTCTATGCTAGTACATACTGTTTTGATAACTATAGATTTTTTTTAAGTTTTTTTTCTCCCCTTTTTAGGGCTGCGCCTGTGGCATATGGAAGTTCCCAGACTAGGAGTCGAATCAGAGCTGCAGGTGTATGCCTATGCCACAGCAACGTGGGATCTGAACCATGTCGGTGACATGCACCATAGCTGACAGTACACTGGATCGTTAACCCATGAGCGAGGCCAGGGATCGAACCCATGTCCTCATGGATACTAGTTGTGTTCTTAACCCACTGAGCCACAACAGGAACTCTGATAACTATAGATTTTTGTCATAGTTCAAACTTAGGAAATGTGATATCTGAAGTTGTGTTAGTCTTAAGATAGCTTTGGCTGTACAGGGTCTTTTTTCCTTTTCTAGGGCCGCTCCCGCAGCATATGGAGGTTCCCAGGCTAGGGGTCTAATCGGAGCTGTAGCTGCCGGCCTTCACAACCACAGCAACGCAGGATCCGAGCCGTGTCTGCAACCTACACCACAGCTCACGGCAATGCCGGATCCTTAACCCACTGAGCAAGGCCAGGGATCGAACCCACAACCTCATGGTTCTTAGTCGGATTCGTTAACCACTGAGTCACGACAGGAACTCCTGTACAGGGTCTTTTGTGGCTATTTTAGGAATTTTCCCCCAATTTCCATAAAAAACAATGACATTGAAATCTTAGTAGGAACGGCATAGAATCTATAAATGGCTTTGGGCAGTACAGACATTACAACATGTTCTTCCAGTCCATGAATACAGGATACCTTTCCACGTATTTGTGTCTTCTTCCAATTCTTTTATCGGTGTCTTACAGTTTTCAGTGTATACATCTTTCACCAACTTGGTTAAAGTTATTTTAATTGTGCTTGATGTGTATGTATGTCATACGTGTATTGTATAATAAAATAGAGAATTTAAATTCTTTCTTACCAATTCTTATGCCTTTTATTATGTTTTTTCTTATTACACTGGATAGGACTTACAGTACTATGATGAACAGGAGTGGTGAAAAGCTGAAAGATTTTCCCTCTAAGATCAGAGAGGAAAAGCTTTCAGCTTTTCGCCATTAAGTATGGTGTTAGCTATGGGTTTTCATGTATGGATTTATTATGCTGAGGTACATTCCCTCAATACCCACTTGTCAAGACATTATAAATGGATGTTGAATTTTGTCAAATGCTTTTTCTGCAACTATTAACATGATCATGTGACTTTTTTCTAGTGCACAACATAGTGATTTTGTATCTGTATACATTGCAAAATGATCACAATTAGTTACCAGCTGTCACCATACAAACATTTTTACATTATTATTGACTATATTCTACCCATATGTTACAACCCCATGACTCATTTATTTTGTAACGAGAAGTTTTTACCTCTTAATCTCCCTCACTTATTTTACTGAACTCCTCTCTGGCAACCACCTGTTTGAGTCTGTTTCTGTTTTGTTATGCTTACCTGTTTTGTTTTTTAAGGTCCACATGTAAGTGAAATCATATGGTATTTGCCTTTCTCTGACTTAAGTTATTAACTTAATACCCTCTAGATCCACCCATGTTGTTGAAAGTGACAATTTCATTTTAGTAGCTGTGTAATATTCCATTGTATCTATACCACACATTTATCTATTCATCTACTGATGGATACTTTAGGTTGCTTCCATATCTTGGCTATTATAAATAATGCAGTAAGCATAAGACCAGATGTATCTTTTCAAATTAATGTTTGTGTTTTTGCTGAGTAAAAGACCTAGAAATGGAGTTGCTGGATCATATGGTAGTTCTATTTTTAATTTTTTTGAGGAAATTCCTTACTGTTTTCCATGGTGATTGCACCACTTTTACATTCACCTTGTAAATCATGTTGATCATATGATTTTTATCCTTCATTTTGTTAATAGTGGTATGTCACATTGATTCATAGGTGTGGAACCATCTTTGCATCCCTCAAGTCACACCGATCGTGTTGTGATCCTTTCAATGTATTGCTGAGTTCATTTCGGTAATATTTTTGTTAAGGATTTTACCAACTATGTTTATCAGAGATATTGGCGTTAAAATTGGCTATGTCATCCTTGTCTGGTTTTGGTATCAGTGTTATATTGGCCTTGAAAATGTGTTTAGAAGTGTCCCTTTCTCTTCTGTTTTTTGGATAAGTTTAAGAAGATTGATATTAATCCTTTTTAAAATACTTGGTAGAATTCACAAGTGAAGGCTGTATTTTGTTAGGAGGTTTTGTTACTGATTCAGTATCTTTACTAGTAATATTCTCGTTTTCTATTTCTTTCTAATTTAGTCTTAAGTTGTATATTTCCAGGAATGTTTCGGTTTCTTCTAGATCTCATATTTGTTTACATAGTTGTTTGTAGTAGTCTCTAAAATCTTTTACATTTCTGTGTTATCATAGTAACATTTCCTCTATCATGTCCATTTTTTTTTCATTTTAGTTCTCCCTTTTTTCTTGGTGATTTGTCAGTTTTATCTTTTCAAGGAGCCAGGTCTCAGTTTCATTGATCTTTTTCTATTTCTTCTTCTTTTTTCTTTCTTTTTTTTTTTTTTTTTTTT
>PVHT020000521.1:36773429-36793748 GCA_004024745.2 Catagonus wagneri | reverse complement strand
TTTGCCTTTTGTCATTTTAGAGCCGCACCTGCGGCATGTGGAGGTTCCCAGGCTAGGGGTCTAATCGGAGCTGTAGCCGCCGGCCTACGCCAGAGCCACAGCAACGCAGGATCCGAGCCGCATCTGCGACCTACACCACAGCTCACGGCAATGCTGAATCGTTAACCCACTGAGCAAGGCCAGGGATCGAACCCGCAACCTCATGGTTCCTAGTCGGATTCGTTAACCGCTGCGCCACGACGGGAACTCCCTAGGTGCGTTTTTTGATGTATTTGTGGGAGAGGGTGAGCGCGACCTTTTACTCCTCCGCCATCTTGCTGCAGTCCCCCTCAGAGATTTTTGAGTTCCCTCCTACTGTGGGTTTCTGTGCTGGGGGTGGCTTATGGCAAGACTGTGTCCTAGCCTCTCTTACCTGCTTACCTGGGGCCGGCTCTCATTTCCCCAGCATGTAGGAGTAACTCAGCCAGGGTGTAGGCTTTTTCAGAGGAAATTATTCAACATGTAGCCATAGATTTGGTGTCTTTGTGAGAGGAGGTAAGCTCACAATCATCCTCTGTCACAATCTTGAACTGGGACCCTCCAGACGGTCTTTTTACATGGGCGTAATAAGGTGTTCTGTCAGCTTTGTGGACTCAAATGTCCAGTCCTTCCCCAGGTTTGGGAAGTTCTCAGCTAATATTTCTTTAAATAAGCTCTTTGCCTACCTTCTCCTTCTGGTACATCAGTTATTCTTGTATTTGCTTTTCTGATTGAATCCAATTACTCTCATAGGGTTTCTTAAAAAAAAAAAATCTTAGTTCTCTTTTTTTCTTCCAGCGGAATCATGTCTAAAATCCCAACCTCCAAATCTCTTATTTTTTTCCCATCTGATCTGCCTTAATAATATGCTGTCTAGGAGTTCCAGCTGTGGTGCAGTAGAAACAAATCCAACTAGGAACCATGAGGTTGTGAGTTCGATCCCTGGCCTCACTCAGTGGGCTAAGGATCTGGTATCACCGTGAGCTGTGGTGTAGGCTGCAGACGTGGCTCGGATTCTGCATTGCTGTCTGTGACATAGGCCAGCAGCTGTAGCTCCAATCAACCCCTAGCCTGGGAACCTCCACATGCCACAGGTGCGGCCCTAAAATGACAAAAGACAAAAAAAGAAAATGATAATATGCTGTCTAATGCAGTCTTCATTCATTGATTTCTTCAGCTCCATAATTTTTTTTTTAAGGCTATGGCTAGGGGTCAAATTGGAGCTGCAGCTTCTGGCTTAGGCCACAGCAGCACCAGATCTGACCCAAATCGGAGACCTACACAAGAGCCCACAGCAATGCCAGATCCGACCCACATTTGTGACCTATACTGCAGCTCATGTCAATGCCAGATCCTTAACCCACTGAACGAGGTCAGGGATTGAACCTGCAATCTCAGGGACGCTATGTCAGGTTCTTAACCTACTGAGTCACATGGGAACTTCTTTTGGTTTGCTTTTATAATTTTAATGTCTTTGGTAAAGAACTCCTGTTATTTATTTTTGAGTTCATTGAGTTTCATTTTTGAGTTTCCTGTTTCTTGTTAAATTTCTTTATAATAGCTATTTCAAATATAAGATCTCAACATTCTATGCCTTTTGGGTTCAGTTACTATAGAATTATTTCCTTTTTATGGTAACATAATACTATGATTTTTCACAGTGTTTGACACAGTTTGCCTCTGCCATCACCTTTGCCATAGCAAACACTTTTCTTAGTTAAAGAATTATTTGTTTACTTTGGCTCTTACAGTTCAACGGCCTGGCAATTAGAAAACTTTCCAGAACACGGTGCTTGAGCTGAAGTTTTATTTTCTCCTACCGGTGCTGGCTCTTGCAGCTGTACGCTTAGCACTGGGGCTTTAGATGTGCCCATGGGTCCTTGTAGAGGGGTCCTTGTTGGGGAGGTGGAGTCTTAGAAGTCCACGGGCAGTCCTGCTGATGAAATCCCAAAGCAGAGAGCAGGAATCTTATTCCTTCAGCTCATGGATGTTTGTTCCCTTTTTTTCTTTCCCTTCCTCCAGTCACAGAGGTCTCTCCTTAGGGTTCTGGGTGCTGCTGAAGTGAGATGGGTACCTCCAGCTGCAACCCTCAGAGCCACACAGTTCTGCCACTCATTACTTGTACATATCTATTTCCCTCTTTAGATATTTTAGGATTTGCTTAATATAGTTTGGTTCTCCAATGTTGGGTGCATATATATATATATTTATTATATCTTCTTGATGTATCAGTCCCTTTATATTATGACTTTCTTTATCCATTCTTTTTTTTAAGTTTTTTTTTTTTGTCTTTTTGCCTTATCTCGCGCCGCACCACGGCATATGGAGGTTCCCAGGCTATGGGTCCAACAGGAGCTGTAGCTGCCAGCCTTCGCCACAGCCACAGCCACGCGGGATCCAAGCCACGTCTGCAACCTACACCACAGCTCACGGCAATGCCGGATACTTAACCCACTGAGCAAGGCCAGGGATCGAACCTGCAACCTCATGGTTCCTAGTCAGATTTGTTAACCACTGAGCCACAATGGGAACTCCTCTTTATCCATTCTTAACATTTTTGTCTTGAAGTCTATTTTCTCTGATAAGTATAGCTACTCCTGCTTTCTTTTGGTTATCATTTAATTAAAATATCATCCCTTCAGTCTTGTCTAGTTATGTCTTTAAAGTGAATCTCTTGTAGGCAGCATATTGTTGATTCTTGCTTATTTATTTGATCAGTCATTTTATGTCTTTTGTTTGAAGGATTTAATTCGCTTATGTTTAACATAATTATTGAAAGATACAGATGTAGTATTGCCATGTTATTAATTGATTTCCCAGTGTTTTATAATATGCACTGTTACTTCTTGCAGTGTTTTGTTATTTGATGACCTTTTGTAGTGGTATACTTCTTTACTGTAAATTTTTGTGTGTCACTATGGATTTTTTCCTTTGTGGTTACTAATGAGGATTCCTAAAATATATTTATAATACCCTCATTTTAATCTGTTAACATCTACCTTTTATAACATTTCTTTTTTTTTTGTCTTTTTTCCTTTTTCTAGGGCCATACTCGCGGCATATGGAGGTTCCCAGGCTAGGGGTCTAACAGCTGTAGCTGTGGGCTTTGCCACAGCCGGAGCAACGCGGGATCTGAGCCGCGTCTGCAACCTACACCACAGCTCACAGCAACGCCGGATCCTTAACCCACTGAGCAAGGCCAGGGATTGAACCCGCAACCTCATGGTTCCTAGTCAGATTCGTTAACCAGTGGGCCACGACGGGAACTCCTTACCTTTTATAGCATTTCTAAACTTAATATTTTACTTCCTCTTCCTCCCACATTTTAGGTTATTGACATTACAATTTACAAATTTTACATTGTGTGTTCAGTAACAAATCATTGTAATTGTGGTTATTTTTGACATAGTGTTTTACTTTTATACTTCAGTTGTAATTAAATTACACACTACCATTACAATATTAGAGAACCTGACTTTGAATCTATAACTTTAGCAGTGAGGTGTGGTTTTGGGTTTTATTTTTATTTTTTTGTCTTTTTAGGACCGCACCCATGGCATATGGGGTAGAACTGGAACTAGAGCTGCCGGGCTATGTCACAGCCACAGCAATGCCAGATCCGAGCTAAATCTGTGACCTATTCCACAGCTCACAGCAATGCTGGATCCTTAACCCACTGAGCAAGGCCAGGGATTGAACCTGCATCCTCATGGATACTAGTCATGTTTGTTACCACTGAGCCATGATGGGAACTCCATTTTTTTATCAGTGAGTTTTATACTTAAATTCATGCTTTATTATGTTAGTTAGTTTCCTTTTATTTCTGCTTGATGAATTCCTTTTAACATTTTTTGTAAAGCAAGTGTAGTGGTAATAAACTCCACCAGTTTGTTGTAGCCCTTTTCAGGTACAGCTTATTTGGCATCCTCTAGGCTAGATGTATCTGGATGTCCATTTCTTCCCCAAGGTTTGGGATGTTTTCATCCATTATTGCTTTAAATATACTTTCTGCTCTTTTATTCTCTCCACAGGCTTTCTTTATGTTTTTCTTTTTGCTCTTCTGACTGAACAATTTTACATGACATACATTCTCGTTTGATTCTGTTTCCTGCTTGGTTGAATCTTCTCTTGCTTCAAGAGAAGATGGGGGGTGGGGAAAGCTGCCTGGGAACAGCTGGGTGGCACTGCTGGTTTGGTTCTCTGTCCACACAGAGCTGTAGGTGGGGCTTTGTAGTTGCCTGGATTCTCTGGTCAGGCTTTCTGGTTGGGTGAGGCTGGGTGCCAAAACTCACCAATAGGTAGAGTATGAATTAGTGCCACTGTTTGGGGAGGGAGCGTGGTAGAATAGGCCCCAAGGCCAGCGAGACTCATTGTATGGGGACTTGGATGGGGGTGAACTACACAGTGAGTTCCCTGGCCAGATGTGTCTACCAGCTTTGTTCTACAGACAGGCATAGCTACTGACTGCTCTCTGTTCATTTGCCACTTTAAGCGGGGGCTAGAGGATAGACTCCTCAGCTTCCTGGGTGTGCTGGTTAAGTTTCCATGTCAGGCAGGTCTGGGGACAGCAGCGAGCAATAAGCTGGACCATGAATGAACTTTCCTGCCTGGGGTGGGTGGGGGTGCACAATGGGCCCCAAGGCAATGGTGGCAGTGAACATGCTCCAAGGCTGGCAGTGTTCATTGTTTAAAGTCTCAAATTAGGCAGAACTGTACTTCAAGGTCCCTTGCCAGACAGGGCCACCGTTTTGGCTTTGCTACTCCGCAGAGATGCTGGCCAGGCTCTCAGTTTGAGCACACTGGATTATACAGTCTCTCAGGTGCGCCAACAGGAACTTCTGGTCGTGCAGGACAGGGAGTGTATATTCAGCTGTGAATGGGACTGTAAGTTATGTTTCCCTGCCTGGAAAGTCAGCAGGACAGACTCCAAGGCTGGCAAGGTTAGCCATTTGGGGTCTTTAATCAGGGGGATGCGAGGGTCCCTGGCCAGATGATCTTGGCTCAGTAGATGTGCAAAGCTGCTGGCTGAGAGGATTACTTGGGTGCAGTAAATAGGTCCTCGTTCTCTGAAGACCTGAGAGCCACTTGCTGTAAAGCTCACCCCCTTCTGTCACAATCTGATCTCTAGTAGTCAAGCCCTACGGGGCACCCCATGATTCCTGAGAGGTGAGACCCGAACAGACTTCCTGGGAAGCAGCAACCCACCAAGCTGCATGTCCAACTCAGGCTTTCTTTTCCCCGATGGGGAACTTACAGGCCTAAGGATGCCCTCTGAGCACAGTGCTGCAGCAGTCTGGGGGAGGGGAGATGTGGTCCTAATGTAGCTGCTCCTCCTCTAACGGGATCCTTCTTGGTCTCCAAAATGTGTGTATTTGTTTTCTGTTTGTTAATATATTTTTCCTGTGTTTTACAAAATTTAGATGAATTATCTCTTGTAGCTCTCTGAGCTTCATTAGATCAATGTGCATCTCCATTTTTGAGGAGGTCATTCACTGGTTTATTATGTTTTTGGGGCTTGGTGTTATGTTTCTCTTTTGAGCCCTTCCATAGATACCTGAATATTTGAAGAAGCTGTCACCTCTTTCAGCTATGGACTGAGTTTAGTAAGGAAAGACCTTCTGTGGGTGGGTACGTGCCTTGGCATCCTGTGGCCCAGTGTCTAGTGGTGCAGGACACCAAGTAGGAGGGCATGCAACAGCTGTGTGTGTGTGTGTGGGGGGGGTGAACATGGTGTCTCAGTGGCTCCGGCTGCTGGGGTCCATGACATCAACGACTGTGTGAGTCTTGGCATGGAGAGCTGTGGGGCATCTGCTGTATCTGCAGAGGCACTGGGGCCGGTGGGGGGTTGGGTTTCAGTGATGCCTCCAGGTCCAGCGGTGTGGGAGCCAGGCGGGCAACATCAGTGTGCACATGCTCAACTATGGGGCGTGGTTGCAGGTGCCTTGTCGTGGCAAGGGTGAGCTGTTGACACATATGCGGTGGTGAGGACAGGCCCAGTGACAAGGCCCGGGGCCACCTGCAGGCCGAAAAGCATCTTCAGGGGCCTGGGCTGTTGGTGTGCACCCCCAAGGTGGAAGGAGCTAGGTGTAGGCATGTGCATGATGGTGAGTGCTGGTGACGAAAGTTGGGGCTAGCGGTGTGTGGCACTAGCTGAGTCAGTTCAGGCAGCTGGAGCCTAAGATTGGGGGAACCTGTGAGCAACAGACTCTTCAGAGGGTCCGCTGGCCACTGAAAGATACTGGGTTTCTGCAGAGCCGGACACTGGGAACTCCATTTCTTGCATCACACGGCCGACAATAGACTCCCTCCCTTCCTTGTTCCTAGCCATCTCCAGGCATCTCAGCTGTGCCAGCCTCTAGGTGGTGAGGCTAAAGCAGGACCTTCATGAGGGGCCTGCAAGGCTGGGAAGCTGTGGATCACCCCGCTCTTCCTTTCCTGGAGAGGGGAAACTTCCCAGGCTGGGAGTTCCTCTTGGTGCCGAGCAGTGACAGCCTGAGGCATGGTGTGATGCAGGCCAGTGAAACTGTTCTTCTTGCCCTTCTGTGCAGTTATTCTCAGGGTTTTTGCTCCACTGTCTTGATGAAGCTTCTTAAGTGGATCCCTGAGCTCTTCCAGAGCTATTTTCATTTGTGGATTGTGTCTAATTGTAGTTCCTTGTAGGAAGATGGAGGCGGGGTCTCCCACTCTGCCATCTTAATGGCAGCACTCGTCACCCAGGATAATTTAGAATTGTGTTACTCGATTTCCATTTAGAAATTCTCTAGCTATTTTCTTTTGTAGTTTTCCATCTTAATTACTATGTGATATACAATATGCTATATGATATCGATCTTTTGAATTTGTTGTGATTTGCTTTGTGGTGCTACATATAATCTATCTAGATAAATGTTCCAAGTAATGATAAAAATAATGTGTCTTCTGTAGTTGTTGGGTATCATGCTCCATGTATGTCCATTAGGTTAACGAGGCTATCAGGTTAAATAATCTGTCTCCAAGCTGATTCTTCTGCTTCCTCGATTCATGATTTAATAAGAGATGTCTGTAAAAATCTCCAGTTATGGTTGCAGGTGCGTCTATTTCTCATTTTTGTTCTATTACTTTTTGCTTTATATACCTTGAAGCTACAGTATTAGTTGCAGTCAAAGTAACTGTCATCTTCCCATTGAATTTACTCCTTTAATTAAAACTCTGACATCTCTCTCTGGAAATCGACTTAAAGTCTATTTTGCCTCATAAAGACATGGCAATTTTCTTTTGCTTCATGTTTTCTGATCTTCATACATCTTTTCATTTCAATCTGTGTCTTTATATTTAGAGTATGTCTCTTGTCAACAGGACATAGTTGAGCTTTTAAAAAAAAATCCCTCTAACAATTGCCTTTTAATTGGAATGTGTACCACCTTGCTATCTTTTTTAGAAGATAAATTTCCCATTTCTTTGGAATCCTTGATTCTAGAAACAAATTCGGCTTTATAGCATGGACAAAAAGCTCAAATAATTCTAACAACAACAAAAAAGCATACACACACACAAACTAGCTCTAAAGTTAAGAAAATGAATATCTGTAATTTTAACTTTCAGTTACCGCTTAGTATTTAATCACATTGTTTTAAAATGCAAGTGCCTAGGGAGTTCCCACCATGTCTTAGCAATTAACAAATCTGACTAGCATCCATGAGGACACAGGTTAGATCCCTGGCCTTGCTCAGTGGGTTAAGGATCTGGCATTGCTGTGAGCTGTGGTATAGGCTGCTTGGATCCTGCATGGCTGTGGCATAGGCAGGCGGCTACAGCTCCGATTGGACCCCTAGCCTGGGAACCTCCAGATGCTGCAGGTGTGGCCCTAAAAAAACCCCAAAAAAACAAAAACAAACAAACAAAAACAATAAATAAATAGTTTCTGTAAAAAAACAAAAACAAAAACTTTTGCATTTGGAATTGGCTCAAAATAAGGCATGACTGAAGGACCACTCCTTGCCTCCCTCCCCTCCGCCAGTGTAGAGAGATACCTTTGCCCCTAAGCATGCTGAGTGAAATTGATTTTCTGCCACATAGCATAAAATCACCAGAAAAACACAGCATAAAGCAAACATTTACCCCCACAGGGAAGAATGAAGCTCAGTTATAAGATGGACATCAGCAACATTCATGGTTTAAATTATAGGTGAATAAAGAGTCCACGAGCTCAAAATTAAATCATTCTGCTTAAAATCAATCACAGAGACTGTCATTCTCCTTATGATTTGACTTTCTAACAAGTTTATGAAGGAGGACTTCATCAGCAAGTAGAGAATATCTTCAGACCTACGTGGGCTAGGTGAGTATACATATAAGCTACTGATGTTGTTAGAATGAAGAATGTATTTTTCTAGAGAAAAAATCTTTAACAACCACAAAAAGTTACAGGTCCACAAACTGTTACCTGAGAAGAGAAATAGCAGGGAATAAAAGGGGGGATACTTTTATTTTTTATTTATTTATTTTTTTAAAAAGCTTAATGGGTTTTATTTCAATTATAGGTGTATATAAATCATCACAAGTCAATTTTACAGATTTTGTATCCGAAACCCACAGTGCAAGGGGGGATACTTTTAAAAGGCACTAGATTCATTCGTCCTAGAGTCATTCAGGAGATACCCCATGGAAATCTAAAGTTAACCTATTATTTTTTACTCAGATATAATTGACTTGTAAAAACAGTGTCAGGTGTACAATATCATGATTTGTTATAGACTTTTAAAAATTATAGTTGATTTCCAATGTTGTGCTAATGATTCGGTATTTGTATAGATTGCAAAATGATTACCACAATAATTCTAGTTAACATCTGTCATGTGTAGTTACAATTTTTTTTCTTTTGATGAGAACTTTTAAGACCCACTGTTAGCAACTTTTACATATGCAAATAGTGTTATTCTAGTCACCATGCTGTACATTTCATCCTCACGACTTGTTTATAACTGTTAAGTTTGTACCTTTTGACCACCTCCATCCATTTCTCCCAACCCCCACTTAACCCCCATCTCTGGCAACCACTAACCTACACTGTGTATCTGAGTTCAGCATTTTTGCCCACATTGGGATTCCAGGGTATTTGCCTTCCTCTGACTTACTTCACTAACATATTGCTCTCAAGATTCATACATACTGTCACAAATGGCAAGATTTTATTCTTTTTTATGGCTGAATAATACTCCATTGTGTGTGTGATCTTATTCCTTCATCCATCAATGGATACTTAGGCTGTTTCTGTAAATAATGCTACAGTGAATATGGGAGTGAGTATATCTTTTCCAGTTAGTGATATTTTCTTCAGATAAATACCCAGAGGTGGAGTTGCTGGATCATATAGTAGTTGAATTTTAAATTTTTTCTGAGGATCTTTCATGCGGTTTTTCATAGTGGCTGCACCAACTCACGTTCCCATCAACAAGTGTTCCCTTTCCCCCACATCCTCACAAACACTTGCTATCTCCTGTTTTTTGAATGATAGACATTCTAACAGAGGTGAGAGGATATCTTATTGTAGTTTTGTGTTTCCCTGAGGATTATGATGTTTAGAATGTTTTCATTTGCTTGTTGCTTGTCTGTGCATTGTTAGGAAAAATGTCTTTAGATCCTCTGCCCATTTTTAATATATTAAAAAATATAGTCAAAGGTGTAGTAATAGGGTTTTTATTTACTATTGGGTTATGAGTTCTTAATATATATTAACCTTAGATATTAGTCTTATATAATTTGAAAATATTCTCTAGAGTGCTTATTCTTTTTGTTTTCTTTATGTCTTTCTTTGTGAATAAGTTTTTTAGTCTGATGTACTCCTTGTTATTTTTGCTTTTGTTGCCTTTGCTTTTGGCATTAATTTAAAAAATTATCATCAAGGCTAATGTCAAGAACCTTTCTTCTTGGAGTTTTATGATTTCAAGTCTTACCTTCAAGTCATTAATCCATTTTGAGTTAATTTTTGTCAAAGTTCTCTATTCATTCAATCTTCTCCCAAGTTTATTGAGCATCTTTATGTCCATGACACTGAACTTTTTATCAAGGAAATTACTAAAATTCAGTTTCATCTGAATCTTTTGTTTGGAACATCATCTTTCATTTCTTCTCTTTTCTTGAGACTCAGTGTTTATTTCTTTGCATTAGATGAAACAGACACCTCTCTGTTTTGAAGGCGTGTCCTCGTTTAGGGAGTGAAACCTATCATTCAACCATGTTTACTACCTCTTGTTTGTCTCCCAGACCTTATCTGTTATGGAAGCAGTCTATTTTATTTGTAATAGCTCCCACTTATTGAGGGTGTGCCGAGACCTGCCAGTGTCCCAGAGAGGAAGATCTCTGTTAGCACCTAGATTCAGGCTGATTGGAAGCCAGATTCACTTGCAGCAGCTTTTAAAGTAAGCAAATATGCACAGTCCTTGGACCTGCAAGTGTTAGCTCCACTGTTCGTTAGACCAAGGTGATCTGGAGGGCAGTTGGATAAATCAGGTGTGTATAAACACTCCTCTAGAACATGCCAGTGGGATATAGCAAAACACAGGAAGAACTCAAAGATGGTGTCCACCAAACTATATTTCCTGAGAGTTCCTCCGTAGGACCCTGCATGTATGCCAAAGCTAGAGCCTGCCCTATAGGCAGGAGCTCCACAATAAGCAAACAGGCCAATTTCACAGAAATGATGGGAGAGTGTTTCAGTCTGCTGCTGACCTGCATTGGCCTCAGAGTGGTAGCCTGCCCCAAACTCTAACTGTGACAGTCTCATGGGACCCAGGAGTAAGCCTCCCTGGCCACCAGAACCAAGTGATCAAGGGACATCACCTGGGGGTAGCTGCAGAAACTGGGGCAACAGACACTTCAATAGCTTCTCTCTGAGAGAGACTGGTGCTCTACAGCATGGCGGAGGGTGAAGAAGGTACCTACCCTCTGAGTTCTCTAAAGGATTATAGTCAGCCTGGGACGTGTATTTCATTATAAGCCAGCCCCTCAGGCTGCAGCTAAGAGGATAAATGAGTTGGTTTCTCAGTCTCAAAGATTGAGCTCCTGGGTTTCTTTGTTTTCTTTATTTTAGTTTATGTTATTTTTTAATTTCGTGTAGTTGGCTTACAATGTTTTTAGTTTCAGGTGTACAGCAAAGTAAGTCAGTTGTACATATATCCATTCTTTTTCAGATTCTTTTCCCATATAGGTTATTACAGAATATTGAGATTTCCCTGTGCTTTACAGGAGGTCCTTACTGGTTATCTGTTTTATATATAGCTGTCTGTATATATCAATTCCAAACTCCTAATTTATCCACCCCCATGTTTCCCCTTTGATAACCAAAAGTTTGGTTTTGAAATCTGTGAGTTTGTTTTGTAAATAAATTCTTTGTATCATTTTTATTAGATTCCACATATATGATGCATATATTTGTCTTTGTCCGATTTACATCATTTAGTATGATCATCTCAGGTCCATCCATGTTGCTGCAAGTGGCATTGTTTTGATTTTTTCTATGGTTGAGTGAGAAAGATTGCGCTCTTGGGTCTGTTTCCTCTTTCTGTGCCCTGAGTCTGGGAGCTATTTGAGAACGCTTCATCAGTTACAGTCCTATGGGACCTGCACCCATGAGCTGCTAGATCACAAGACCCAGGTGATGCAGAGCTGTCCCCTGGTGGTGGCTACAAAAAATGTAGTATCACGCAAGGTTGTAAGCTCCTTTCTGGGATGCTGGAAGTGGGGTGAGGCAGAGGGGGATCAGGAAGTTTGCATCACTGGCCCCATTTCCGGAGGGCGACTCCGTGGGCAGCCTATGCGTATGCCTAGCCAGCAGCCTGCCCCCAGGCCAGAGCTCCTATACAAACAAATAGGCCTCTTTCTCAGAAAGATGAGTGATGTGTTTCAGTCTACTGTCTGTGCAGTGCCTGTGGGGTGGCTACCCTGCCAAGAACTGTCTCTCCGATTGTTACAGTCCAGTGGAACCCAGGTATGCAAGCCCCCCTGACCTCCAGAGCCAGAAAAATCAAGGCCTTTTACAAAACTGTAACACCAGATGTAAAATCAGGGCCATGGATGTGAGTGAAAGTCTCCCCACTACTGGGGAGATGTTTGTGTTCTGGGGCGGTGCCCAGGGAGGGCGCACAGATGGTGCCTGATGCCTGCTGGGTTGGGGGGAAAGAAAAACAAAGGCCTAGAATTTTTTAAAAATGGAGCGTGGGAGAGGGGCAGTATAAAGATGACAGACATCAGGTGAGGGGAAAAGAGGCCCGAGTTTTAGGAGGGGAAAAAAGATGGCAGGTGTAGATGGTCCCCACCATCCTCTGCTCCTGGTGAGTACCCCTGCAGGCCTTTATTTGTGCATTAAGTTAGATGCCTGCCACTCAAGGCAGTGCTTTAAGGCCAGCAAGTGAGCCTTTTGCACATGAAGTCTGGGTGTGATCTGCTGCTTCTGTGCTGGGCTCTTTAATAAGGGCCATTTCTCAAATTGTTATAGCCTCTGGGTCTCATGGATGGGAGCCCCTTTGGCTTTTCAAACCTGGATGTTTGGGGGGCTTATTTCTCAGGAGTAGGTCTTAAAAATTGGGGGCCTAGAGTTCGCATTGTGGCTCAGTGGGTTAAGAACCTGATTAGTATCTATGAGGGTGCGGGTTCGATCCCTGGCCTTGCTCAGTGGGTTAAGGACCTGCAAGCTGTCTGATGCAGCTCGGATCAGACATTGCTGTGGCTGTGGTATAGGCTGGCAGCTGCAGCTCCCATTCAACCCCTAGCCTGGGAATTATCATATGCTGCTACAGGTGTGGCCAAAAAAAGAAAAGTTGGGAGACCTGATGTGAGAATCAAACCCATTGCTCCGCATGGAGAAGCTAAGGTTTGTGAGCTCCCTCCCAGCTGTGGATCCTCACACTGGGGTGTGGGTTTGTGGCAAGATTGTGTCTCAGCCTCTCCTACTCTCTTCATTGCTGTTTTCTTCTCATTTCCTCAGTGTGTAGTCATTGTTCAGCTACTTTGTAGGCTTTTTTTTTTTTTTCCCAGAGGAAACTGTTCCATATGTATTTGTAGATTCAGTGTGTCTCGGGGAGGAGTGGGGTCCAGACCCCCCTACAATTGCCATCTTGAACCAAAGATGTCTCCTTGGATATTGGATGGGTGCCACTCAGGTCCAAGTTTGTATCTAAAAGTGGTGCCCCATGGCCACCAATGTCAGAATGTGGGTGAAGATTTGGGTCTTTCTCCTAATCCCACAATTAGTCCTTTTTTTCTATTATACTTTTTTTCCGGATGTTAGCAATTTTTTTTTATTAAAGTGTAGTTGATTTATAGTGTTGTGTCAATTTCTCTTGTACTGTAGTGACCCAGTCGTGTACACATACATACATACATATATGACTTTTTCTCATACTATTTTCTAGCATGTTCTGTCTCAAGAGACTAGATCTAATTCACTGTGCTATACCGCAGAACCTCATTGCTTATCCTTTTTTTTTTTTTGCTTATCCATTTAAAATGTAATAGTTTGCATCTACTAACTCCAAATTCCCTGTCCATCCCACTCCCTCCCCCTCAGCAAGCACAAATCTGTTCTCTGTGCCCTGAAGATAGGTTCATTTGTGCCATATTTAAGATTTCACATGTAAGTGATATCATATGGTATTTGTCTTACTCTTCCTGACTTCACTTAGTATGAGATCTCCAGTTCCATCTATGTTGCTGCAAATGACATTACTTCATTCCTCGTTATGGCTGAGTAATATTCCATTGTATACATGTACCACATCTTCTTAATCCATTCATCTGTTGATGGACATTTAAGTTGTTTCCATGTCTTGGCTATTGTGAATAGTGCTGCAGTGAACACAGGGGTGCATCTATCTTTTTGAATGAAAGTTTTGTCAGGATATATGCCCAGGAGTAGGATTGCTGGGTTCTATGGTAGTTCTTTGTTTAGCTTTCTGATAAACCACCATTAGACTTTCAACATGTAGATCATCAAACCTCCACTAGGTACTTTTGAAGATCTCTACGTTTTCTTTTCATTGGCCCCAGAATTGAGAAGGTTCTAGAAACAGTATTGTCTTTGCTGGCAAAGAGCATTCAGACTGCACTTTGGAAAAAACAGAATTTTTTTGTTGTCACGTAGCTTCATGTTGGGTCCACACCCCAGCACCGAGGAGGTCCCTCCGGGCCTTGTCATCATATCCATACATCCGTGCTGCCCTGGCAAGGGAGGCAGCCTAGCCTCTGACATCTTGAACTTACTGTGTCTCCAGTTGGGCTAGATGACTCACTGAATACAAAGGATACAACTCAGGGGTGGCCATAAGGAATCGCTGCACAGGGCCAGGTCTGGGGGAGGGAGGGTAGAGCTTGCACACCCTTTCTAGGTGCACCACCCTCTCAGCACCTCCATGAAGATCCTGCTATTTTTTTCAGCATTAAACAATTTTTTCTGAGTTGGAATATACATACGGAAAAGTACACACATCATAAACATACGGCCAGTAAGTTTCCAAAAACTAACCTATTCTGTGTAATCAATACCCAGAAAACAAGGCAGAATTACCAGCCCTCAAGCCCTTTCATTTACTGCCTCCACACCATAACCACTAGCCCAAATTCTAACATCATAGGTTAGCTTTCTAAAGTCATTTTTTCCAGTTTATTTAAACTAAAAAGAGAAAACCATTCCTCCATTTCTCCCACCCCCATCTCCAGCAGCTATCAATCTGTTCTCTGTGTGCTTTTATTTTTTTGATTTCACATGTAAGAGAGATCTTACCATATTTGTCTTTCTCTGACTTTATTTCACCTGACATGCCCTCAGGGTCCATCCATGTTGTTGGAAATGGCAAGATTTCATTCCTTTTTATGGTGAGCGATTGTTCAGCGCATATGTATATATACCGCATCTTTATCAGTCCACCCATTGGCAGACACTTAGTTTGTTCCCATATCTGGCCGTTATAAATAATGCTGCAGTGAACTTGGGGGTGTATAAGTACTTCTGAGTTTGTATTTTCACTTTCTTTGGATAAACACCCAGAAGTACATTGCTGGATTATACAGTAGTTTAATTTTTTTCCCATATCCACAGCATGTGTAAGTTCCTGGGCCACACTGTAGCAGCAACCCAAGCCACTGCAGGGACAATGCCGGATCCTCAACCTGCTGTACCACAAGAGAACTCCCTGGTAGTTTCAATTTTTCAAGGCCCTTCCATACTGTTTTCCTTGGTGGCTGCACTAGTATACATGCACATATGTTTACTTTTCTCCACATCCTCACCGATACTTTTTATTTTTGTCTCTTTCACAATGGGCATTCTGATGAGTACGAGATAATATCTCCTTGTACTTTTGATTTACATTTCCTTGATGATTAGTGGTACTGAGCATCTTTTCGTGTGGCTGTTTGCCATATTTATGTCTCTTTTGGGAAAATGTCTATTCAGATCCTCAGCCCATATTTTAATTACTGTTTTTTTTTTTTTTTGCACTGAAGTTCTATCGATTCTTTATAAATTTTAGATATTGGCCCCTAATCAGATAAATGACTTGCAAATATTTTAACCTATTAAGTAGGTTGTCATTTCATTTTGTTGATCGTTTTCATTGCTGAAAAAGCTTTTTCATTTAATATAGTCTCACTTTTTGGGGGGGGGGGTCTTTTTAGAGCTGCACCATGGCATATGGAGGTTCCCAGGCTAGGGGTAGAATTGGAGCTGTAGCTGCTAGCCTACACCACAGCCACAGCAATGTGGGATCCAAGCCTAGTCTGCGAACTACACTATAGCTCACAGCAACACCAGATCCCCAAACTACTGAACAAGGCCAGGGATCGAACCTACATCTTCATGGATACTAGTTGGGTTTGTTACTTCTGAGCCATAATGGGAACTCCCTCACTTTTTAAACTTGCTATTACTTTTGGTGCCAGATTTGAAAAGTCATCACCATGATCTATGGTAAGGAGCCTATCATCCATGTTTTTTTTTCTAGCAGTAGTATGGTTTGGGGTCTTACATTCAGCCTTTTATCAATTTTGAGTTCATTTTCATGTCTAGTGTAAAATAGTGGTCAAGGTTCATTTTTTGCATGTAACTGACCAGTGTCTCAACACAATGTATCAAAGAGACTATCCTTTCCCTGTTCTATATTCTTGGATCCTTTGGCTTAAATTAACTGACTATATGTGTTTGAGTGATTTCTTAGCTCTCTGTTGATCTACGTGTGTGTTGTATATCAACACCTAACTCTTTTATCTACTTTAGCCTTGGAATATGGTTTGAATCAGGGAGCATGATGGCTCCAGTTTTATTCTTTCTCAAGAATGCTTTGGCTATTCAGGGTCTTTTCTGGTTCCATACAAATCTTAGGATTGTTCTATTTCTTAGGATTGTTCTATTTCGGAATTTTTATGGGCACTCCATTCAATCTGTAGATTGCTTTGGGGAGTATGGATATTTTAACTGTATTGATTCTTTCAGTCCAGGAACATGGATGTCTCCAAGTTGGAAGGTGCCTATCAAACACGACAATTTTTGTTTTAGGATAATTGATCTCTAGCTCTCTTTCTAAAAGTAGTTAGACTCAGGGCCAGTTATCTACTTGGAGTCTCCAGTGTGTGATACACACCATGTCATCTGCAAGTCTGAGAATATGCAGTCTCCTCTTTTCTGTGGTAGAAGGACAAACATCCCATTCATCCAAAATTACAATTAGAGGAGCCAGGAAGGACTTATGGAGTGTTGAACTAGTCTATTATCTTAACAGTAAGGTCACATAACTAGTATATGCTGATGCTGGGTTCAAGCTATAGTACACAACCTGTTTCCCATCCCTTTTACTTTATTGGCATTAGCATTATATTCTTATGTATATTCTAAATCAATAATATCCTTTATGCAGAGTTTTTTTTTACTTTAATTTAAAGTGTTGTTGATTTACAGTGTTGTGTCAATTTCTGCTGTGCATTGAAATGACCCAGTCGTACACATATATACATTCCTTTTCTTATATTATCTTCCATCATGGCCTATCCCAAGAGACTGGATATAATTCCCTGTGCTATACAGTGGTACCTAATTGCTTATGCATTCTAAGTGTAATGCATACATCTACCAAGCCCAAACGTCCCACCCATTCTGCTTCCTCTTCTCTCCCCCTTGGCAACAACAAGTCTGTTCTTTACATGCGTGAGTTTGTTTCTGTTCTATGGATAGGTTCATCTGTGCCATATTTTAGATTCCACGTGTAAGTAATATGATATTTGTCTATTTTTGATTTGCTTCACTTAGTACGAGAATTTCCAGTTGTATCCATGTTGCTGCAAGTGGCATTATTTAGTTCCTTTTTATGGCTGAGTAGTATTCTATTGTTTATATGTATCTTTATGTAGATTTAAATTTGGCCTCACAAGCTTCTATTCCTCTTGGCAGATAAAATGGACTTTAGAGTGAGCACTTTCTCTCTGCATCTTCACTTCAGTCTTCTTATAGCACATCCAGTAGGAGAAAAATCACAGAGTCGATTACATTATTATTAACTTGCAAACAAGTATACATTTAAAGATGTGTCTGTTGGTCAGAGTTCACTAAAATGTGGACAGGCTTCTCAGTTTTCCTTACAAGTCACTGGAAGTCGTTCGTGGTTTCTTACTGCGATCACTCAGTATTGCCTCCTCCTCCCTACCTCCCCCACACATCATCTGTTTTTCGTTGTGTCTATAATCCAATAATAACTATTACGTTGACTAGAAATGGTGACAACATTGTTATATTCAGTGTTTAAGACCTTTCATACTTTAAAACAAATGTTGAAAGTTATAATTATTTTTCAAATTTTTTTCTTTATAAATAGCTTCAGAGTTTCTGAACTAAGACTACGAAGTATCCATACTATTTCTGTAATGGGTGCACCTCCGATAATTTATGTTCTGTAAACACATTGTTCTCTTTCTGTTGAAAGATACATATTTTTCGGAAGTGTTCCTTCCCACCATTCCTTTCACTTCTGTGAAGAAAACACCACCATTACAGACCATTTGAATGAACTGCAGCTATTAGTAACTAAACATCAATCACTCTTCTATTCAACCAGAGAATCCCCGGATAATTCCCCTTCTCATCTGCCAGAGGATGTCAACGGCCCTCCTATATTATGTTGTTTCTTCTGCGCTGATGACCCTCCATATGCATTACTTACCTTGACCTGTGACCATTTCATTATCCGGCATCTGAGTGTCTTTCTGGTGGCCTCATGTGGATGGGCACTGATACCTCATAGAACAGGTAGAAAGGACAGTTCCCATTGTCTCTGGCTTTCAAACCTTTCATTATATATTGTTCAGAGTGGATAATGAACTTCCTCTCTTCCTTTATTTTCTATACTGCACTCTTTACTATTTTTCTTATCAAAACTTTAAGCCTAGATTTTTAAATGGTTGTTTTTTTGCTTTGGGAAATTCATGCCAATTTCTATTGTTTACTGAACAGTATATTACTTTCGGATTTGTCTTCCCTGACAAGAGTTTTATTTATTATTTAATATTGCAACATTATAATCCTTCTATTCACATCTTTCAAAACTCTGGTGTGTCTACAGAGTTTTTGTTATTAATCTCATGTCTTAAGCACAAGATATATCATTCTTACCACATTATCTCACATTTAGACTGTCTACATGTATTCTAAGTTAAATTATTTTTTTTTCTTAATGACTTCAACATTTTCTTCATTCTTCTTTGTCAAATATCATTTAATTCAAAACCTATTCTAATTCCACCACAGTGGACCAGACACCAACACCATTACCTTGGAGAAGAGAGACTATGCATGCCTTCATGGAGCTTACAGCCCAATAAGGGAAACAAACCAGACTGACTTCAAAAAAAATTTTTTATTATAGTTCATTTATAATTTTCCTTCAATTTCTGCTGTACAGCAAAGTGACCCAAACATCCATACACACACATTCTTTTTTTCTTTTTATTTTCCATCATGTTCTAAACCAAGAGACCAGACATAGTTCCCTGTGCTGTACAGAAGAAGCCCGTCATTCATATATTCTATTTTTTTCCATTACTTAACGAATTTTATTACAATTATAGGTGTACAAAACTCATCACAACTCAATTTGATAGCATTTACATCCCAAACCCTCAGTGCATCCCCCCACACCCCAGATTGTCTCATTTGGAAACCACAGGTTTTCCAAAGTCTGTGACTCACAATCTGTTCTGCAAAGAAGTTCACTGTGTCCTTTTTTTTAGTTTCCACATGTAAGCGGTAGCATTTGATGTTGGTGTCTAATTGTCTGACTGGTTTCACTTCGCATAATTTCTAGGTCCATCCATGTTGCTATAAATGTTATTTCGTTTACTTTAATGGCTGAGTAATATTCCACTGTGTGTATGAACCAGATCTTCCCTATCCACTCCTCTGTCGATGGGCATTTAGGGTGTTTCCATGACTTGGTTATTGTATAGAGTGTTGCAATGAACACTGGAGTACATGTGTCTTTTCGAGTCATGGTTTCCTCTGGATAGATGCCCAGGAGTGGGATTGCTGGATCAAATGGTAATTCTATTTGTAGTTTTCTGAGGAATCTCCATACTGTTTTCCACAGTGGTTGCACCAATTTGCATTCCCACCAACAGTGTAACAGGGCTCCTTTTTCTCCACACCCTCTCCAGCACTTATTGTGTGTAGACTTTTTGATGATGGCCATTCTGGCTGTTGTAAGGTGGTACCTCATAGCGGTTTTGATTTGCATTTCTCTAATAACGAGTGATGTTGAACATCTTTTCATGTGTTTTTTGGCCATCTGTATGTCTTCTTTGGAGAACTGTCTGTTAGATCTTCTGCCCAATTTTTGAGGGGGTTGTTTGATTTTTTGGTATTGAGCTGTATGAGGTGTTTGTAAATTTTGGAGATTAATCCCTTGTCAGTCGATTCATTTGCAAATATTTTCTCCCATTCTGTGGGTTGTCTTTTCATTTTGTTTAGGGTTTCCTTGGCTGTGCACAGACTTTTAAGTCCCATTTGTTTATTTTTCTTTTTATTGTCCTTACTCTGACAGGTGGATCTGACAAGATGTTGCTATCATTTATGTCAGAGGGTGTTTGGCCTATGTTTTCCTCTAAGAGTTTTATAGTATCTGGTCTAATATCTACATCTTTAATCCATTTTGAGTTTATTTTTGTGCATGGTGTTAGGAAGTGTTCTAGTTTCAATTTTTACATGTGCCTGTCCAGTTTTCCCAGCACCACTTATTGAAGAGGGTGTCTTTTGTCCAATGTATATTCTTGTCTCCTTTGTCATAGATT